>CM021769.1:23009843-23097522 GCA_011076525.1 Nettapus auritus
TGGCCCGGGACGGGGCCGCGGTGCCTCCCGGCCCGCCCCTCGGGGCCGCCGGGGTGCCCTGGGGGAGCGCGGTGTAACGGCGGGGGCCTCGGAGGGGTGTCCCCTCCGCACTGCTCCTGTCAGTGCGGGGTGCTGTCCGCCGAACCGCTTCCAGGCGCTGTTGGGATGGGGTGGACGCGGGGTGCCTCAACGTGGCACTGCTTCGTGGGGGTGTCTGTGGGGTGCTGGGACTGCTGCCACGCCACCGAGGTTCACTGTCACCCCAAACCACAACCACAGCTTGTCCCGCATGAAGATCCCCCCGTGTTTACACGCGTACAGTGACCACTACGCCTACAGACACAGCATGTGAAGTCCTTTCTGACGCTCAGCACCCAGATCTCTAATCTCGACACGTCCCTTGATTTAGTGCGTGTATATTATCAGGTGCCGCGGGTCGGTTTATGAAGTTCTTATTTATGGAAATATCAGCCACTGGCTTATCTGACCTCTGCCCTGCTTGCGAATGAAAGTAACATCTGCCCTATAGAAGGCCCGGTGTTCCTTATCGATTTTCTGAAGATTTGTGCCTTGGTAGGTCCTGTTGTCGGAGTCCCAGCCCGTGTCTCTACAGATCATTAGCTGCTAATAGAAGCTGTATGTTCGCAGCTCTTGTCATGCGCTCGCTCTTGCGCTGCTTGATTTTTATTTTTATTTTTTAATTGTAAGATGTAGGTAACCAGTAAACGAGGTACCAAAACTCCTCCATTTCATTTCAGTGCTGACACACCAATTCTATATATCTGGATGAAACTTTGTTATTTCTCAAGTTAATCCTCTCTGTGTAATTCCCTTGTCTGTTTTAAGAGCTGCAAGTCCCTTCAAACTGTCACAGCATATTCTTAAAATTTCTCCCATTTTATAGATCAACAGCGGCCATCAGTAAAGCCAAGTGTGACCCCACTCTCACGTTTTACTTAGCGTTCCCTTTTGTTTCCTGTCTTTCCGTTTATTTAATCCATGTGGCAGCATTCATATTCAAGCCAATATTGGTTCATTTTTCAAGTAACATTTTACGAGGCAGTATATTAAAGGCTTTGCTGAAATCCAGATATATTATGTACATGGCATTCTCTTCATCTGCTAATTTTGTAAATTAAATCAGAGAAAGTAATCAGGTTTGTCTGACATGACTTGTTCTCTATAAATCTACACCGCTGCTTATTGCTAATAGATCTATTATCCTTCGTATTTTTGTATTTTTTTCTGCCTCTGTTCTGTCATGTGGCTGGGAACAGAAGTTATTCTGAAAGGGTGATAATTGCCAAGATCGCGACTTCCCCCTGCTCCCCCCTAAAATACTGGTATGTGCTGGCTCTTCCTCAGTCCTCTGGCACCCTCCCTAGTTTGCTAAGATACTTCAGGAATAACCGTAAGAGAATCCTTGAGCTCGTGGCTGATTCCTACACCCCTCTAAGACAATCGCCATTTAGCTTCACTGAGTTCTCTCCTTGCCATTTCTCCAACTCGTCCTTTATTTCGTTCTGAGCTGTCATTTTAACGTTTTCATTACCTCTTAGTTGTCTGAGAAATTTCCATGGAAAAAAATATTAAAAGAAGAAAAACAATCATTCAGTAGGTCTTTTTTATCCAGTTCTTAATGTCTGACTTCAGTTAAGTTACTTCCTCTGCATCAATTCATCTCTAAACGTCTGTGCTTTTGTCTTTTTAACCCTTTCTATGGCATTAACTCACTCTCTGACTGCAGCATTTTGTTTTCCCTGTCAGTTTCCTATTTCCAATACAGGGGTTTTCTTTTTACTCTCAGATCTGAGAGCCAATCCCTCCTAAAATCTAATCCTGTTTTACCGCTGCAATCCTTTTTCATGCTTCAGGATATAAAACAGCTACAAAATGTCTGGGTTAGAGAGAAACTCCCCTGATGGGAAGGTTATTCTGTAAACATCCACTTCAGAGCTTCTTACCCCTTCGTTTCGATCACTCCATGCTGGCTGCAGTTCTGGGCAGGACAACAAATTAGACAAACAGTTGTGTAAAAGCATTCCTGTGTTGGTGTGTCCTGGGCAGATGCACAACAGCAGATGCCCAGTCCAATTTATCTAATTTTCCATTTGTTTTCTCAAACAGTTCTCTGTTGTTCTGTTGGTCAACAAGCTGTTTTGCAACTGATACAAAACTGATACAAATATTACTTCACCTGTCTTTTTTTTTTTTTTTTTTTTTTTTTTTTTTTTAACAATTTTCAGCATTTTAAACTAAATTTCAACAGATGTCAGCAGTCTTTTTCCTGATTTGGAGTAGGTGGGGGTTGATTTTCTGGAAGAAGGTTAAGGATAGCAGAAGTGTTTTTGCAATTTGCAAGAGTCACAAGAACTACTAATACAATCCAGAAATAGTTTATTCACAGTACAAGAAAAAAAAAAAAAAAGGCAGTAGGAGTTGGAGAAATATAATGGGGCAATAATTGGGGTAATCTGGTTTTGAGCAGTTTATGATATTTCTATTCTGTCTCACAAAGTCGAGGAGTGAGACAGTGACTATAAATTCTGAATCCTTGCCTGAGTTCAATGTAATCCCTCATCCCTGGCAAATTATTTAATCTTTGTGTAGTTTGTGGTTCTCCTGCATGGACAACAGGAACTGACCCATCTTCTCAGCACTAATTTTGCTTGTGAAATGCTCTGGGCGTGCAAAATGTTCAGCACTCTTATCCTGACTGGATTGTTAGTCTTTCCTGGGGTTTGCACATGTAGCTATCCTTTCCTGCCCAAAGGCTGTCATGACCAGCACCAAAATGTTTGTGGGAGCGGAGACGCTGGTGGTGAGGGACATTCCCGAGGTGAGCAGCAAAGGAAGGTCCGTGGGATGCTAACAGCATGCTGTTGCTGCTTCTTGCCCAGCTCGTGCTCCAGCTGGCACAGGAAGAGGTATGGCCTGTTAGGACGGGAAGAGTAAAGGGGTCGTTGCTCTAGCCCAGCAAATGATCTGAGTGGTCCCATGGTGCTTCTCAGCAAAACCTTCCAGGGGTTAAAAGGAAAAAGAGAGAGACAGAAAGGGGACAAGAGACAAAGGGAGGAATAAAGTCAAAAAATGTGCCGTGAAGCTTCTTGCAGCAAAATGCGGAGAAAGTCATTTCCAACTTCTTTCATCTCGGAGATGAAGCCACTAAATAAAAGGGCAGCGCAGAACACAAGGGCTTTTAATCTGTCTCATCTCCTTCATAATAACTGCAAATTTTCCCTGGGCTCCTGGGAGTGAGCCTCTTTCCTCTGTCTTTGCCTTATCTCCCCCCTCCATATTTCACAGCCGGCTCGGCTCCCCTCACTCGGCTGCCCCCGGCCTAGTCTCCGAGAGGCCTGTGGGAGCCGCCAGCTCCCAGGGCCGCATTGTTCCCGGCTTGGGAGGAAGCTCAGGGAGGGAATTGAAGGCAAGTCAAAGGGAAACGGCATCATCGCTGCTTCATTAATGGGAACCTTTCAGCAGAAAACATATCAGAGCGAGGTCTTTTCAGAGGCAGTAATTAGCAATTTGGAGCCTTCCCCCCTCAGGAGATGCAGCTGTGATCTAACAAGTGGGAGCAGTGCTCGCCTCCTTTTACGCTTCGTATTTATTGTTTTTCATTTTCTCCATCTTCCTCCCATTGTCCAGCCTCCTCCTCGCTGCCAGATAAGGGCCCTTTATTAATCGCTCCCTTTTAATTCTTCATTAATGATAATAACTTTCTCTGGCGCGCGGAGAGGAGTTAATCTTTCCTGGGTATTGAGAAAGGACAGGGCTGAAAGGGAGGGAGTGAAGAAGTGCATGGTGGACAAGGCTGTACCACCATGCTTCCCTCCTTCCCCACCACCCGGAAGGAGTTCCTGGAGACTTTGGCTGTCAAGCCGTGAGATGCCTGTTGGAAAGTTCTGGGCTGGCAGTGTGGATTTGGTAGGACATACCCTGGCTCAGGGAGCAGGCCCTCACCAGAAACAGGTATACTTGGGCCAGATGGAGGCACTTTCTCGGTGTCTTTGCCAAAAAGCCAGTGGATTGGCATAACTGGTGGTCTGTGTCTACTCATCTTGTAAGAACACTCCCTCAGGCACCTTCAAAGCCCAATTTCCAAACTGCCAATATTGTCCAAATTTAAATAGCACCTGAAAGTGGACCAAAAAAATGTATCTGGGAGGCTCTGCACAGGACAAGACCCTCCTTGGTGCCTCCCTCCAACAGATGTCAGAGTCTGTTCTTTCTGAGCACTGAATGGAGATGCAGGCCCAGCCTCAGTCAGGATTCATGAGGGATTTATGACTGCAAGCAGTTGGCTGAGCAATGACCACGTTGGGAGGTAAGTGGTGAGAGTTGTGACAAGGGTCCAGTCCTGCTGATACGGCCAAGTCAAATTCCTATCTACTGTGGAGAGGGCACTGTAAACAAATAGGTGTGTGAGACAGCTTAAAGCAAACGTGATTATTTCTGTGATAGGCAAGAGACAAAGCATCACAGATGCAGAGTTCCTCAGGAAATAAATTTAAATATTAAGAGAAACCAGCTTTACTTGGATTGGCAAGGACATTTATATATAGTGTGCAGAGTGTTAATAGTGTTGTAACTTGGAAGAACTAAACAAAAAGAGAAACTGAGGGCAAGCAAGGCAGGAACTAAAGAACCACTAAACAGGTTACAGGAATACCCCTAGTATTACAACCAAGAGGCTGATCATGAAGCTGCTCATCTCTTATCTAACTCATTTATTTCATGACTTTCTTTATTTGGCAATAGATCACTGCCTCCCGTATAACTGTGATGGTCTGGGTTCTTGCTATGGCTGCCTGTCCCCCAGCCATTGCTGGTGTAATAACAGTGGCCTCTGAGCCACCCAAAGGGGCACTCATCAGTCTCACAGCAGGCCTCAGGGGCCCAGCTAAATTCTCTGAGGATTCTTTGATGCTCAGAAAAGAAATACGTTCACTGTGGCAGCAGAGAGCTGGAAGTGGCACTGGTGATGCTGGTGGGCACTGGAATATCATGGACGTTAATGTCGGGTGGCAGGAACTGGATGCTAGCTTGCCGTCAGCAAGAGCAAGCAGCATTTCAAAAGTTGTGGGCCTCAAACAGCCAGCAGAGCCAAATGCAGGGATCACCCACAAGGACTGGTGAAGCCTCGAGGAGAGTGGAAGGATGACTTTCTCAGTTATAATAATTGCAGGTTTTGCTTCCTGAAAGTCCTCTTGCTCCTCTCCTGTTGTCCTTGCACCTTGTCATTATCTGCCTGTTGCAGTGAGAGCAGTTGGAACACGGGAATGCAGAAGGTCTTCATAGATAGCGCTTCAGGGCATGCCACAAGTCTGCATAAAGCAGCCAAGCAGAAATGCCAGAAGGCCTCACTGGCTGTATTGTCATTCCCAATTTAAGGGAAAGATGAAGATGTCCTGCTAAGTGCATGTATGAACAGGGCTGGGTGTTTCAGCCAGGGGCACACTTGTTGGAGGAGGCCTGCAAGTTTTCTGGCATCAGTATGTTGGTCTGGGCCTGGTGCTGCTCTTTACACATGGATCTCTTATGCATATGGGTCTATAAACGCATAGCTTTAGAAAGCAACCAAGATGACAGCAATCCCTGAGTCACAAGTGTTCCTAAAACCTTTGCACACAGCAGCAGCTGGATCCCTGTCCCAGGCTGTACCTAACTTTCCTCTGCCCTCCAGTCCAGCCTGCAGCCAGGACTCTCCTTTTCTCCATGTGGGTGCTCATCCCTTCTACCACCACTTTCTTCCTGCCCCATGCATTTTCCTGGTCCTTACCTCTTGTTGCTTGAGACCTGAGCTGATCTGCAAGCCCCCACCCCTTGAGCAGATCCTGCTCACTGCCTTACCTGGCTTTTGCATGCTGGGTGCTGCGACTTTCCATGGCTGTTCCCAGCACGGAGCCCAGGCACCCCCTCCTGCTGCTCCACGCAGCAGCAAGGGGAGCCTGCAGTGCTGACATTGCCAAGCCTTTCGGAGGTTTGAGAGCACTTCATGGCAAGGAAGAAGGCGGCAGCATGGATCTGCGGGGAGGGGGAGGGGAGCAGCCTGACAATCCCCTTCGAATTATAAACATATCCTCTTTAAATACATTTCTAAGGATAACATTTGTATTACTGCGTCCTGTGGCTGCTGATAGGGCCCTGCTTATCGCCTTGGTCTCTCCTCCTTTCTCTGGGCCCTGCTGGGAAAGGTCCCTATCTGGAGCCGAGCTGGCAATCCTCCGCCAAGCAATTGTTTCAGTCCAGGGGAAAAATTAATTTCTGCCTATCGTTAATTGAGAGAATTGTGTGGAGAGCTGGGAGGGGGGCTGGTGGGGGGAGTGGGGGATGGAGTGGGGAAGAGAGAGATCGTGTTATTAACAGTGTCCCTTTCATAACCAAATACCCTGATTTCCATCAGTGAGATGAGAGGCTCATTACAGCAAGAAGGTGATTAGAGAACTTGGAGGAGCTATCTGGCTAAGCAGGAGAGTGGCAGGGAATTCGGGAGGGACTTGCAGCAGAAGGGCAGCCACACCAACCAACCATCCCCTCTCACCCTCACTGCCTTCGCCTCCACCCCTCTTCTCCCTTTCAGGCCGTGACCCCCTACACACACTGCAGGCAAATGCCATGAAGTTCCAAAGATCAGCAGTTTCAGCTGGAGAGATGGTTTATGTGGTGGCAGGGCCTACACGCTTATAACTGAAAACCCACTGGAGATGACCAGGTCCTAAAGGCCCAGCTGAGAGTTCATTTGGATTCCTTTTGCTGGCAGTCAATGAAGATGCAAAAAACATTGGCCCCCTTCCAAGCTACGCAGGGAGGTCATGCATGGTCATTCAGGGTGTCTCTAAGCCGATTCCTCAACAAGTGGCTAAAAACTAGGACTCCTGACCATCTCGCTCACCAAAATTACATACAGGTGGAAGAAAACTACCCCTGATGCTACTCTGATCCAGCTTTTGCACCAGTCTTTGCATGCATGTCCCCTACAAGATATTTCCCCTATTTTAGATGTATCGCTGCTGTGATACAGCCCACCAGCCCCCAAGCCATCTCATGCACCATGTGTATGTCTTCATGAATTTGCTGTCCTTCAGCTCACAATTGCTCCCCTGACAAATAGCTGCAGAATCCCCTTGATTCCTGACATTGCTAGAAATAACTTTCTCCCCCTTCGGGAAGGTAAGCAGCCTTGAAAATTCATCCAGCCCACATAAACATTAGGGGATGGGACTCAGATAAAAAGTTGAACTTTTCCTACCCTGCACGTGAATGATGCAATGAAAAAAAAAAAAAAAAAAAAAAAAAAAAAAATCCATCGATTTGATTTTCCTTCTTTTTTTTTAATATATATCTTTGGTATCCCAAAATAAATTATAAATTTGCAGTGAACAAGATGATGATAAAGATTCTACTTAATTAGCGCAATCTATCTAGCCCGTTGCTCCCACTGTTAATATTAGTTAATGCTTTAGTTATTAGGGTTTTTTTCTGTTATTAGTCCATTGCCAACGCTGCACTTAAGACTGTTAAAAGTCTTGTTCTGAGATGACAAAGGAGTATTTGGCAGGTTCCAAACTGGAGAGAAAAGGTGCAACAGAGAAGTCAAAGTATCAACTGAGCAGACGCGGATTGAAAACATGATGGGGACTGAACTCTCCCCTTCCTTTGATGAAAACCACTCCTCTAGGGTAGAGAGAGGGGCAGAATGTCTCACTCCCAAGACTCCAAGAAACTCATTACAGTATGGCACTCACAATAAATTGATGTGAAAGTAGAAATACTTTTAGAAGGTAAATGGACTTCTTTTCCTCTAAATCACACAGGAGAAAGTGAAGGCAGAGAGAAGCATTCGGTTTCACGGTACACAGAGCTCTCAATAAAGTAGCACAAACAACCTCTCCTAGCTCCCACCCCATGCAGATCTCCTACCTCTTCTTAGCCTAATCCCATCTACCCATGACCATGTGTTGAGCTCTACTAATCTCCAGCTCCTCAGGGAGATCCAGACAGAATCCAAAGCAGACCCTCCACGCAAGGCAAGCCCTCCCATTTTAGCACTAAGTTTCATTGCTGTCAATAGAGAAAACACCCAGAAGTACATGGTCTTTTGGAAAGCTAGTTGGAGGGCAGAGTGGTCACCGTGGTCCATTCAATCCTTAGCAATTTCTCTTTGTTCACTTATCCCCATGAGACAATTACCAGCAAACAGCAAATTGTTAAGACTGTCTGTGCCAACAGTTAAGAGTAGGCACAGAGCCAGACTTAGAAAACTTTGAAGTCAGAATGATTTGTGAGAATCTGTATATTTAGACTTTCCTCTTTATCACAGTCCATTTCTTGCCGACTTCTTGTGGAAATCACCAGTAAAATGGAAATGGAGAAAAAGCCTGTCATATTTTTTGTTGAAATTCTTTGTTAGTCATATCATCTTCTTTTAAAGATGCCGAGAGCTTTGCCTTGAATTTCTAGTATTATCAGTCAACTAATGAATAAAGAAGATCCCAAATTCCTAGGTAGCTTTGGTCTAATACAATTGATAATTAGGCCAACACAGGCTTCGGGGCAGCTCCTCCACTAGTCTGACCTCTGGCCAGATGGGCTCTAGAAAAAAATATGCTCACATGACTGGCACTACTCAGTCCTGGGCAGTTCGACAAGCTTTCTCCAGCCAAGCTATAATGAGCTGTAAGCTGGTAGTAGCCTCTGGCTGTGGATACCTAGTCTGAACTATTGTTCCACACTTACAAAATTGAGGTTGTCTTCAAGTGGCGAAAACAAGGACTTACATCTCAAACCAAAAATAATCAGGCACTTGGAAAAACCTCAGCTGCTAGTTGCTTTCTGCCTCAGACAGTATTCTGACACCAGCTTTGCGAGGCTGCAGCAATGAGGTCTGAGGAACAGGCTGCATGGCTACTTCTCATCCTCACGCTCTCTGCAGCACATCAGGAAAATGGTAAAGAGGAGAGAGCGCCTGCTCAACCTCCCACTAAATCCATCCCAGTTGATGGCTCTGAAGTATCAATTAGACTGACTAGTGTAGAATGAGACCAGGAAAGGGGACAACTGGAATACATAAATAGAACAGAAAGGGAAGATGTTTGGAGAAAAGAGATCCAAGTAGTGACAGTGAACCAAAAGCAGCTACTGAGATAACTCTAGAAGATGGGTGGGAACAAGAAGGGAGGATTACAGCTTCTCAAAAAGGAAAAAGTGCTGAAAAGGAGAAAAAGAACAGACAGAACTTTAATATTAGAGTTATAAGATCTATGTGATCATTTCATTAAATGGGTCAATGAGAACACAAGATAGAAGTTGACAGATGGTATACAAAGAGAAAAAAATTAAAAGCAAATTAACTGAGGGAAGGTGGGAAACCAACCAAGAAAGTACCTGCAGCTTCAATGCTACTGAACTGAAATGACCAACGTTCCTATTTATTTTTACCTTCTTGGCCATCACCCTGTATCTAACTTCTCTTTGCTTCTTTTTGTTGAGTCTGTAGCATGGGATTCAAATGGGACTGTGATTATTTTGGCCATCTCTTTCTGCATTATCATGAGTTACCCTAGATTTCATAATGAGACAGTTAAAGAAGAAAGGGGAGCATAACTGAATGCCACCAAAGCATGCTGAAGTATCTCAGCAGGACCAGCTGTGTATGTGGGCTCCCTCCCACGTACACAGCTGGTCCTGCTGAAACCTTTCTTGGTGATCACAATGCTGGGTCGAGGGCCAAACTGCGGTTAGCTGGAGCCCTTGGAGAGAATGGGACAAAGGTGCGAATGCTGAAAACCAGTTCTTAAGACAACTCAGATGCTCTGATGATCTCCGGTGTCCCAGGGCAGTGTGATCTGGGACAGGGCCTGCTCTGTCACAGGGTGTATGCACTGCCCAGCATCTTTCCTCCAGAACATCAACACAGAGAAAGTGAGATCAGCCAAATTCATTGAATGAAAGAGAACATGACACCTGTACAAAGAGGGACAGACAAACAAGCAGAGCTACAAGCAGAGAATGTGAGAGAATTTCAGGAGGAAGAGTTTGAAAAACAGAAATGTGACTACAAAGAGAGGAGAGTGAGGGTGAATTAGAGAGAGATGGAGACACGGGTCGAGTTTGGAGGAAAGAGCACGGGGGAGAAAGGAGGGGGCAAAGTCCGAGGCACTCAGTGAGTTCAGAACAATCTCCATTCTCCGCAGCGCTTTCTGTTTAAAAAAATAAAAAAGGAATGATGGAGAAGGGGAGAGAGTCAGACAAGTTTAATGATGTGTGTTCAAAGCTCAGATTGGAAAAATGACAGAGAAAAGCAGCCTGTTTCGGCTCTAATAAATTGTTCTTTGCTGTAAGAGACGCCTGTCGCAGCATTAATACAGGGCCCTAATACACGGGTCAGGGTTAAGTAATTTTCTCCGGCAACTTAAGCGAATAATGAAGCTGGCAGCGGCTAGTGGCGCAGTGGGAGAGATGGCCCGGGCCGCCAGCACTTTGTCTTCATTTATTATGCCAGCTCTCATGATTTGGGTACTGGCTGCAGCAACGGGAAGCCTCCGCCGAGGAGATATCGCTTCATTTCGGCAAGGTAATGAAAGCTGGGATGGGGGGAGGATAAACCAATTTGCTGGCTGACATGGGAAGGAGTGATTTGCAGACCTGGGTGAGGGAGGGGGGTGGCCAAGCGAGAGGAAGCACAAGGCTAAACCAGGGGGGGTGCTCAAGGCCCTTCCCTGAGGTAACGGCACCGTGGGCTTGTGGGGAGGGCAACAGAAGACCGAGCGGGAGGGGATGGTGGGGCTGGAGCCTGGAGATACCAGATCCTGAGGGGGCAGGGAGCAGGGAAGAGCCACCAGGGAGGGCAGCAAGGGTAGGACAGAGGCAGAGGCTGGTGGAAGAAGCAGCGGCTGGAGCAGGTTCAAGGGCTGGTGGAAGCAGTTAGTGGAACAAAGTTGAAGAGCATGCAGTGGTGGGATGAGGAAAGACAAGCAGAGAGCAGACATGTTGGGGAAGGCAAGCACAAGAAGCTGGGTGAAAGGGAGAGCATGGGAGGTTGTCCTGTCATTGAAGGTAAAGGAGACCCTCAGGAGCTCCTTGTCTGAGGCATGGACACTGAAGTTCACCCCCACCAAGCTCATCACTCTTGTCATGAGGGAGAAAGCCCAGATGAAGCAGGAGGCTACCCTGCAGCCACAGCACTCCAGGGAGAATAGGGAACTTGTGTCTCCTGGACTCTCTCCCCATCACGTGGGCTTAGGCAATGCTGCTCCGAGCCTACTTCTTCAAAGCAGATTAGCAATGACCGATTTGGTGACTTAACTCCCCAGCCATGGGTGTCACTCAGACCAGGCTGGGCATACTGTTCACGTGCTCTGAGTACTCAGAACTGCTGTCTTCTCTTCTCATCCTACCTGAGGAGATATATCCCAGCAGCTGGGATGCCATCTTCATCCCTGTTCCAAAATACCTGCATCTCTCAGAGCCTCCTTCAACCCCCACACTGCCTGCTCCCAAAACAGCAAGGGAAACAGAGGGGACAGAGCCCTGCCAGAGTCGAGTGTGGGACTCTTGCATTCCCTCCACCCCCCTCAATGTAGGTTAAGGATTTCCAATAAGGACCAAGTGTTGGAGGCTTAACACTGCAGTCTCTGGAGAAGCAGGCCAATTTCACACTAATCTTCCCCATGAAGGGAGAGAGCATCGGAAGCAAGAATTACATCAAAGAGAAGTTAATGCTGAGAAGCAGACGACAAAAAGGAGCTGCTTTCAGTTTCAAATGAATACACACAGCTGGATTAAGAGATCAGGCAGCTCAAAGCCTGTATCACAAGCTTTGGTACCCAGGATTTAGCCAGCAGGGAAGAGTTCTGATCTGGGGGCTCTTTTGAAAGGAGAGGAGGATCTTTATGGAGCACTGCAGGTATTTGAGAAGAGCTGGGTAGAAGACACGGAAGGCTGATCTCTTGGTCTGGCCTCTGCTGACCTCTTCTAATAAATATCATGACAGACTCAGATAATGAGATGGGCTTGTGCAGGCTACATAGCTCCTGAAGCCTTCTTTCAGTAAGAAAGCGGTTACCCCTGCTATTTCCCCCTGCCCCATGTGCTGGCAGACATGAAACCAGCCATGGTCTCACAGTCCTCCCTCCCCTGTAGTCTGGGGCATTTCAGCTGTGCGGGGAATAGCCCTTCAGATCCTGAGATGCAGACAGTCCTTTCCCTCCTGGCAGGAGGCATGTTCAGCTTCAAGTGCAAGTAGCAAAGGCAGCTGAGCTCCCTGTAATATAAAACGCACCCTCTGGAGGAAAGGAGAGCAGAGGCTGATTGCAGTAATGTGTCTGTTGTCCCGTTTTAAGTGGTGTTGAAGTGAGTCCCAGCACGCTCCCCCCACCAGGAGGCTGACAGGTGTAAATCCCGCGATGAATGAAGGCACCGAGCCCTATAAAGCTGGTGTCTCTCCACGCATCTCCGCTCTGATTGACTTGTCCGCTCTCTAAGGCTGACTCTATCAGCTCCTTGCTGCCTCCAATTCCAGGTGTGATTTAGTTTGGAGATGAGAGGTGACAGTTAACATTGGTACTCGTCAGTGTAGATCAGACACAGTCACGCTGTCTTCTCCTGCCTCGCTCACTTGCCTCCTCCCCCATGCTCCCCACCCCTCGGGTATCTCCCACTCTTAGCTGTTGCTCTCATTCTCCCTGCCTATTCTCATCCAATCCCTAAGTTTACCATCATATCTTTTTGCCTCCCATCAACATTGCCACAGCTCTTCTTCAGTAAATCGTTCCCTTTTGCTTCTCTTTTCTGACCTAGAATAACAGATTCTTAATGCCTTCTTCAAGGAAACTTCTCTTGTACAAGGACTAGGAACAGCTGTTTTGGCTTGTCCTTTCCAGCCCCCTATAAAGCCAAGCAAGTAATATCTTGCAAATACTTTATTTGCCAAACTTAACCTATTTCTCCATTCATGAGTTGTTCATTCAGGTTTAATTCTCTTGAGTGTATTTGCTGTTTGGAATTCACCAAACAGCTTTGAGGAATGAGTCTGGGCTTGACAACAGAAGAAAAGAAGGATTTTGCACTTGGTATGTGAGGTTACAACTGCCTTGTTTGGTTTGGAAGGTCTTCTTGTAGTCCATATGCTGTAATATCCTACAACAACCCTAGAACCAAGGGGGTTCTCTCTCCCCAACTCTGATACAAATGCTCAGATTTCACATTTGGAACTCCTTGATTTAAAATTCCCCGTTCACCAAACAGCTCCTGCCAATGCCTACTGTCTGTAATCCTTACAGAAAAGGAGCACAATGGAAAGGAATCACACTTATAGTTAATAACTGCAAAATCTGATGTAATCACACAGCTCCTTTTAACCCAAGTAACTTAATACTCTATATCAATATTAGTCTCCCATTGCCCACTCATGTTCTATTTCAGTCCCTAGTACTTTGCGTGAGAGGTTTTCTTTAAGTCACACTAAAAAGACAACGCATGACCAAATAGGAGATGACTCAATGGACAATGCACTGGTTAGGTTCATCCTTTTTGCTTCCCACCTTTCTAATTTTCAATAACTTTTGTAGTTGGTTCCAACATTGTATAGTCTTCTCTTTTCCATATGGTGGTCACCCATCATCAAGAGTTTCACCGGAACAGAGTATAATTATAAATTTACAAAAGACAAGCTGGAAGAGACAGCATGGACAATGAAGAAGAGGCTAAGAACCAAAAATGACCTTGACAAATGACCTGAGAAAAGGTCTAGAAGAAAGGAGGCAGGTCACCAAGGTACCACACTCAGCTAGGAATTACACAAGTGGATACAGCTATACAAGTAAGTGGAAGGACTTGCAGAGCCACATCATCTCAGTGCTTGTTGCACTTGATAAAGGAGATGGGCTAAAGCTCCCTTAGCTTACTCCCCCTCCAGCCTGAATAATCAATCATGTACCATCATGGGTTTGAGAAGTATCATGCATTTAGCAGCATTACAGAAAAGCGGAGAAAGTGGGTCACAAGTTGAAAACAAATCCACATGCCAAGCTGTCATGAAAAGGCAAATGTACTGGTCTGTATAAGCAAGCCTGCAAGGCACAAGAACTAATTTTTGTGCTTTGCTTAGTATTAAGGCCTGAGCTGGACTTCTCTGCCTTTCCTTGTTCCTCTCTGGACAGTGAAGTTCAAGAAAAAAATTAGACCAGCCAGAAGGACCCAGGGAAGCTGAACAAGAGTGATCAGAGACCTAGAAAATGTGGCCACCAAGGCAGATTTTGGCAGTTCTTAGCAGTCTGGGGGGGGGGGGGGTAGACTGAAAAGACTGAAGGGGTACATGACAACAATCTTCAGATACATAGCAGGCTGCTTCAAGGAGGCAGAGTCCTTGGAGAGCAGAAATTGTCCGTTTAAACTGCATGAAGGGAGGTTTAGAAAGCTGAGCTAACTTTGTTGTCTGATTAGCAAAGTCCTAAAATAATGTGGTTAGAGAGGTGGTGGCAGCACCATCATTTTTCCCAAGGAACACGTTGGACAAGCATTTGAAGGAATCACATAGGTATTTGGGTACGGGATTGGTTTTCCCACTGTAATTTCTCTGAATCTGCAAATATATTGATGACACTGCTAATGTAACACGGACTACCCATTCACATAGTCCCTTCCAGAAATAAACACATTGCTGAAAATCTGCAGTGGAGCCGCATTAGCATGGAAATTATAACAATGAGGCATTAGGTAAGTTCCTACCTATGATTCCCAGCATGGTTATGACAAAATGGAGAGGAAAAGGAGAAGAGTCACTATACACATACCATGACACTGCTAAGACTCCAGAGGAATGTGTCATCTTCTTTGCAGGAAAGACCAAGATGTATAATTTGGAGACTGCAGGTTGCCTGATCCATGTATTGGTGAGTTCTGTGATTCTTTCTAAGTTTAAGTGTTTTAATGATAAAGTAAATCATGAGCCCTTGCGCTTCAATGAGGTGTGACAGTAGCTTTATCCAGGCCTGGTGAGAAAGGCACTTATCCTTTAAGAATACACTTATTCTTTAATTCAAACTGGATGAATAATATTTACTCTTAGTTTATTCAGTGATATCTTTCCTCTAACCATAAATTATTCCTCTGGTTAAAGGTCTGCACTTAGAGCTATACCAGTGTGAGAATAGTGATACTATGAGAAACTACTAAGATTAGTCGATTCCTTCACATTTGATCTCTTTTGGATTGGTTTCATTTTGTTTATTACATAGGTTTTGTTCACATCTATATGTAACTACTCATCCTCCTAACCTAGCAGTACCACGAATGAGATCTATCCCTGCCCTATGGATCACCAAGAAGTCACATCTGTTCCTCCTGACACATTTGCCCCTTCAGTCTGAAGGGCTGTCCTTCCCTGTACTGTCAAACAAGGCTAGTCAAAAGCTCAAAGTGGCACTGTGTACAGCTCTCCCCATCACCACACTCAAACTACAAAGACCGTAACTGTGAAACACAATAGACTATGGACAGAAAGAGGAAATTCAAAGGTATAGCCTACCTGGTGTGTCTGGAAGACCACTCAGGCAGCCTCAGCTTGTCCACAGAAGACTCCAGACATGGGAATTACAGAGGGAAGTGGGAAGTACCAGCACTGAGTGTCTGAGCCTGCCAAATTCCGTCAACTGAGCCCCAGCAGATCTCGCAGGCCTATCATTCCTGTACACCCGAAAACACTTTCCCATGTAGTATTGTCAGTGTTGGGATGCAGCAGCAGAGGGGACTTGCAACACTTTAGAGTGACCAAAAGTCTCTCCCATCAGAGGGCTACCTCCTGATCCTGGAGATCCCTACAGCTTTCCAAATGCCCTTTCTCTCCATCCTGTCCTTCAGAGGCTAGAAGTTCAGTTCTGGGGAGCAGACTGGCTTTTTCACTTCCTACTTTCTCTTGAAAATGCAGAGCCCCTGTTTCCCATAACTCGCTGTATGTCCATCCGCTCCCCCTCCCTGCTCCAGCACCTCTTTCCCTACCTCCAGCCCGGGTGACGATCCATGAAAGCCCCCAGCAGTATGTCACGGGAGTGATAATTACATCCCCCACTCGCATCATGCCGCCTGCTGCTGACCTCTCACCCCTCCTCTCTTTTAATCACCCCCTGGCATCAGTCACTCTGACAGGGCAGCGGCACGGCACACGTGACGTGTCAGCCTGGGGACATGACTTATAGGGCCCAGCCGGTGGACAAAGGGAAGGGAGATAGGCAGCATAAATCTCCAGGGTGAATAAAAGAGAGTAATGGGGCACTCTGCCGGGGCCTGCGTTAGCAGATTCTCGGCCTCTTGTTATTCAGCCCAGAGTTATGGTGATGAGGAAGTGGCCGAGAGTGACACGCGCTGGTCCCAATCAACCTTGCGAAACCTGCGGAGACCTAGAGGAGCCTTAATGTCACACCTGGCTGGAGGGCCCCAATGAGGCGCAGGCATGTGTGGGCCAGGGGAGCAGCGGGGGCAGTCCCCAGCCACCAGAGGCATCTGACCAGCGAGGGCTTCATCTGTCGGGGCAGGGCACTAAGTCACACAGAACAAGGACAGAAGACCCCAGGTTGTACCTCCCCATCTCGACTGAGCATGGCTGGGGCAGGATCTGCACATCAGAGAACCTGCTGCTGACCCAGTACACTTCTAGCTTCTCCCCCAGCTCACACAGTCCTCCAGGCTCCCCACGAGCCCTCTGCCCACTCAAGGGTTCACCTGCCATCTATCTCCTTTCCATCTCCTCCTTGCACTCACCTGTTGCTTGGTAGGATTAAATCACCAGTGCCTCAGTCAGCTGCTGCCACTCTGAAGGCTTAGGACATCCGGGCTTTCCACCAAGCAGCAGTCCCACACCACTCCTCTGGTGGGACAGAATTGCTCCTCTGGGGACTGCAGAGAACTTTTACCTCTGTACAGGGTGCAGCAGAGCGTGTTGCCTACCTAAACCTCTTAAGATGGGTGCCACAATGGACAAAGGGCCCCAGGAAGACGTGTCTGGACTGCCATCACTGTACCATGTCAGTCACTACCCAGGCTCCCTACAGGTCATTGCATTCCCCTCATCCATCTTTGTCAGGAGGGACAGTGGCAGGGCAGAGCTGATGTCCCCAATGGCTCTGTGACTCCCCTAGCACCACCCCTTCGGAGAAGAGTGAGAAGTCTAGGAGTGCCTACACCAGCATGCCCCAGGTGAGGGGTCTCATGGCAGAGGGCTCAGCACAGCCACAGCAGCATCCCACGTGTGTCCTGTGGGATACCCTCTCTCCCCATCAGTGTCCCCTCAGCAGCATGAGAGACTTTTGGCTGGTCTGGGACCTGCTCAGCCTTAGAGATGAGACCGAACATGGCCCCACACTTCCCACCCCATCCTTCCTGAAGGCCCCATCCCTGCATCGTGACTACTCTCTGGGCTGAGGGGAAGCCCTGCAGCCCCCTGCCTCCTCACCAGCTGGGTCCTAGTCTCTGAGATGGGAACACACAGCTCCCTACCCTCCTCCCCCCCATCTGCCTTATAACGATGATGGAAGCTGCTGTCAGCGTGCAGCGACAGTAATAAACACTCTTCTTAATAACACAGGGTGTCCCTCTTATTAAAATGAATAGACTTCTGTGGTGAAGCCGGGCTGCCTGCCTTGCAGCCTGGTGGGGATAGCAGCCCTCGAGCAGAGCAGTTTATCTGCTGTAATTACTACAGCAGCTCCAGGACATCCCTAGTTACAGCACAGGACTGTAGCCCCAGACAGAAGCACAGGCACATGGACAGCCCAAGGTAAATTCCAGCACACGTAGAAATGCAGGCAGATAATTACCTGCATGCCTGTAAACGCCTACAGTAAGTGCCAAGATGCACAGACATAGAGCAGGGTTAAATGCACTCACAGCCAGGCTTGTAGGAATCCTAAGCCCCACTCCTCTTCTTCTTGACAGCAGTTCTTTGGGAGGTAATTTTGAACTGGCTATTACAGAAGACTTCGTGCATGCTTTCTGGCCCGGGAAACCAAAGCATTCCTCTCCTCTGCTCATTTTCACAGCATTTACTAAGCTGTCTGTTTCTGCAGATGTGCCCAGGGGCTACATGCATGTGGAAGAGCTGCACTGGGAAGCACTTTTTCCTCCTTTGGAGGATTATCCAAGGGAGAAAAAAATCTATCAGAAAAACATCCAGCAGTTCTCTGGACTGCAGAGACCCAGCAAGACCCGTCCAGGTCTACTGCATCTCACCCAGGAGTAAGCACAGAGGACAAGTCCTCAGCCACTGCATCATCTCTGCACCCCCAGTGCATTAAAGCAGCTTTCTGCATTGTTGTCTTCACCAGGCCCTGAACAACTCCCTCCCTTGCAGGCCTCAAGTGCTGAGGAACACCTAACCTTGCAGTGCCCCTCACAGAAGACCCAGCAGCAGGCAGCAAATCCAGCAGTCTCAATTTAGCAGATTTGGCAATTGGGTGAAGTCAAAACCATCTGGTTCACATCCAGCCAGCAGAAGCAATCTTCAGGACCTTACCAAAAAGAACCAGACTGAGGTACATCTGCCTTACTATCTGAGAGAGAGACTGGCTCTTCCCAGAAAATATTCCTGGGACAGCATATTGCAACCTTACTGTTTTCATTGGTGTTTGGTACAGTAAGAGAGACTAAGGCACTGAAGCAAGTAGGATAAAAAGAATGCAACAAATAATGATGAACGAACTAGTCTTTTGGAGCCAGTGGTTTCCTGAGTTCAGAAGTCAAATGCTTCACAAGAAAGCTGCAGACCTGCTGTTTATGCACATTTCTCAAATCACTCGTGTCATGTCATGAATAACCTGTATTTCTGCTCAGAGGAAGGTTAGCAAGGATATATTTTGGGGGGTAGCTGATGAATGCAAAACAAGACAAGGATTTAATATATCTTAAATGCTTCCAAAGACTCAGTGGTATCCCAGAATGAATCAATATCTCTACCTACTTGCAAATAGACTACAACGCATTTGTCAACATTACTTCCACCTTCCCAGGTTCTGGCATGGATGCTCCAAAGCCCACTTCTCAGCAGCAGACCTAGATTTCCAGGTTCACACAGCTCACCTCACTGCCAAAGGCTGCTGGCCAGGGCTTTCGGAGCTGCAAGCCTCTGCTTGTGGAGAGGTCTGGAGCAGCAGGGAATGGCTGCCCTGCAGGGAACTCCGGGGGTGAGAGAGGTCCCAATGCATCACCTGCATAGCAGTAATGGCTGCTGCATGCCACTGCACGTGAAAAAGAAAACAATATAGGAATGTTTTTCCTTCCACTGAGAAAGCAGTTGAAACTTCATTCACTGCAGCATTTGGCTCAGGCGCTGACATCAAAGAAGTGCTAGTGTCTGGAGACACTGGGCAGTAGCTCATTGCCTGTCACCACACAGCATATGGAAAACACAAGAGGGAAAGAGGCCTCCTGCTTCATGTAGCCTGCAGAGGAAGTTTTTGACTGAGGACATGATTCACCATTGCTACAGCGGAGTCATATGGGAGAGCAGAGAACCAGTCTTCCAAAAACCTCAGCACCAGTGACACCATTTGCAGCGACACCCAAGCAGCATCAAGGTTTTGCTGCGGGATGCTGGAGGACTTCATCACAACGTGCAGGAGTTACAGAGACATGCACACAGAAAAGAAGGCTGAGACCTGTGGCCAACAGCCTGGCCAGAGGACAAGGAGACAGGAAAGAACCCGCTCTTAATGCTCTCTAGAAAGCTCAGACCATGGTTTTGGCAAATCAGTTTCTGAGCAGTTGCCTCGGTGGTCAGACAGAGGGCAATGGGTACCACCTAGCTGCAGAGCTGTGTGGTGCTGAGCAGGGTGCTGGGAGGAGGTGAGCTCTGGGGAGAGCTGAGCAGCAGAAGGCACATCCCAGACAGATACTCTCAAGTGCTTGACATCTACAGAAACTGAGCCATAAGGATTCAGCCCCATGAATTCACCGGGCTCACATGCTCTACGAGGCTATGACATGTCAAGAAGCAGATGAAGAAATTATTCCAAGCAAGTGTATTTTTCTCCCATTGCCCTGCAGACAAGCACATACAGATAAAGAGAGACCTCTAGTGATGCTGGAGGGACTTTGCCTGTCCTCCCCCTCCGAGCATCCCTCATAGCCAGAAACAAATGTCTCAATTGCTCCGACTAGTGCAGTAATCGCCTTCCTCCTGAGCCAGAGAAAAAAAAAACAGGGGCTGATCATAAGAATATTTGCTCAACCACAGAGCTGGAGAGGTGCCACTCTGAAAAATGGGTCCAGATCTTGGCCACACTCTGCTTCTCCATTTGCAGCCTCCCAAACTCCAGCACAGTCCCAGGCATACACTTCAGCAGGCATGTAGACAGCATCAATTGTCAGGTTTGGGAGATGTGCACTTGGGCTGCAATTTTGAACACGTGGTTGAAGCTTGCATCTGGTAGAAGAGGGAGTTCAGCTTCTGGCAGCTCAGCTGGAGACAGGAGCAAATTCTGGCTGAGTTCTGCCACACCAGGAGACACTGTATCCCCCTTGCACAGCTGTGGCAACTGCAGCATCACACGCAGCTGCAGGACAAAAGAGTGTTTTGGTTCTTGCTGGATTCAAAGCCAAATTCCCAGGGTGCAGCCACACAGAGGGTGATGGCCTGCATGTATGGGTGCGTTCATGCCAAGCTCCCCATGCGCACCATAGAGAGAAGGCAAGCCAACACCACCATTCACCTTCTCACCTCTGCCTGAAGAAGGGCAGGACAAGAGCCAAGAAAATAATTTCTAAGTCTATTCAGACAGCAAACTACTACATTAAGCTTTCCAGGTATGGAAAGGATTTGAGAGGAAATACCAGACAAGCCACAAGCTAGAGGCACACCTGGCTATGGCAGAGACACAGCAATTGCTCTGTGCAAAGTCAAAAGGCAAACAAATATACCTGTCCTGTATACCCATGGTTAGAAAAGAAGGGAAGAGCTCCTGCTACCTTCCCCTCAGTTCAGAGCCTTGATTGCTCAGTTAGCAGCTCCTGTAGTGCCTGCCTTCCACTCCATGGTCCCTCCTGTTGCCCAGCCAACGCATAAATCAAGAGGGAGCAGCACTTTTCCTGGGCTTCCTTTCTCTTGTGCTAGTCCAAGCCCCGGTGACCTCCTGCTGGGAGGAGGGGGGCAGTTCACCGGGGCTGTCGTATTTTGCTGGAATGTTTTATTTTCTGTGCCGAATGAAGAGTAATTGTGGAGGGGGGGGGGGGGAAGCATAAGCACAAGAAAGTGTGTGCACTGCCAGCCAGGCTGATGTCCTTGTCCCACAAGGTTATGGAACCATTTTAGCTCAAATAATAATAAAAAAGCCTCATAGAAGCAAGGGATTCATAAAACAAAATATGAGCTGGGCATTTGGCAGCAGCTGCCCACAAAGTGGGAAGCACACACTGAAGTCTGGAGGTAGACAAACTCTGTACCTTCTCAGCAGCTCTGCAATTTCAGCAAACTGACAGGGTTTGTTACAGCATGTGCACGTATGTGTGCACACATGTAGGAAGAGATAGCTGGCACAAGCCCACTTGCTTTCCTTGCATACTTAACTAATATTACTTCAGATATTCAGTCCCACAGAACTGAGAGGCACTCAGACTAAGGAGCACATCTGACCCACGTGTGAGCAAGGTGAGAGCCGCTTGCCCAGGGAGCTCCCCCTCTGCCCCGCTGGGTCCCAGCACACTACACAGGCACAGCAGAAATGCAACTTTAACTGCTGCATGAGGCACTTGCACTGAATGTTTATTTCCTATTTAGAGGACAAACATCATGAAGTACAGAATAACAAATCAACTTACACCAGAGACAGAAAAGCCTCCCCTCCTAGAATTCAAAAACTATGGGGACTCACAAACTTGGGATGAAATCCCAAGAGATATATAAATTCTTCCAAGTGATAAATAAGGCCCTGAGGACCAAATTCAAGACTTTCTAGGGAGAAAAACAACAATTGCACGTTTTATTTTGGTGAGCTATGATAATAATTATTATTTCTTTGTTGTAACAAGTCAGGCATGCATGAAGATTTCCTGACTACAGAGGCTATGCTGCTTACTGATCTCTAGTCTGTCAAGACAGACATTTAGGGCAAGTTGTTAAAATACAAGACCTATTTCTTCCTGATAGATGTTCTTACATTAAAAAGCCTACAGTTAACTATGAAAGCTGAAGGCAGGATCTGAGCAATCAGGTGGGTTTTGAGTTTACCACTCAGAGCACAAAGAGCTAGACTACTGACCAGCAACCACCAGCCTGCACTGTAAGCAGCTCTGCCCATCGCTCTCCAAGGTCAACGACTGAAGACCAGGAAAAAAAACTATGGGAACAAATAGCAAGAGAAAGTGAGGACAAATCAGAAATGCTTTTCTGAAGGAAAACCAGCTATGATTAGTCTACAAGTAATCTTGAGCAACATTAGGAGAGAAAGAAACATTACCAGGACTTGCAAAACAAGGATGTCATCTTGAAGAGGCCACCGATAAAGCTGAACTACAACAAGGTGAAGGCAACAATGAAATTTGAGCAGGAATCACAAGGATTAAATTGTTAATTTCAGCACAGCTGACAAACAGCTTTGGGATGCCAGGATGGGAACTCTCCAAAACACTGTTCAATGAATTTTTCAGGGACTAGGGGCTTAGCAGAACAGCGGCAAAAATCATGGGCTAAATTTAACTGTATTAGCAAATCGATGCCAGAGAAGCAGTAAACTTCAGAGAGCAGCAGGCATACACAATACTGAGGGATGCAAGGCCACACACATTCACCTGTTTGCTGCTTCCAGACCAGCTGCAACTGGTAATCCATGTCAGCAAGCAGTGAGGACAAGCTGTCCATAAGGGAGGGTGACCCCAAAACCAGGAGTAACACCAGCCCAGGCAGCATCTGGACAAGGGCACAGACCTGTAGCATAATAGGCAGAGCCCATCAACAGGCCCAAACAAGGCAAAGTGGTGAATCTGGTCCAACAGCCATCCAGGGAACGTGGTCTGAAGCAACAAAACATGGGGCTGAAGTGACCGCTGCTGTATTGGTGTGGGGTCCATCCAGGAGAAGAAGCCAAAGAAACAGCTAGAGACACATAAACCTACAGCAGGGCTCAAGAAGCAACCATTGCCCCAGGCTGAGCTTAAATGGGCCCATGGGCAGAGGGTGGGGGTGGGTGCTCCAGGTGAGACCGCTTGGGGCAATTAAGGCCTGTTGGTGCCCTCAGGGCTTGGCCAGTTCTGCTTAATCTACAGATGTTCTTCACGTGGGGATGGACCATCCACCTGGGGAGATGAAGTGGCATCGCACATCCTCACTAGCTGGCCCTTAGCCCAGTTATATGCTCCTGTAATAAGTCTGCTTGAACCCAAACATGGGAAAATGTATGCTCAATACCTGAGGAAAGGATTTAACACTATTCATGCAATAACACTATAATATATATATATATACACACACCCTCAAATTGAATTAAAAGTAATACTACTGTATTTCAGAGAACCACAGAATGGCTGAATTGGAAATGATCCCACTAGCTCTAGTAGCCCCACAGTCCGCTGGCCTACACCCCCGACCTGATGCCAGTAATGGCACTAAATTCTACCCAACCTTCACTCACAGACACACAGCCTGCGCCTGGAGCTAGTGTGTAGTCCTTGCAGCAGGCAGACACATGGGAGAGAGTGTGCGTACACGGAGAGAGAGCTAGGAAAATGTTTCAGGACAAAAAAAGGAAGACAAGACAGACTGCAAAGATCAGGTTCAGGGCTCGGCCAGACAAGCATACTTTGCACTTGGAAAGCACAGCTCCTCTAAGATGGCCTCCTGCAGGGCAGGGAGACATCTTCCCTGGCATCAGAGAGAGTCTGCTTGTGGCCAGTGACTTGGAGGGCTGCATGTGCCATCTGAAGCAGACTGGTGGTGGCCATGTCACAGTGGCCATTGTTACCTGCCGCCACAGCCCTGACTAAGGGCTGCCGGGCTGCGGCCCTTTGTTGGCACAACCTGGTGAGGTGAGGAGGGTGCAAGGGGCTGGGACTGGTGGGGCTGCTGAGGGAGAAGGGGGCCAGTGCTGCCAGCCCACCCTCATCCCGCTTCTCCCTCAGGTTTGGCAGAGGAGTGTCTGGAGGAATCTCCAGTGCTTGCTGTCGATGTGTGCCATGTTCCCAAGGAAGCAGAAGGCCTCCAACTCAATCAAGCCAGATGAGAGCACAGCATCCCTCCTGCTGCTCCCTGTGGCCAGGTAGAGACACAGCTCCCCAGGGAGTCAGTTGGTCTGCCTTGGGCATGGGAAGAAACAGGAGGCTCTCCCAAAAAGTGCCTTTTTCATAGAATTAAAGAATGGCTTGGGTTGGAAGGGATCATATACATCATCTAACTCCAACCCCTCTGCAGGGGTCATCTTCTGGACCCTTTCCAACAGGTTCACATCTTTCTCATGCTGTCAGCCCCAGACCTGGATGCAGCATTCCAGGTGGGGCCTCACAAGGGCAGAGCAGAGGGGGACAATCCCCTCCCTCGACCTGCTGGTCACTCCTCTGTTGATGCAGCCCAGGACACAGTTGGATTTCTGGACTGCAAATGTGCACTGCTGGCTCATGTCGAACCTTTCATCCACCATAATCCCCAAGACCTCTCCACAGGGCTGCTCTCAATGAGTTCTTCTCCCAGTCTGCATTCCTGTCTGGGGTTGTGTCTTGGCCTTTTTTTACCTGTAGTCTTCAATAGTGGCCACCCAGAGAAATGCAGCACTGGGGGATAGGTCCGTTCTCATCCCTGCCTGGGCAAAAGGGGATGCAAAAAATGCTACAGTATGAAATATCAAAGTGCATTTCCTGTCCCGAGGAGTTAGCCATGGACATGGGGGTGTGCATGCAACCAGACAGGCACCCTGCAGTGATCAGAGTGCAAAGGCAGTACGGATGCTCCTAACTACAGTATTTCACTCTTACCCTGCTATGTCAAAGACATGTACTTTGAGGAACAAAAATGTACAAGTTGCTTTATTATTTTCAGTCCCAAGAAATTAACCACGCTGGAGGGGGAGACAGGAGAAGCAGCAGGGAGGAATAGTGGGGATAAGTTTGTGCTGCGAGGGTGCCTTGTTCTGGGAGCTGCACAAACCCCAGTCCCGATCCCGATAAGCTGCGTGAGACTGAGGAAACACAGTGAGCTCGGGGTCTGCTGCTCCCCTCCCTGGCACCACGCTCCCCCACATCCACCCTATGGGCTCTGAAGGAAGCAGCACAGCAACTGCCATGCCCATAGGCACATTGGTCACTTATTCCCCCGCTGCATCTAGCTATTTATTTATTTGATGTAGAAGCCTTCGCGTGCTCCCCCCCCACCCCTCGCCTCTTTTCGCCATCTGTCCGTTCTCTTGGAAATCTGTTCCATCTGACCTCGAGCTGACCAGCGCATCCCTCGTCCCTCCATCCTGCCACGGGCTCCTCCAGACGTCCCCAGCTCAGCTCAGGGGCTTTTAGCTGACTATGCAAATGTCGCCCAGCCAGCTGGTGTCTGCCTCCCAGAAACACATGTTCCAAAGCCCCCTGGACAGCCGGGCGGGAGGAGGGGACAAGTCCCTGCGCCCCGGCCCGGGGGCTGTGCAGAGAAAGTTACTTAGCCAGGAATTATTCAGCAAGCAGATGGGAGGAGGGAGGGAAGGAAAGGGAGCAGAGAAAGTAAGAGCACGGTGCATCTGCGTGAGCGCGTGTAGGTGTGGGGTCCCAGGTGAGCATGTGGGGTGTGAATGAAACCACTGTGTGAGGGCGTGGGGTGGTGGAAGGGGTGTGCGGGAGGCGTGCAAGTCAGGGGAGGATGTTGCTGGTTGTTTTATGGCCCTTTCCTCCTAATGACAGCTTGTGCAGCATGCAGAAGACGCTGTAATAGCGCAACGTAAAGGAGATGCAGCTGTCAGAGCCAAACATCAGGCCCTCAGAAAGAGCCCCCCCCAAGAGAGGTACTAAAGCATGGCAAGGCCAGAAGGGCTCATTTAATTTATTCTTCAAGATCTCTCTCTTCTCCATCACCTAGCATGTAATCAGCTACCTCAGCTCTCTGGGTCCCCATTCACCCAGAGGGAAAAGGTAGAGATGCTGAAATGGGAGCTGAGGGTTTGGGGAGGGCTTTGGGGCTGAACCAAGTAGGGAAGAGAGCAGGAGATCATTGCCACAGCACCCCACCAGGGCTGGTAAGCACCGCAGGGAACATGTGCCAGCCAGAAAGCCACCCATAGATAGAAGTCCAGCTCATTTGGATATCTTTACAGGACAAAGACTCTGACACAGGCATTTCCTGAGGTGCCGGCAAGGAACAGGATCAATGTGATGACACTTGCTAGGTCTTTGTCATGTACAAAGTGAGAGAAAGTATTGGAGAGAAAATGGCAAGGCACCCACAGTGCCTCCTGTGGACCCCCTTGGCCAATTTGGCAGCTATGCTGCTACACCCAAAGGCTAATGCATCCCACTTCTCAGGCAGAAAAGAAAGGTTGGGTCTGTACATAATCACACCGGGCTTGGCTGCCCTTTCTCCACAAAGTGCAGAAACTCTTTTTCTTTACCTCTTGCTGGTGCACTCCCTCAAGACTTCAAGCTTCTGCATATTTACTTCTGGGCATTTACTGCTAGCATTTGAACAAGGGGACACCAAGTCACATTCCACCACCTCCCCTAGGCTTAAGAAAGATCAGGATATTGGCTCTTGAAATTTAACAATATTTTTCCTTGTAATAACAAAACTAGACGAAGCTGAGGTACCTCTCTTCCTCAGCCTAAATTTCTCCTGTCACAACAGCAGCTCTGTCCCTCTGATAAGGACCCCCTGGGCTCCCAGGGAGAAGGCAGGATGGCAGCTCCAGATGTAGCTGACAGATGATGCTCTTCCTGGCCATGGGCAAGAACTGCGAGATGGTGAGCTGCCAGGAGCAGCTTAAGGAAGAACTGCAGAGTGTGTGTGCAAGGGAAGGCGGGAGGTAACAGCATCTCTGCAGCACTGTAGAAGCCCATCAGAGGGTACTAAACCCCATTTCAAGTGAAACTCAGAAACTGTAAGTCAACACGTGCCCTCTGATCCTCAGTGTGCAGCCAGACAAAATGAGTAAGAGCCAGCACTTGGCCTATAAATCCTCATCCTACCCACAAAAACAGAACTTGGGCACCCACTTGGATGCAGCCTCGAGCAGTAGTCCTCTCCTCTGGGCTGCCGGTGTACAGCACCGGCTCAGCCACACGAAGATCCCAGGGCCGGCAGCACTGCTGCCACCCGTGCCACCCCAAGGGAGCGGGCACAGGGCTGCGTCCCTGCTGGGCTCCCGGCCTCCGTGGGGAGGCTGCGAGGCAGAGCGCGGGCGAGGCGGGGGAGTGGGCTGCCTCTCACGTCTCCTCTCCCTTTGTACGTACCTCCCGGTACGATTATTAAACGCAAATTACAAATGATGTGACCCAAGCGATCTTTATTTCTTCTTTCACCAAGTGGTGCCTGCGGGGTCCTGATTCTGAATTCCGTTTCAATTACCGATGGCATTTTAACACAAAGCGGCTTCTGTCTGCAATTACCGGCACGGACGGCAGCGCAGAGACAGCTCGGGTGGCAGAACACAAAAGCCTGGCATCTTCCGCCTGTTTAGAAACTTTCATTTGCTGTGATTAAAGGCAGGAGGCGCGGGAGGTGTCTGTACGCAGCAGCGTGCTGTCGGCTGCAGCGCTCCGTCGTGGTGAAGTCCCTGAGAAACCAACCCTCAGCGCTCACCTCCGTCAGTCGCTCCTAGGAAGGACTTCAGCTGATGTTCCAGCCGCTGCTGTGCAGAGGGACTGGTGGCATTAACCCCATCATGCCTTAACTCTCTGCTTTCACTGCGGGCAAAGCCAAGCAGCCTGAATGGCAGAGCAGAGGCACCAGTAGGGGCTGGGGAGCAGGTCAGTGCAAAGATGAGTATTTTTCTTTTATGTTGGCCATCTCAAGCACTTAACGCTTTACAAAAAACATTCTCTTCACCTGCACAGGAAATGCAGCCTCCTGTAGCTGGAAGGGTAGGAAATGGCACATATATTCCTGGCACGGATTAGCACAAGCAGAGGTGAAGAGGAACCCCATAACCATTGATACTGGTACCAGAGCCACACACATTTGCTGGAGTTGGCAATTGCTTAAAACAATGGGGATGACGCTGGGACTCAGTGGGGCAGGAACCCAGCCTTACATGGTATTCCAAAACCAGCAGCTCCAGAAGCAGGGCATACCCTGATCCTCAGCAAAATTCACAGCGGCTGCAGTTTTGACAGCTAAAGCCAAGCAGCAGAATTGGAAGCACACATCCCTGCGTGTGGCTCCCTGCAGCCCCACGAGAGCCCGGCTCTGCCTCGAGCCAGGGCTCCAGCTGAGCGCCAACCTGCAGAGAGCCGCAGCCCCAGGCAGGAGTTGGGGAACTCCTCTCTGTTGCCCCAACCACCCCGTTTGTGCTGCTGCTTCGGCACATCTGGCTGTGCCCAGCTCTGTGAGGGGACATGGCGCCCAGTCAGAGGAGAGGGAGCAGAGGGACCCTCAAGAAGATGCTGTCATCCTTCCCCTTCAAAATAGTCCCAGAGAATGCGTGGAGAGAGTCTTGAGGCTCCTGGCCCCCAAACCAGGCTTAGGTAGGCGGTCTGTGGGGTCAGGAAGGTGGCCAGCCCCCAGGTGCTGCACAGCGCCCATTTTCCTGCAATCCCCCAGCAGGGAGTTGAGTGCATTCCCCTTCTCTAGGTGTTCATTAGGGGTTTCTAAATCCCACAGCCTCCCATGAGGGCGGCTGGGACAGTCTTTGTCCCATTGATGGCTGGCAACCAAAGACCCCCTGGTTCTCCCCACCCCATGGTGCCTTGCCGTGGGGCAGCAAGCGCCGCCTGAGCCTCATCCCCGGGAGCCGTCAGGGGGTGAGGAGGGGACAATTTACAGCCCCGGTCGCGGAGCCGTTTGTCACGCCGAGCCCTGGCACCTTGTTGTACCCGTGTTGTGCGTGTTTTATTGGTGTTGAGCAGAGGGAGGCCGGAGCAGAGGGGAGCCTGGGAGGAAAGGCACTCAAGTGAAAAATGAACCAAGGCAAACAGGATTGAGAAAGAGAGAAAGGGAGAGACATGCAGGAGAAGGGGGTGAAGGGGCCAGATTATAAAACACAAGACAAATGTCCTCACTGGCAGCAGGGGTAGGGAAAAGAGGGAGAGGGAAGAAATGAGGGGGGCAGGGGAGGGAAGAGAAAGAGAATAAAGACGGTGCCTTGTGGCCAGCGCTATCCTAGTGGGATCGGGGACGCTCGTGTAGTCAGAAAAATAATTCTCAGGCTAACAAAGCAAGAAGAGGGGGGCGGGAGCGGAGGAAAGCTACAGATCCAAATGGAAAGTGCCCCAGGGTGTCCAATCTGCTGGGTTTAAAAAAAAAAAAAAAAAAAAAAAAAAAAATCTTTTTGCCTCATCCCCCTCCCTCCCCCACCGGGGAGCCGGCTCCTTCCCCGTCCCCCCGCCGCCACCACCAAAAGGAGCGGGCCCGGGGAGGGAGCAGAAGGTCTGTTTAGAATTTCACATCCCTTCCATCCTTCTCCCTCAGTGCTAAACTTTCAAGACAAAAATCATAAAACGAGGCGCTTTGTTGGCGAGGCAGATTCAGAGATCTTCCTGTTAGGAACAAGAAAGGGAAGAGAGAGACAGAGAGAAAGACAGAGAGATAGCTAGATGGAGGGCTGGCTTTGTGCTTGCAACAAGCCACTAAAGGTGCATTTTTAATTAAATTTATACAAAATGTGTCAGTTTTATCTCTATGTTTCAAACCTGACTCTTTTCTATCAAAGTAAAGTATTGATCTTCACTGCCCCGAAGCTACCTGACTGAATTAAACAGAATAAATAGAAGAAGGACTGAAAGGGCTTAGAAACAACTGCAGAGAGGCGAATGTTTAATGGCTCCATAGTCATTTGCTGCAATTAAAAAACAAAACCGTTTAGAGGGGCTGTTAACACCTTGAAGTCTGAAAATCCTCACTTCAAAAAAGCCCCAAAACAGCTCCCAGGCAAAACATTTTAATTGCCATAAATACTCCCAACCTCCGCCATCGCTGGCGCGTGTGCATGTTGTGCAGACAGACAAACAGAGCCCCGGACCCAACAGGACGGAAACGTGGAGCTGGCAGGGTACAGGTACGCTCCGTATGGCGCAGGCACCCCCAGCCAAGGAAAGGAGTGTGCCCAGTGGGACCAGACACACATCCACTCTGTGTAAGCAAAACACCATACATTGGGCAAGTTAAAGGTGGATGTTCTAGACCCACACACATATTCCAGGGCCATTTGCCTAATGTGACACGCATTTTTCTCAAAGCTGGCCATACCCAACTGCACATAATGCACATCATGGGTGCCTTACAGGGCCCTCTCTGTGCCTGTCTCATGTCACAAGAAGCTGCCACAGACTTTGTGCCACAAGCAGTCCCACTCGGCCAAGAAGTGAGCTGGGGCTGGGACACCTGTGATGACTGCCCCTGAAACAGGCAGGCCCAGCAACTTCATTAAAAGCTATTGATCACCATGCGACTTAAAAAATAATTAAAAAAAAAAAAAAAAAAAAGGAAGACAAAAAAAGCATATTTATATTTACTTGGTTAATCTTCAGGCATGTGCTACTTACCCAAAAAAGACTTACCCAAGCCTTTCTGAATGGCCTGCACATCTCTCAGTGTGGAGATCTCCCATCCCCTCTCTGTGGTCCTGCTAGGGTTGAGCTCAGCAGAAGAGCTTGATTTGGGGTTTTTAGAGGGAGACAAGCAGGCTGAAGAGCCCTATCAGCTTTGTATGAGAGTATGCACTGGAAGCATTTGGCACATCCACAACTCAGCCCTCTCCCTGGGTATTCAGGGACAAGAAATGGCATACGGCAGGCAGCTGTTTTTGCAGGAGGTGAGCTCCTATCTCAGCTAGGGTACCACCAGGTGGGCAGTGTGCTGTGCTGCTCCTTTTTGGTTGAAAATCCAAAAATAAAAAATAAAAAAATAATAAAAAAAAAATGCACCGGCCTTGCACATCCCACAGCTGGAGAAGTAACGTGGCTGAGGCACTGGATGGCAGCTCAGGGGGCTGGATTCAGCTCCCAGCTGCATCAGTCTCAACCTCAAATTGCATTATTAGTCCATGGCTCTAGTATATGAAGACCACATAATCCCACACACACAGGGACAGACAGAATCTTAATTTTGCACAGGTTTGAAAGCCATGGAAATGAGTAGGAGAATCTCCACAGTGCCCAGAGCAAAATAGGAGCAACACCAGACCTGGCTTTAAAAGACCCAGCTCAGATCCCTGAGGAAGAGGAGCCACAGCACCCAGCTGGGCAAGTGCAGGCTGTTTCTCATCCCTCTGGGTTAGATGGAGCTTGCTTTCTGTTAGCTCAGGTACGGCTACAACAGCCTGAACTGTTACCACCCATTTATTGAGTGGGTTGATTCACCGAGCCACCCGCACACATAACCCCGCAGGCCACAGGGAGCCACACGCTTAGCTCCACTCTGGCTTTGGAGCTCGAAGCGCTGAGAAAGTTGCTTGACTTGGACCAGATCCTTTGGCAGTCTCCCAGAGCACTTTCCTGGCCTCGTGGGCAGTTTCGCTGATCGGGGCGATGATCAAAGCAAGCCTCCAGCCTGTCACACGGACTGGAAGTCCATCTCTTTCACCGCTTCAGAATGTCCCACAGCGCCAAAAAAGGTGTCCCTCGTCACTTCAGTGCCAAAAAGCATCCTGAGAATTTTCCTTACTTGGATCTGGAGCGGGATGACTTTTGCTGAAGGAGCAGGGTCAGATAAGAAAAGCTCAGGCCAGCTATTAGTCCCTTATTAGTTTAGGCAAGTGAACTCCGCATTTTCTCATCTTTCAAACATTTTGTTCAACATTTTGTTCAATTCAGTAATTGTCACTCATCTGCCATCAATAACCGGCTATAAAACAACCGCACTCTTTGTGTTTTGTTTTTTTTTCCTGACATTTTTCTGAAAAGCAAGGGAAAAGATTTCCTGGGAGTTTCAGGACATTTCACATGGAGACTACAGCATGGCTATCACCATGCACAGCTCCTGCCTGCAGCTGGTAACAAACCCCATGTTTTCAAGGCATCTGCTTCGCCATACCTGTGGGTCTGTGCTGCTGCAGCTCCTAACCAGCACCTGAGCTGCAGGTGGACGCTCATTGCAGCCAGCTGAGATACTGAAAAGCAACGGAAGCGCAGGGACAGAGAGCAGCACGCTCTGCTTGACAGCATTTCAGAGCTGTGCTCCCGTCTGAGCACCAAGTTCTGCCCTGTCCCCATCATGGGCCTGCAGCCTCTCGGGGTGGAGCAGCCCCACAAATCTGAGCCAGGTGCCATATTCTGTGGCAGAGGCTACATACGCACTCAGTCAACACCGCGGCGTGTGCATCCCAAGCGAACCGTCTGGGAACCAAGGAACGCGCGCTCCTGGCGCTGAGGTTGAATGCTCCCGCAGCTCCACACCAAGCTCCTGCTGCTGCACTTCAGAGCGTTTTGCTTCGTTACGGACCCCTGATTAACACTTCCTAAGCATTTCAGCCCACACTCCAGTCACTTTACAGGTTGCAATGAATGCAGATTTGAGTTTATGGGTTCATAAAAGTGTGAATTAAGTCAACAATTTTTCCCCCAGCCTATTTGCACAGCCCTTCCTCGAACGACCTGGCCCTTCAGACAACACAAATATTTCAGCTCAAGCGAACTGCCCAGCAAGGCGCTTTTAAGAGGCCAGATCCATACCAGTGCCCACAAAGCGCTGTGCAGCCCGGTGCTTGCAGCTCTTCCAGCCTCTCCACTGACATCCCCTATCTTCAGGCTGTGGAAAATGCTGTCACCCAGCAATCTGCCCCTTTTCCTGCTCGCCGCATATCGCCGCTGCGATCAGCCCTATATCTGCGAGGAGGAGGGGATGGCTGACCAAATTTCTTTAATTAAAAGAAAAAGGATCAGGTTTATTCCAGATAAGCAGGCAGGATTAAAACAGACAGAAAGAATAGACAAGGGGCAGCTGTCAGCACTCCAGCCGATCCAGCGCGATTATTAATAACGATAAGCAGGAGAAGAGGGCTAATAAAGGGATAATGAAGTGGTCCTGAAAGTGACAGGAGATGCAGCCCGATAAGGGGCCATGTGGCCTGGAGCTGCCCCAGCCCCAGAGAGGTTTGCTGCAGAGCATCCCACTGGGGCCAGCTCGGGGAGCAGACACCCAGAGGAACAGTTTCACCCCCCTGGGGACCACAGCAGAGACATCAGTGGCCTCAGGAGCTCTGGACATCCTTGCTGGGCAGCATTCATACTGAATCCATCAGGCTGCTTGCCAGGTGGAGGAAAGACTGGGAGCATCTGGCTGGGCCCAGCAAGCCCTGGGCTTTGGAAGGTGCTGCAGGCACAGCAAGCTCTGTATGTACGAGACCTCCCCAGTGAGGGATTTCTGCTCTCAGCTCTTGCAGTCCCCCCGGACTCCCTCAGCACATCACCAATATGCAGGCTGCCTGTGTCCTAGTGCACACTTGTGGTTGTCCAAAAAGGTGGAGAAAGAGCAGCCAGTGGAGGGCTGGCTCTGGGTGCCCTTTCCCAAGGGAAAGCACACATGCAGGGCACAAAGCACAGGCAAAGACTGCTGCAGCCTGAAGGCAACACGTGCACCCACCTGTACCAGCTGGATGCAAGTCCTGGCCACGGTGCTGCTCGTCAGAGGGGAAACACAGTGGGCAAAGTTCTTTCCTGGGAGCCATTAAGCAGTGAATGAGAGCCTGCCTAACAGCAAATCCAATCTCTGTCCTCTCTGTTGAGCAGAGGCTCAAATCATCTTTTGGGATACTCAGCAGAAGTGGGAGACGAGGGAAAATGAGGAGTTGGCGCCTTACAGCAAGCCGCAGAAGGCCAGACGGCTGGAGAAGGGTGGGCTTGCTCAGGGAGCGCTCTGGGAGGAATTAAGGCTCTTTAGGACAAATTTGGTCTCTTTTCAATTCAAGCACCCCCTTTTCACCCCCAAGCCTAGATGATCTTCGTCAGAGATGAAGACTCTGGCCATAGGCTGAGCCCCTCCCGCTCCGCCGGGGCTGGTGGGGAGGAAGGCCCAAGCGAGGAACGGGAATTGGGCTCTGGCTCGCGCCGCCTCGCTCTGCGCTCCTGCCACTCCAGGTCACCGCAGCAGATGCTGGGAGCATATGCCATGAATTAATTCTGCTTTCCCTCAGACGCTCTGGCGAGAGGAATGGCAGCGCCTTTCCAGCTTATTAACATAGGAGCCCCCCCACCTCCCGTCACTTTGTCACACTTAATAAAACAACCAGCCAGAGTCCCTTTAAGGCTCCAGGCTGGCAAGCAGGCTCTCTAATGCAAAGTTGCTAGGTCTGGCTTTTTTTCAGCTTTTATTTTCTACACTTTCTTCCAGTGCAGACTGTCCCAATACCCCCTCACTCCCCCCCAACAAACTGTACTCTAGGAAGGCATCTCCACTAAGAAAGTCTATAAATACTGTATCTATTATTATAAACAAAACCAAAGATTCCTAAGCACTATAGGACCTAGAATTCTTTTTTTTTTTTTTTTTTTTTTTTTTTGCGCATTTCTTTTGCAGTGTCTGTGACAAGGCTAACTGTCTGCCCTAAACAGAGTGCTGAGCTCCCTGCCTGCAAGGGGCTCTCTGGAGCAGGTACGTACAGCACCCCCCTCAGCACACACCCACACCAGCTCAGTACGCAGGACTTGCTGTTGATGATGCACTTCGATGGGTTTGCACCACTCCCTCAGTAATGTAGGAGCAGAGCAGAACAAAGAGCAAACAGGACACAAGGCTCTCCACTGTGACTTACCACCTTCAAAGTGAAGATGGGGAACACTCACCAGGTCTAGGAGAGGCACGTGTGAATCAGGAACTCGAGGGCACGCTGCTGCACCACACTTCACCCTCCGTGATGCAGGTCTGCGGAGGCTGACAAACTTCACAGGATGGCCCTGCAGCCTTACTCATCAGCACTTGTGAAACACAGAGAATTTCCCTTGACAAAAGTGGTAAAAACCAGCATTATTGCTCTATTCCTCAGCTAGGCACAGCCCAGATGGCTGATGTGAGATCCCTGGAGCAGGGCACACAGTTCTGCCCTCACTTCTCACTATGCCTGAGGATCAACCAGAGCTACACCTAGAAAAAAATTACACCTGCCATTTCCTCCTCTGCACATTCTTTCCACAGGACTTTTCAGAAGTGCAGGTTCCTGAGCAGCCATGTGGCAGCCTGCACACACTGGTGCTTCACCAAGAGCTGGCCTGGGCTTGCAGAGGCACCTCCTTGTTTCTTTTCTGCAAGGAGAATAGCAGGAGCGGGTCCTCCCCTGACTGCACCATGACCTGAGGGGGAGAAGGCACAATTTTTGTCACTTCCCAAGCACTGCAACCAAAACACAACTGCAGAAGGAAGGCAAGAGGGAACAGCTTCCTGGAGAAAGGCGAGGAACCAGACAGCTCACCTCCCTTCCGCCAACTGGGGAAGTAATTGAAAAGGCATGGAAACAAGTCTCAGTCTATTAAGTTTATTGAAGGAAATTAAAGAGACAACTTGATCACGGTGCACATAAATACTTGAGCAAGTAGAAAATACCTGATAGCATGGTTTAATTGGGAAGGTGAAAGCGTAATCAGACTCAGAGAACAGAAGATGAAACAAAAACTGTGTCTAGAAATAAAGCAGATTTTCAATCACAAGGGCAGTTACCTGCTGGAATTAGGAACCAGGGAAGACTTTCAACTGTACTGCCTGTCTTTCTAAAAGGCAGGCGAAGCTCGGCCACATCTCACTGGACTCTGCCATGGCCTGTATTATAGCAGGTCAGACTAAATGATCAAAGCCACTCATCTTCCCTTAAAACAAATGAGGCTGTGATTTTTTTCAAGCCCCCCTCTCAAAATCTGCCCAGGTATGAGTTGGGCTCCCAAGGTCCCAGCCTGGCCCACACACTTTTGTCTCCCTCCCACCCTGAGGCCCCGAGGCAGGCAGAGGCCGACAGGACTGTGCCCCAGGCACACTCCTCTGGGAGATTCTGTGCAGCTTTAGAGCAGCTCCTCCTCCAGCACAAAGTCACCACAGCTCATCAGCAAAGGCCTCGTTAAATTCCACTACATTTCTCTTGCACTCTGTTCTCTCCTGCCTCTTCACCAGCACCTGCTCTGCCCTCACTCCCCTCCAAACATTACACAAACTGTTCCCAGTCACCCACCCTCGTTACTCCTCTTGCCCCTACCCTTGCTCCAGCCCCCCCCAGCCCACCCCCTGCCTCAGATGGCCCCCCATGCCCTAACACCCTCCTACCTCTCACCATCTCCAGGAAGATCTCTGGGGATCCCGTATCCCTCCTGCTCTTGCTTCAAAGTTTTTTTTTCCTCTTCCTCTTGATTCCTGAAGCGCCCACATGGCCTCCAAGGGGCCGAGCACCACAGAACAGCCCTGCTGCACTTCTCCTCCCTCCCTGCTGGAGCAGCAGCCCCACAGGGGTGTTCTGCCTGCCCAGGAAGCTCAGAGCAGGTATCAGAGGCAGAAGGTGAGAGAGGCAGGACGGTTGGTGCCGCACATGGCTGCTGGAGGAGCAGTAGGCTTGGTACAACTCCTGCCTGGAGCACGTGTGCAGCCTACATCAGTGGCTGCCATCCTAAATGCTGCTTAGCTTTCCACTCTTAATGCTCCGAGTAGCCAGCAATGCCACCTTGCCACATCCCTAAAGAAAAGTCCACAAACAATATGCCACATGTCACAGACCCAGCCTCAGGCTGGACAGCCAGAGTTGGATTCGTAGTTCACCCACTCTTGTGACTCAGGCCTGGGCATCTTCTCAACTTCTGTGGTCACTGAAAACTGGTTGATTTGCACTGAGTATGGTGAAACCAGACGAGCAGCTTAGAGGATCAGTGTGGATTAGTGCCTCGGTGCAAGTAGAAGGGAGAGATCTCATACTCGGTGGTCTGTTGTTTGTAACTGAGAGGAGAGGCTCTGCTTTCTCTGTTATCCTTGAGATAGGAAGTGCACAAATCTACATCCCATTTCTCCCTCTCTTTACCATTCTTTTCCTCTCACACAGGCTTGTTGGGCTTCTCTAAATTACTAAGCTACTTTAGTTTCCTAAACTTAGTGTTTGGTTTTTTATTTTTATTTTTTTTTTCCAGGAATGTAGGAAGAATCCTGAATTCTCTTTGGCCAAGGGCCAGGGGTGTCAGAGAAAGGGGGATATTGGCCCAGCTGGGAAGATTCTATTAATACCAAAACAGATTTCTCTGCTCATAAAAAGATTTCAGGACTATCATCCACACACTGGACCCAAAGCTTCTTTCTCACCTAATTTTCTAGTTAGAGGGGAGATTTCTTGATTTTACCAAACTTAGCACCCCCTTGAGACGGATGATCTTTCTATTTTGGTGGCCCCAGACTGGGACCCAGTTGCTTCTCTCTTGCTGGTAGAATTTTTTTGGCCTATCAGCTCTGATCTGAAATGTTGCAGAGTACTAAACTGTCCTGCTGTCGGTGCAAGAATAAGAATGCAGCACTTAGACATACCAAACAAGCTAAGAAAAGCACACAGTAAGCCTTCCTCCCAGCACTTGCACTGCCCCCAGAAGTATATAGCGAGATTCTCCAGCGGGACAAGGCTCTGAAGGACATTGGCTTAGAAGTAATATTACTGTTTCCTGAAAATAATGACCACGGTTCTATGGGGACAGGGCATTAACGGCTAAATGGATTTTTTTTAGGTGACAATGAGAGTGGGTTACTTGGTTCCAAGGAAACACACACCAGGGAGTTACCTTGTTTCAGAGCAGCAGGCTTCGTTCTTTCACGTGTGGAATAAATGGTATTTTCTTTGCAAGCTACCTATTGCCTGGAGCCATCTCCTTCCAAACTGTGATCTCACCTGATTGCAAAAGCTAAGCAGGTTAGGCCTGGTCAGCCCTTGGCTGGGATACCTCAAGGGAAAAAGAGGTGCTAGAAGAAGCAGTGGTGGCAGTTTAATCGGCGATGCTGTTTCCTCCAAGTCAATACAGAGGTGATGTCCCAGGGGAAAGGTTGAACTAGGAAGGGATGGCTGGAGGCTGCTGGATGAAATGTAAAGCACATATCCTGACAACTTGTGGCATCTGTTGTGGGCAGATGATAATCTTGATGTCCTAGGCAAACAAACTGTATCAACCTAAGCTCCTCTGATAGCTATCTCAGAAAACCACACTCCATTCTGTGGCTTTGTAAGATGCCCCCCCCAGAGAGGCTGAAATTTTGGTTGAAGAAAGATTGCTGCAGTTATCTGCAAAGGTGCTGCGGTTGAGGTGGAAGTGACTCTTTATAAGTATTTTGTTGTGTTTGGAATTCTTCCTCTCTTTTGAGAACAAAGAGTCTTATTACAAAATATCCAAAACTCCTCCTGAGCCAGTTTTCCTATGGAGCAAGCTCCTATTTATTTCCAGTCTAAAATTAACTCTCAAATACAAACAAATGAATAGAAAATTAAAGTAATGAAATATTTACAGTGAATGTGTGTATGAGGAGATGTCTGGTGTGCCAGTGCTCTAGGGCACACTGAGGTGGTCCTCTCTTTCAGACTGTCCCAGCTCCCACTCAGTCACTAGTTCTGAGGATACCTCTGTGAAGAGATGGTCCCAGTCCCAGCTGACATCATCCTGCCAAGAGGAAAAAGATTAAACATGCTATAATGTTACTGGTGACTCCCAGACTAGTGACTCGCTCCGAATGATGCCGCTGCCACAGAAGACAAAGATTTTGCTGGCTAGGATAGGGAACCTAGTGAGAATTAAAGGTGAATCCATGCTACAATTTAAAGATTTTGATAGAATGATTCATGTTTTCAAATTCAGTAAAGGACACATTTTTGATATTATTAAGCTTAGATACTCTCAGGCAGGGTACAAGGAGGAGATATAAAAATCTTCCACCCTTCTACATGTCTACTGAAACATCTGCAGTTCTGGGCTGCAGAAATCATTTGTTTCAAGTCCCGAGCTCCTGCCTATGCATTTGTACTGAGGTTCTTCGGTCCTGCTTTAAAATTACCCTCTGCCCCAACCCTAAATTCTGTCTGCCTGGTTCTTCTGTACCACCCTGCAGAACCACCTGGAGAGCATGGTGGCTACCAAGACCATACAACAGAGCAGTGTTTTGGTAGGGACCTGTGACAGTACTAGGCTCTTCACATTCTCCTTACTAGCTCTTTCAGACTGAAGGAGGTCAATCACAGTGATGCCATAATTTCAAACAGAAAAAGACCTATAAACCTTTAAAATAATCTGCTGGGGAAATCAGACCTCCATCAACTTCAACAAGCTTCTCTTCACAAGCTCCTCCTCACATATCTCTCCTCCATCGCACCAACAAAGGCCTAATTTCAAAGTACAGTCTGAGAAATATAAGAAGCTTTTATCTTACTGGCGTTTCCAGAAAAGTCTCACCTCTCGTAGGTCATGTTCTGGAGCCAAAACTTTGGTGAGAAGCTTCAGGTCAACCTCACCATCCTATGGAAACACAGACAGTCATAGTCTTACAGACACAGAGAAAGCATCATTTCACCACAGATGGTGTTGCTACAGATAGAGACACAATATTTTTCCCCGTAAGTGATATAAGCCTTATCTAGAACAGCACCTCATACAAGGTACCTCATACGAGGAACAGATACTATATCCACACTGTCTGCAGACACTAAGAAACTAAGAGTAAAAGGCTTGCAGGCAGACCAGAAGGTGTTTGGATCATTGGCTGTAAATTTTATGCAGCTGAGTATCACTGTTGAGGATGAGGGGAAACTGAAGGAGAGGGAATTGCACTGGTCACCCCAGAGCAACAACCACTTACCAGAGTCTGAAAGGCAGCAAATTTCATAAGATCTTTGTCCAGGTCATGGTAGGTCATCACTCGGTTCACCTGCACACTGCATCCAGAAATAGGCAAAACACAAGCCTGGGTAAGTGTGGAATCACATCTGAGGAGAATGGTGGCTTGAACAGGAGTCTTGGGGACACCCATCTCAAGTGTCCATATTCATCACCCTGTGTGGACACTTAAGGTCGGTGTCCACAGACAGAAGCACATCTCACTCAGCAAATGAACGGTCACTGACAAATCTGTGTGCTGGGTTGTACACATGCATAAAAACAGGGTGTAGGGTAACCAGAGACTTCTTTGGAAAAGCTGGCATACCAGAGAGAAAATCTACAAACTAGCTGCAAGGGCCAGAAAGAAAATAGGAAGGTAGTGAACATTCAGAAATACATACCCAGCACATAACAGCAAAATGACACTCCTAGCTGGGAAGTAAAGCACGCCCTAAGAGCCTTGCCATACGAGCTATAGAACAGTAAGGACTTTGAAATTTCCATGTCTGAGCTGAATAACAGCTATCAAATACATTTTCTTAAAATGTAAGCTCCAAAGAAGATCAGGGGTAGGAAGGAAATATACTAGCATGCCATGCCTCCCTTTGCAGGTTATGCAATGCTGAGAAGACCTGTATTAATTTATCTTCTGCTTATGTTTGTCCTTGAAAATTACTTGTCTTCCATTGCAGAGTGACTATGGATACAGGAAGAGCAGATGGGATTATACAAAAAAGAGAAAACAAATAAATGAACTCTGGTGAGAGAAAAAGTAATTTTTGATTCATTATTGTAAAGCGTCATTTAATTATATTAACAGCTATTTAATTACAATACCCACTCTATACTTTCTATACTTGTAAGAGAGGCATCTGTGGTCAGGAGTAAGATATCCCACCTCTGCAGACAAGGCTCGACAGAAATCCTAGGCCATGATCTTGGCCATAGGCCCAATAGGAGAAAGAAGATTTTCCTGATACTTTTAGGATATAAAAAAAAAAAGAAAAAGAAAACTTTCTATTTTGTTTTAAACTCCTATGAGCTAATCCGAAGACTATTGTGATAACACCTTCAAACAGGATTGCACTTTGCAAATTAACCAGGCACTTGAGAAGGCTATCCTGTGGAGGGCAAAACAGCGTGTAAACAAAATGTGCATGAAAATACATGTGCACCAGAGGCATTTCTTATACATGCAACCTCAAATCAAGCAACTCCTAACTTTTCAGTTAGATTTTGCAGTATCAAATGGGCTGCCCTAATGTATTTTTGTATATACAGAGAGAACATGCAGTAATTTCTATCTCCGTGTAGTAGGAAACAAGTTTCCCTTGTTCAGCCTGGAGCCCTACTGTCACAATACACAGCAACAGTTGCTGCTGAATGGCACTGCCACTGACATCCACAGCACATGAGATAAAATGGAGTTTAATTTCACCAGCCATTTTGCACTGCAGAGAGCCTCAAGAGCACCTGGCAGTGCTTTTACCTGGGGGGAGCTGCCACTTGCATGGCCAGATCTTCCTCCTGGACCTCCTCCAAGTCAGGGATCACAGGAATGTCTGCAACAAGAGAAAGCAGCAGCTGTAAGTGGGAAGTGTTGTGCTCTCCTCTCGCTAGAGACAAAGGCTCCCTTGCTTCACAGATATGAAACAGCCTGTGTCTTATTAGAGGAAAACACGAGGCAGTTATTTAGCAATGATTAAAAATATATTGTTCAATATTAAAAGAAGGTAATAAAGCTTTAATGCTTGGAGTCAAAAGAAATCTGACAAGAAGCAAATTCAGGCTGGGTAGAACTCAATAGCCATGGACTGAATTTGAAGACAACCTTGAAGCTGAAAAAAGCTGGCTGCCTCCCTGCCATCATCCTAAGACTGGCAAGAACTTGCCTCCTATGAGATGCATTATCATTTGCTCAGCTCAGCCACCAGTTTCCTAGAATCTGTTAGAAATGAAACATTGGACAGAAACTGGGAGAAGCCATGTGAACCTACAAGTTGAAGGGAATGGCTGACTGTGCAGAGACGTGTGATCTTCATGATAGTTGAGGAAGGAAGCACTGGTGGTCCAGCTGATACAAAGCCTAGGGAAGATGCACTGAGTTGTAATGCCATAAATCTTTTCATTTTTTCCAGTGTGAATCAGGAATAGCTGATAAAGGTCACTAGATACTCCCAGCTTCACCTAAAAAAGATGATAGAAAAAAAAGAAGGGTGGAGAGCAGGAAAAACTGGGTGCACAGTGAATCCTGCTAAAAGAGTGAGGCTCAGGGAATACTGGATGCTTTTTGATCTAAGCCCTGTAAACATTTGGAGACAGAGCGAAAAAAGGAGAGAGGAAGAAAAAGGAAAGTAACTGGAGGGGCAAAGCAAGGACAGAATACTCCAGCAGAAAGCTCCTTTCAAGACTGAAGGCCACTGAAGTTCTCCAGGGTCCCTGAGCACTCAGAGCATGGTCAGCTCTGAAAAGAGGTTTCCCTCACACATGGTGGGGACAAAGCTGGCCCCTCCAGTGTTGGGGAAGGCAGGCTGCTCCTGCCTCTGCCAGCAGCGTGGGGCCGTGTTACTGCCCGGCCACAGCAGGCGGCTGGGCCTGACTTTGCCCGGTTCTGCAGCCCAGGCCGAGATGAATATTCAGGAGCTGGAGAGACGTCCCCACCTCTGGCACTCTGGGCAGAGTCTTGCTGAAGAGCCCCTTGTCCGGCCGCCTGTCAGAGCTCCGCAGGCTCCCAGCTGCACTCTCCTGCCTGCTGTCCCCTCCGCATCCCCCAGGCTCGCTGGCTGCCGGGGTAGGAGGCAGCCATGGCCCAGCTGCATGGGGCATGGGTCAGCCCAGGCACCGTCGCGGCGGCCGTCCGGCGCCGGCCACACAGTGGGATTTCTCACTAATTGGCTGCCTGGTGGAGGGGCTGAGCGGGACAGCGGCTGCGGCGAGAGCCAGGCCGAGGCGAATGGCGGTGACAGCTTGGACGATCTCAGCAGAGCTGTGCCTTTGAGCTCCCCAGCCACCCGAGGAACAGGTGCCTGCAAAGTGGCTTTCTGGCTACGGCAAACTTCCCAAAGACGTTTAAAGGAAAACCGCAGCAGCAGGCCCCCAGGCTGTCCCTTAGATAGGGCATGCAAGAAATGCCTCATCAGCGTGTCACTGTACCTTTGCTATAGGTCTGTCCCCCTCTGCATGTAGGGACGTGCCCTGCAGAAGCTGCTGTCCCGCCGGCTCTTCCCTGCAGGGGCTCCCAGCTCAGGGTAAAACTTGTAACAAAATGCAATTACAGGATAAAAGCATCTCCACCATCTGAGAGACTGACCTGTGGAAGAAGCTGCTCAGAGATAATGCGGGAGAAAGTCCCTTTATATAAGCAATAAAGACCAAGGGAAGGAAGCAAGCACTGTGCCCATGTGTCCTGCTAGGTCCAGGCAAATGAGCATGGACTGAGAAACAGCCTAATCTCTCCACATCTATTTCACCTTTCATCGGGAGACTGCGAAGGCTGCTCAGCAAACAAAAGTAAATGAAGAGCTTCCTGGGAGCAGAGCTACCCTCAGCCACCGGGCAGCATTTCTTGTAAAAGGAGAGGGTCAGATCCTTATCCTCTTTTGGCAGCACAACTGGGAAAGGTGTTCAGAGCAAACTGCATTTCTTTGCTCAGTTCTCTTTTTGGGGTCCCTTCTTCCTTTTTTTTTTTTTTTTTTTTTTCTTTTGTTGATCCCTTTTTTAATTGAGAGAACTGTAAAGTTAGTGTTCTGATCTGTGATGCACCTTCCATTTCTGCAGGTTCCTGAAGAGTCCTGGATTTGCCAGTGCCGATTTTATCTCATTTCCACTGAATTCCATGGAGAGATTCCCAGACTCCTTGCCCAGTATCCTCTACTCTGCATTACCAAAATGCAGGCAATCACAGAGAAATTCTTTCCAAAAGAAATTAAAGGCTCCAATATTTTATAGGCACTTTGAAAATACTACAGACAGAAAAAGTAGAAATGCTCTGGGGGCTCCTTCCAGTCCCTCCAACAAAGGCAACTGCACGATTGTTCTTACTGCAAAGTGCAGGTGATTTTGTCCATTTCTAGGCTGAGGCAATGCCCTTTAGGACTGTCAGAGACTGACAGGAAACAGAACAAAAACACGGCAAATTATAAGAAAATATCAGCTCCCTAAGGTAACTGCTATCAGTAGCAAATCGGGCCTGAAGTATCTGGGTCTTAATTTCACTTGTTGCTCATAACTTCCCCTTCCCTTTGCCAATTCCTGTGGTGCCACATCTCCACAATCCCTCTCCTTTCTCTCTTGTTGCAGTTCTCAAAGTGTCTCCTTTCTCACTTTCTCAAGTAGCCAACCTTACCCCCCAGGCTCCAGCCCCCTAATCACTCTTTTTACTCTTCTTAGGGTTTACATCTTTTTTTTTTTTTTTTCCAGTAAGCTTTTTCTCGTAACGCAGCCAAGTCATGGCACTATGTCACCTCTACCACATGGGCTGCAGTGCTGCAAGAATATAGGCATATTCTTTATTTTAGTATTCCCATTAGGCGTAGTGAGACTACTTACACGTAATAAGAGTACCTACAGAAATGTTCACGGGACCATGTTCTCCCAGCCTTGCAGTGCAGCATGCATTCAGCTAGAAAAGTTTTTAGTTTTTCCAATAAGGCCACATTACAAGCTCCCATTCTGTGTTCTTTGCCCTGTGACCCACTGTTTTCCCTCCTGTTGAGTGTGTGGGTTTCAGCTCATTCTCCAGAACACTGACAAGCCTGTGTTTCTGCTGTAGAATCTTACCACATAATTTACTGCCAGGCTCCCATGCCTAGATTCAGTCCCCATGTACATAAGCTTTAGAAATGATTTCACAACATACCTACATGTTAAGGAGCTGCCTGTGTGCAAAAAGGAACACCTTCACAGCTACCACGTCACTGGTACAAATGGCCTGGGCATTACAAAAACAAAATGTTTTGAACTTGAAAAGAAGGGATAGCTTCAAAACCGGGAAAGGAAAGGTGATTCTCTGCAGGCTAGCTTTAGGTTTTTCTTTTTCCTTTTTCTTTCTGCATAACTTGGCTGCATTTGGAGAAGAGAGAAGACTCCATATCATTTTTAAACAACTGTGTTTTGTTTTGTTTTGTTTTTTTTATCAAAACTGTAGGCAAATCTCAGAAACCACATGAAAATCTTACAGCTTCAGCTTTTCTTCTCTCACTTTTGCATTCTTTCCTGCAGACTTTGAAATCAGAACAAACTGATATGATAATAATAGTATGAAACATTAAAATAAAACTTGAATTACTAGTGAAGAATTTAAAATAGGGGAACAAACTGGGTACAAACCATGTTACTGACCTTGGTTTTCCAGCTGGCCTATGAGCCCTGTGCTATAGTGGAACGCTTCTTCCTATGCAGCCTCCCTCAGATGGTCTTCCCCAGACAGAACTGTGAATCCCCATTTCATACGGCAGATAACAGAGTGAATGCTCCTAAAAATAGCACTCAACTCCCTCTGAGTATCCTAATTTCATTTAAGCTGAAGGGAGGGGAGAACTGGTGGGCACACCTGCCAGGTAGTGCTTTAGAAGCAGAAGAGATGTGTATGCAACAGAAGGTGGAGGGGGTAACAAAAAACTCAGTGTGTACAGTGACCTTAGAGAGAAATGGGTGAGGCTTCTCCTTATTGCTCAAAATAACTGGGAACACAGTAAAACAAAGCCTTCCCCCATGGATTTCTCAGCCCAAAAAGAAACAAGATACTAGCTTCAGAAACAGCTGATGGTAGAGACATAAAATACTGAGCATCAAATGCTGGATGACCACTGCAGACTCCCCTCTGTCCCCTAGACGATGGTGAACAAGAGTGAACTGTCAAAAAATGAAGTCAAAATCTGTGCATCCACAAAGAATTATGGTGGGGTAGGAGACACCCGGGCCAATTAACAGGGGAGTTGTAATATACTACACCAAACTGATAGTCTCCAAACATCTAAATCCCAGGGTATAATTAAAAGTAGCATTTTTATTACAACAGCTAGGCTAAGGTAGATCTTACCCAGAAAAGCTCTTCATGGCTAAGTTATGGCAAGACATTAATAGCACAAGGCAGAAGTGTACAAACGGGAGGAAAAGATGGAGGGGAAAAAGCGAGGACGACCCATGCTACAAATGGGTAGCGAAACAATAAGGAATATTTTTATATTCCTTTATATTCCTTTTTTAAAGTCATACACAAAGCAGGGCTCTGTGTGTTCATGCTAGGATGAATGCAGTGCCAGCACCATCACCTTTTTGTCCCTTAGCACATGACTTACTGACAGCTGAGGACAACAACGGCAGAAGGTGACGAGCAGGAGATGGAAGAGCCTGTACCACCCTACAGCCCAGTTGCTCCTGCAGGTTGTGGAGTTGCACATCCCCTCCCAGGCAGAGCTGATTTTTGGTTTAGTAGCAACACCTGCAGGCTGGGTCCCTCAAACTGCTGCAAGTTCACGGTAAGATCTGGTCCTAGCCCCACAGAACCAAATTCTTTGTTAGAGACAAAGTGGGGGCAGACAGAATTTGTTCAAGGTCAGGCGATAAATCAGTGGCAGAGCTGTATGTAAAAAGCATGTCCTGGGTCAGGCCTGCAGTTATTCAGCTGCGTGGCTGCCACTTACTTGCTCACTGAGCTGCTTTAAGAATCACCTGAGCCAAAACCCTGACACAACTCAAAATGCCTCCAAAAGAATGCCTCCATCATACTTCGTTTGATCCACTTCTTCCAGCCAGGTGAGCCTTCCAGAGGCCAGCTCAGAGCAGGCATTCCTGCAGCAGGGACTGAGCTGTCCTCTGTCTGTACATCGCCACATCCAGAGAACAAAAAGGGCAGTGGCTTCTGGAGCTGGCAGTCCCCTGCCGCTAAGCAGGCATGAGAATGAAACTAACTTTAAGTTACTTGCTCCTAATATGTAAAAACGAGATAATTACAATATCTCTGCTGCTGCAAAACTTTGTTTTACTGAACGCTGTTACCTTCTGCATCACGTTCGGGGAATTTTAAACAGGCAAATGGAAGAAGGTCTGATTGAAGATGAAGTTAAGTGAAAGAAATTGGTCTCATTTAGCACATGACAGGATTCATCTGTGTTCTCAAGTCCACTGAGGTAGCATCATGGGCGTTTCATATTCATGAGCTGCTGCGACACTGTGTCCCCTCATTTACAAAGCACCGTGTTCAGCAAATTCTGTCCCTGTGGACACTCCGTGCATTTCATGGTCTTGTCAGAGAGACATCAAACACTTCAGTAACCAAATACCAGAAAATGGCTTTAATTAGAGCATCTCAATGCAATAAATAATTTTTCTCTCTAAGTGGAAAAATGGAGAATTAAAAAAAAAAGGATTTTTTAAAGAAAAAAGTGGAAAGCAACAGGCAAAAAAAAATCTTCAAAAAAACATAAGGAACAAGGGACACATGCAGCTTCTGCTGAACACACAAACAAGCTTGAAGCCTCTTGGAAGCTTTCTCAGGAGAGCAGCAGGCAAATGGAGAGGATAAAGAATACATCTTTGGACGCTGGGACATTAATTTCATAGGGATACCTTCCCCTGATTGAAACTGCCCTAGCAGCGGGCCGATAGTGAACAGCGTACGTGCCTGATCAGCCAGCAGGGAGATGAAAACAGCAGGGTAAAAAAGCAGGCAGTACCGCAGCTGCTACGGCGCTGCTGTAAAAGCTGAGACAAGCAGAGGATAACCTGACTGTCCCATGCCCCAAAACAGCCTTTAGAGAAGAGAACCGTAACAGCACAACCTGGGAAAAGTCACCCAGCAGGCAGTTGTCAGGGGATTCACAGGATGTATGTGGGACATGCAGTAGATGCAGTAACGACCCTCCAGCCTTGCCTTACAGAGGCACCAGACAAAATCATTTTTAATTCAGCCACAACGCCCTGATGATACTGTTGGCTAGATGGAGGGCTGCCTGGGAGGTCGGGTGGTTCACTGAGACATCCGACTTGCTTTGATAAAGCACCTTGCTTTCTCAGACTGCTCAGTATAGTGTGACTTGTGCCTCACATGACACTTTGCAGGGACAGGCGTCAGGTACATTTGCTACTGCCACAAAGCCTCTGCTGGGTTTCAGTCCCTGGGAAGCATGAAGAGAGATGCAGAGATATGCTGCTGCAATGCCAGGAGCAAACCCAGGAATGGTTCACTGCAATGCAAACCAAGGAGCCATGTCAGATGAGTCTCTGAGCTCTGTGCTGTGCTTCAACAGGCAGCAGCCTGTGCTGTATTGTGCAAGAAGACCAGGCACTAGCAGCTTTAAAAGACAAGGGACCTCTTAATGCACGGGTTTTTCACCAGCCCAGAACACAGACGGACTGGAGGCCAGGCTCAGGACCCAGAGCCCAATATATTCCTGAGGTTATCAGCATCTGCAGTGGCCAGACAGCTCCTAGCCTTACCAACAGCCCACTGACAGAGTACTGCCCCTGCCCTCCTTTCCAGTAACATCTGTTTTCCTCTTTTCAAAGCTGTTCCCAGCTCCTTTGCAGTATTACCCCGCTGAAACGCACTTAGGAGGTGGTGGGGCAGCAAATGAGAAGGCATGAGGTACCGAGGGAGGGTCTGGTGAACTCAGGAGCACAAAACCCTCCCCAATAACACCGGAGATGAGTGATTTTGTGTTAGAGCATTAGTGTGGCAGAGAAAGAAGCTTCTCAAATGCTCCCGTGGAAGTATGTTCAGGAGCAGCCGTATCTGATTCTATTTCATCCTCTTCATGTAACGCTGGAAAAACAAGACAAACTACATTTCTTTTATGCTAAATCCTTAGGTTTTTTATTTTTTTCTTATATATATTTATTAAAAAATGCCTCTTTGATCGGCAGCACCCATGACATTTCCACATCCAGCAACTCCTCAGAAGCCTCCCTCCCTCCACACAAGGCCACCGCTGCTGACAGCCAGCTGGGTTTGATCAGAGCCACTCAGAATCGGATTTTCATAAGACAGATGAGGAATCTTACTGCTGCTCTCTCTCATATCAGATGAGAAACTCAGGGGGAGGGGGAACGGGTCCTGAGGGAACGACACTACAATCAAGGGCTACGCGGTTCTCTCTCTGTCCCTCCACTGCTGCAATTTTCAAAGAAGTTTGCCTTAGGCAGTTTTAAATGATGGTGTCTCAATTCTGTAATCATCTTTCAAGAGCTTTTTCTTAAAGGGTATTTTAGGTAAACCTAGTCCATCAACTACACTTATGGACTCAGCAATCACAGGACCAATATGGCTCTGTATCTACCATATCACAGAATTCAGTGGTGGAAGATGCTTCCCCAGACCATCTTTTTCAGCCCCAGACAAGCTGTGCTTGCTCCCTTGCAATTAAACTGCCCACTGCCCCCTGGCAAGTGGTTAGCCACTCCAAACAGCACTTCAGCCACATCCCTGGGGATATGTTATCTGCTCCACCCCATCCACTGTGCCTGCCAAGGCAGAGACTTCCTCGAACACCAGAGGCTCTAGATCCGATGTTGTCAGCAGTCCCTGGAGGAGTTCTGGCAGACCTGGAGCAGCAGCAGAGGGAAAACCATCAGGTTGGTCTGAGTTTGTCCTTCACTGCCCTTGTGCAGAGACTCAGGGCAGTGCTGTAAGGGAGCAGCCAAGGGGAGGGTGCCGGTGTGCTGACAGCGCCACACACAGTCACAGTGCAGGATCCAAGAAACAGCAGTTACTGTCTCCCTGCCCCAGGCTCCTCTCAGCCCACTCACACAACGTCCCAAACACCTTGTTTTCCTCTCAGTCTCCACTGCACTGATGTTCAGCACTTTGAGTCCATTCAGCTCTGCCCAAATTGTTCCCAGTGCCATCTCCTGAGCCTCTGAAGCTCCCACTCACCATCTCCCTGACAGTTCCCGCAGTTCCTCTTACCCTTCTGCCTAATGCTTGGCCAGTAGAGCTGCATTCTCTGTCACAAACTCCTTGCAGCCACAGTCCCTGGAATCCACCAGCACTCGGTGTGTTCTGTAAAAACAACAGCTCTCTGGGGAAGCAACCAGCAAGCTTTGTCAGGAATGATGCAGGCAATAACCCACACCGTGCTCTTACCCTCAGCCCTGTTTGGAGCAATTTCGTCATTGGTGCATATCTGCATGCAGTTCACAAGGTGTTTGGGTATTTTATGTCTGTGTTTATTCCAGGTGCCAGATATCCTGTGAGGGCCGCCTCCCACCTGACGGGCAGATGTTACTCCCCAGGAAGATGCAGGGACCATGGCATATGCCCATTTCTTTCTCTCTCACTCTTTTTTTTTTTTTTCTTTCTTTCTCTCTTTTTCTTTTTTTTTTTCCATCCTGTTCAAATGCAAAGGAGCTACTGCCACATGCTAGAAGGGTAAGAAGTCCTCCTAAAGGTTTGACATTGTATAGAGAGGTCTCACCGTTTGCTCTGCTTCCTTGAGGAGGCTTCCCAGCAGGCAGGAAGGGGTTTTGCCTTGAGGGCACAGATCTAGTGACTGTCTCCCTGCAGCTTTCCTCACCTGCAGGTCAGGTTCAGGTTGTCTGCATAGCACAGTCAGGCTTTCATTTCAATCAGCTCTCTCATTCACACACACTATCTGCTTTAAAATAACAAGCCGTTGTTCCCACAGACAGAGAATCGCACGTGTCACAGCCCAATCCTCCAAGAGAATCCCTGTACTAGGAGCTGCGCATCTCCCGAATAACAGACAGAAAAGGGGAAGGGACTTCTGAAGACGGGGAAGCAGTCTGCAGGAAGGAGAGCTCGCAGAGAGGTGCTGGTCTTAGCTAACAAGCCCCTACTGCAGTGCTGAGGGGAAAAGTCCAAGGGCGATGTAGTGAAGAGATAGGTGTTGGGGGAGTGCACAGAACAGGTTGACAAGAAAGGAACAAAGGGGAAGCTTGTAGCCAGCATGATGAAGTGGTTTACTGATGGAGAGGTAGAGAGAAATGCCAACACTTCTCACCCCAACAGGAAACAGCCCGTTGTAGCTGCATGTCAGAATGAGACACACAAACTGAGTAAAGCCAAATGAAATACCCAAGCAAAGCAGAAGCAGAGACTCTGCTGTCCAGCTGGAGAAAGGAGCAAAGGGAGGGGAAAGCCCTTTGACGTGAACTCAGTCGTCCTGTCCTCCTCCCACTTTATGACAAAAAGTAGTGTGTAATGGGGAGAAGCCGATCTTGGATGCTACAGAAAAGGAAATAGCGCTTTGCAGATAGCACTGCTTAAATTCTGCTGATAGTCTCCCATCTCCCACCTCATGCAGCTTCCCTGCTGCGCAGCTCTCAGTCACTGCTGCCCATTTTCCCTGTTGACATGGACAGAAAATTGAGCAATTACCCTTAAACTCCTCTCTCTCAGATTGCCCTGATTGCTACATACATAGCATTAAGTCCCCAGTTGCCCCTGGCCAAAAGTGACTCAACTGGGCCTGTCCTCTAGGAATTAAACACCTTTTTGTTGCTTATGAAGGTTTATTATTCCTCAAGTTGTGTTGCATTAAATCCTGTTAAAGCAGGAGCCCACGGTGCCGAGGAGCTGGGCCCCACCATGCCAGGGTTCAGTTGGACACACATCAGCCTAGCAAAAATGTTATCCATTTCCCGTGCCTACGTACTAACAGGTACCAGTGTCTGTTCAGGAGGATGGGCACTGAGCTCAGAGCAGGTGCTGTAGGAAACCCAAACGCCCATCAATTAGACACACCAGAACTAGTGCTGGAGAGACACTGCACTTTTTCAAATCAAATTTGGAGTTTTCAAATCAAATTTGGATTTTTACAGGAGCACATGGTGCTGCTTTTAGTCAAACACATTTATTTGCTTCCTATAAACTCAAAACTGTCTCCTTTTTAAAATGTCTCTCTTGTCCTGGACAAGAAGATTTCCTGTATGAATTCCTATCTTCCTATACGAAGAAAAATATGGATTAAAGAAAATGAATTCTGAGCAAAGCCTGAGCCAAGCTACTTACTTCACCTGTAGGATTTTGACAGTCTGTATTGTGCGTTACAGATGACTTGCACCTTCTGGGTTTCCCTGTGCAACTCTAAGGAGTGGCTAGAACTGCATATGGTTCCACGCGTGTCCCTGTCTGGACCACCCACTTACCTTCTAGGTCGCTTTGGTCTTCCCCCAGCCTTCCCACAGCCTGTGAAGCAAATGTCCTCTCCCCACATCCCATGGAGATGAGTAATCAGATGCTGTTTCATGCACAGTGTGAATGGTAGTGAGAGAATTCTAGTTTTTACTTTTGAAACTACAAGGGGTAATAAAACCCAAAAGTCTCCACTTTGCTGTGCGACCATCCCTCCGTTCTCCATACGCCGAACTGTAGGCTCTCCCCAGGGCCTGTGCTTTTTTAATGCTTCCTCCAACAGACTCCAAATTCTGAGCCTCTGGTCATTAGTGCCATACAAATGATCACAACTGAGCACACTTCAGATACATAGGGCTGTCATTTTAAGTGCATGCAGTTTTGTCTTTCATTCTTTCAATAAAACGGTTGGACGGGGGACAAGCAATGTTAATGGAATGGTAGAGCTAACCTTTCTAACGGGTTAAAGGAAGGCAATCCAAATGTCTTGGTTGTCAGCAGCAATCAGCAGGCAACCACACCTGTTCATATTAAGGCATACAAGGTAACACATTATGCAGCACGAAATAACCATGACCCATCCTTGAAGACCCACACACCAGGAAGGTCTGTGTGAAGGGGAGGCCTATATGGCTCAATTTACAGCACAACTGCACTGTGCTATCCCCTGCCTTCTACACTGGGCAGTTATTTATATCTCTCAGCTTATTCACAAAATTAATTTTAATTAGGTTCTGGAGTTTGTTTGTATGTCAGTTTTCTTCATCACAATTACTAAGCCCACACGGAAAGCAGCTCTCCCAGAATTAGCCTGTTTACACTCCCTGTAGAAATAGGAGCACAAGCATGCCATGCACTGATCATTTAGAGCTTTTCCATACGGAAATTAGAAGTACAACTGAGCGTACCTGACTGTACCAGAAACTGCCTGGGTTGGAACCACAGCAAGATTAGCAGGATCCTTCTAACACATACATATAATCTAAAAATGAATTCTGATTAGCAAACAATCCAAAATCAACTATTAACCATAGGTTAGGTACAGATAAATCAGTGAAGCGTGTTATGAGTTACCATGCCTTCATAGCACATTCTGCACCAGTTCTAGTCTGTACTTACTACCCAAGGTGTGGGAGCACTACAAGTCACATGCTGCTAACATGTGGCATTTTTACACTTAGTTAGCAAAGAAAATTATACACTGAATATAACACCAAGTTTCAACAAGAAGGACAGCACATAAGCACACAGTCAAATAGCTATTCAGAACAGACTATCAGCCTCACTAATGTATGCTGAAGTCTAAGAAGCCCAAGAAACCTCCCAGAGGGGAGATTAAGTCTATTCTGAAGATGCCAGTGCAGTAAAGGTGCCACTTCTGGCAGTCATATGTTGTAATGCTTAATTTGTCTGGAAGACCCAAATAAGCCTTCTACTTAGTCTCATTAACTATATTGATGTCTGATCATTTGTGACTCCTACTAATTCTTCAAATACTTGGAGATATTTTACAGATGCAACGTTTTATACACAGTATAAAATTCTTAGCCCTTGAAAATTTAGGTAGCTCCTAGAGACTTCAAAGAATTTCTATGTCCATAGTCCTCTGGAACTTCATACTGTGGATTTTTCCTGAGCATTTTCTTGGTTTATCCAGTTCTAGAAGAGTAAGTGATATAAACTATAAAGAAAACTAGTGCTAAGAGTCCAGTAGATTTCACAGCAGCCTGCAGAGGGATGGAGTGGGATAACCTACCAGTACATACGTTTAGCTTATGACCTCAGGTATTGCATTTGGCAAGGGGATTCTTTAAATAAAGAATTCTCTCATGACAGAGGCCCCAAGAGAACTGTGCAGGCACTCCTCCTGATTGGCACAAGACTGGGGTGTTATCATGAAACACAAGAGGGGCTTGAAGTAGAGCCTGCGCTCACCTGAACTAGGGGACAGCAGTGCCTTCTATCCCTGCTCCTACCCTTTTATTGGTCTTTTAGCTCTCTTCTTACCCCAGTGCACTCTTCTCCATATGGAGGTAATCACAGAGAAAAGTGTCCCCTTGATGCTTTCCTTCTTCCCCAAGGCTTTTTATTATTCTGTTTTAATGAAGAGCCAGACTTAGACTACAGGCTCACTTCCTCATCCTCCTCTCTATCTCCTTTGCTCTCTCTCCCCCTTTCAGCAGCTGGGAAACTTAAGCAGCTACCACATTTGTTTCCCCTCCAGGGTGGTTCATTACCTTACCATTTCTTACCAGATACCTCTGCTCACTTTACTGGAGAACCCCTAGACATGCATGAAGGCAATTCTTGCAGTCAAGTAGGTAATACCTTACCTCCTCCATCACTTGATACCTCCAGGCTCTGCTGCCTGAGACGATGGCTGCAGCAAAACACAAGGAGGAAAGAATTTCAAATGCAAGACCAAAAAAGCATTGTGTCCCATTTTTGCCCACAAGCCTTGTACCTGAGACAAACCCCTAGGCTATTACACATGGCTTAGACAGCAGTGGTTGGGGTCGGTCTGCTGGGAAAGCAGATGATTCTCCCTCTTTCCATTATATGGGAGTGACAGAGCCATCACCTTACTCCACACCCAGGGAACTACAGAGTGACCAGTCCTGACCCATATTGGGACACACGACATGAATTCATGCCAGGTTCTGCATCCTTCCCAAGTTCCAGATCTTGGTGTACATGAATTTAGAGTTGCATGCCCCTTCTCCATGAAAACAGATATAAAGTTGTAAAAGAAGCTTAGCAACAATGGGAACTTACTCTTCTACTTCTTCCGCATGCTTTTTTCCTGACCTGTAAGACAAGGAAAGGCTTATGTTTAGAAAAGGGTAGAAAAAGTTATTAAAAAGCACACCTTTCTCTGTATCACTCTTAATGTGCAAAACAGTTTCTGCACCCAGGTCTGTCATCACACATTGCACCTTTAAAAAGTTCTGAGTAACCACTGAACCAAAGTCCCTGAACGCATCAGGTTAAAGCTGAATCATTTAGATCCCAAAGACAGCCAGACCCCGATACAGTGAGAGCCACACACACTGTTTTTTTGTTTGTTTGTTTGTTTTGTTTTGTTTCTCAGATCCTTCTCCATCCTGTCTGCCATCAGCTGTGGGTAAAGTTTGCCTTACCTGAGTACAGAGGTCGGCACATCAGCAATGAAGAAGGCATACTTTGTCTATCTACCCCTGAGAGATCAACAGGTTCTTCCTGCCCCTGGTCGTGCTTACAGATTATCTGGTTGCCTTTGCAGGTTAGGAGCCCCAGTTGAGCTGGCCAAGTTCAGGTCAGACACGCTGTCACTGCAGTAAATCAGGGTTGATCCAGCTGAGTTAACAGGAGTTCATAATAATAGCGTTGAGGGGGGGAGGCACTGGCAAATGGCAGCTCCCTTGCTCTCCACCCCAGCAAGCCCAGAAGTAATTCAGTTCCGATTAGGGACGCTTGTTCAATATTCAAAATGTAAAACATGGAGGTTGCTGAACCAGCACTTTGAAAAGTTAATTAAATGCCAGGTTTCTTTTTAGCAGATACTCCATCACTCGCTGATTGCTTTGGCCATTTTGCAGAGTGAAGTTTCATCTCTATGCGTTGGGAATAAATATTCTCCCCTCCCTTAAGTCAGGGCACCATGACAAGGGATACACGGGGCTCTCCCCTACCACACGCACTGTCCCAAGACACACCACGATGCAAGAAAAGCTGCTTCATTGCCTCGCACGGCTCTCTTCAAAGCAGTTGCATGATATGGGGCAGATTTTTCATCAGTTCTCTGTTCCAGCAGGCCACCATCCTCATATAGTTCTGTGAATAGTCTGCTCTTGTAAGAGGAAGGAGCAGGACACAGAGGATGTTTAGCTATGAGAAGGAGAAAGCCCCTTGTCTCCACTGCTCTCCTTGGAGCTTGCAGTCTGTGAAAAGCTAAAAATTGGTTCAAATCAGTGATCAGAGCTCTGTAAGATCCACTGCTATGATCAGAACTGCAGCCATATAAGTGACATCTGCATCCAAGCTTTCAGCTATATCTGCAGGCTTCTGTTCAAGACAAGGCAGAAGCACAATGGAGTTGGGGAATTCAGGAAAATTCTTTCAGTGAAAAGCAATTGTCCAGTTGCATCCTTTTCCCCAGTTTTGTGAACCCCCTGACACTATGGAGAGAGGAAGGGATGGCTCTAGAGAGCCCACCCCTAGCTCACACTGGTGTATGGAATCTGAAAAGACAGATATGAAAACATGATGCAAGATTTATCTTATTTTATCTCTCTCCCTTCTGCCTTCACAGAGCTGCTTCCCACACCCCGTCTTCAGACCCTTGCCCTCACAGTGGGATCATTTCCTGGAGGTTCAATCTAACCTCTTCTTAGCATGATCCCATACTCTTGATAAGTGTCCAGCCCCAAATAAGCCTTTTCTTTCCATCACTACTCACACTTTTTACATCCTCACTCATTGCCTGTCCCCAGGCAAGAGTGCAACACTCCACATGCTTATACTTCCCAGGAGAGGGCCTTGCTATCCCCGTAAGCAATTTCTGTTTCTTTTTCCTGAGCTCCCCGTCATGGCAGATATCCAGGTGGCCCAATGGGAAGGCAGTCCTAAGTTAGTCCTAGAGGCAGAGATTATTACGCGCATCCTCAGACTTAAAATATTCCCAGATTTTCCCGGTTATGTTAGAAAAGGATTCATTGAGGGCAATAAGCAGAACATACACAGTGAGACTTCACCTTACGGATCAAGATGACTCCAAATCTGGGCAGCTTTGCTGCAGGTCCCAATGCCCTTGTTTAGGTTCAATCTTCTGCCCTCACTCACATTTACATATTTTGTACAATACACTCAGACTTCTACACAATTCTGGAATAGTGTAGTTTCAGCACTCCCAAAACTATCTTCAGATTTGCCAGATAGCTTTACTTCATTATGAGATAGCTGCATTGTATTGCAGAAAATGGTAATTTGGGGAATAAAGTCATAAGCCAGGAGAGGACAATAGTACTGCCTGCTAGAGTCCGGGTATTAGAATACTCTCCTACCAACCAGGACAGTTCTCTCCAGGGAGAGCTAAAGCCCCACTGTCAGCCCCTCCAGGGGAGTACCCCAGCCACCATGCTTCGGGGCACAAAGGTGGCAGCCTCTCCTGTTGCCAGCCTCTCTCTGATGCCAGCCTCTCATGTTGACAGTACCGTAGTTTACACGGAGCATTTAACTACCAGGGGAAGTAGAGCAGGAGCTAGAAATGACTGCTGTTCTGTTTAGGAGAGACATCTGCTTCCAGTCACCTGCACTACAGAGGTTTGTTAATATATGACTTGGAACAGCATCAATTGATGAAATTGGCATTTCAAACCAGCTCACAGGTAGAGAACAATCTGGGATATATGGTATGAAATTTCTGGAGTGCCAGCAGGAATTGCAGCAAACCCTATGTTGCCTTGATGACCAAGCCATTAGGTAAAGAAGATACCAACCAGCTTACTATTCCCTTTCCTTTTCTTATGGAGCTTTAAACCCAAAGTCTTCCTTTTGTTTTGTTTAATAAATAACATATTACTTTGTAATTCCTTGTTTCAGGATGGACAAAAATTTATTTTTTTTTTTTTTTGATTTTTTGGTTGGTTCCTGACTAATGTTTCCCTTTTTTTGGCCCAACTGCATTATCTCAATCTACTTAACAAAGTAACCCTGAGAGAAAAGACAAGCTTTGCCCCATGTCTTAAAGTTAAAAACCTTCAAGGCAGTAAGGGAAGAAAGGTGTTAACAGACCCTCAAAATGTGCTCTGCCTCCAACCCTGTGGACTTCATAGGTTAGCTGAGGGCTAAGCAATAGATGGAGATACTACTCCTGCAGAACCAGCCACCTGCCTGTCCCTGTGGTCTCCAGGTGCTGTTGGAAGCCCTGCAGGCATTCTTTGTGAAGTTACTACACTGCTTTGAGTATAGTGGAGTACCCAGTCCTGAGAACTGGCTCAGCTTATCAATGCCAACTGCAACATGCTGAGACCACCGTTTCATCCTGTAGAAATATCAGGCCTGGCTACAAAGCATCCACCACAAGGGCACAGCTTTCTAGTGATAAGCAGAAGCAGGCGCTGAAGAAACCAGACTATAAACTCAAGCCAGTATTGATAGATTTCCTACCCTCTTCTTGTGCTCTCAGCAGCAAGTGCGCTGCCCTGCTCTGTTTGCTCCAGCAGGAGGCACAGGGAAGGCAGCAACAAGCATCCACAAAACGAGCAATTGTGCAAGAACTATAGAATACAACACAATACAATGGTTCCACTGAAAGGGACCTCCAAATATCATTGAGTCCACCTGCCTGACCACTTCAGGGCTCACCAAAGTTAAAGTAGATTCTTAAGGGCATTCTCCAAATGCCTCTTGAACACTGACAGGAGTGGGGCATCAACCACCTTGCTAGGCAGCCTGTTCCAGTGTTTGACCACTCTCATGTTAATTTTTTTCTAAATTCCAGCTTAAATCTACTGTGGCACGGCTGTATAGATACAACCATTTAATTAAGGGCAAACAAAATAATGCAATTCTGTGAGCAGTGCTCAGAAACTCGCTGTCCACTGTATTATACACCAATGATTATAAGTTTTTGTGAGGGTGATACCTCTGTTTCTCTCATTCTTTTCAATAAACCTATTGCTGATGGATGGCCGAAGAACTTGGACTGACCCTATCACCTTTAAACTTCGTTTCACTTCAAGCTGTCTGTGCTTCCCAACAGCACCAAAATCCTATAGTACTCCCTCAGGCTTTGACCAGCTGCTGATCCCCTCTCTGTTTCAGGGTGTTGAACAGCTGAGAAACTGGGCAGAAGACCCCAGACAGCCCCCAGTTCACCTTGCTATACAACTCCTAGTACGCAGGACCTATTTCTCTCCAAGCTGTGTGCTGGGGCAGAGGATATAAAGCCGATTTCACTCTCGAGTGCTAAGTTAGCTCAGTTCTGGCCAGCAGAAATCCTCCCGAGTTAATGCCAGGGGTCTGGGTCTCAAAAACGAGGCTTTCCCCCACCGCCAGCCCAACGCCCAGCTCAGCTGGGGGAGCTTCCTAGAGCAGTGCTGAGGGGTGAAAGGCAGGTCTAATGTAGACATGATCCCCTTAAACTGTTTCTTTCTCATTTAATGGACTACCACAGAGATCTAAATGGAGATAAAGTAGCAGGGTTCAGAGAACAGCCAGGATGCTATCTTTATGCGGCATGACAATGTGCAGTGCTTAATTACACACCGTTAACCTATTTTAGCAGGGGACATAACTGGGATGAATGGGGGGAAACGTCCTTGAAACCTCCTACTGCCCACAGCTCGCGGGGGCCGCGGCTGCCTGAGAGGGGCCGGACACCGGCACCTCACCGCACAGGGCTCCCCCAGCTCCGCCCCGAGGCCTGGAGGCAGCGGGGCCCCGGGGGGAGGAACCGGGCCGCGGCCGCTCGGGGCTGAGCCCCGCGAGGCGGCGGGGGCGGCAGAGGCCTCATGCGGGCCGCGGCCGCCCTCTGCCGGGCCTCGGCGGCGGCTGCCGGGGCCGTGAGGGGACTTGTTGCCGTGGGCCGGGCGCGTCGGGGGCGGGGGGTGCGGGCTTTGCAAGGGGCCTGGCGTGTCTGAATCGCTGCTCGGCGTCAATCACGTGGAGCCAGAAAGCTGCTTCAAGCTGCCCTCCTGCTAAAAGGAAAAAAAAAAGGGGGGGGCGGAATGGCCTGGTGTTGGATATGTGAGAGAGGGGCTGTGTTCTGGGCAGCGTTCCGCCTCGTGTGCTGCCATCCCAAACCATACCCACCGGCATGGCTTGGCTCAGTCTGCAGGGAGACAAGAAGCCTTTTGCCTCTGGGGCACTGACAGTAATTCAGGTCTAGGCCTGAGGGAGGGGAAAAACACGATTTAAAAGAAAAAAAAAAAAAAAAAAAAAAAAAAAAAAAAAAAAAGTACTTTCTTGCTCAAGTATTTTTTTAGTGCCCATCACCGCAGCGAGTGGGTGGTGAGCCACGAGTTGCAGCTTGTTCAATAGCCTAAGGCACAACTAGTCACACATCCAACATGACGCCCAGGCGTGAACTGATCGGCTCTCCAAGTGTGGGCCTCGGCCACTGCTTGTTTGCTGAGGTACTGGGAGTGAAAAAACACTCACCAGAGCTGTACAGAACCGTAGCCCGTGCTGGAAAGCACTACCACAGCCCGTCTTTTCCCCTGTTCCATTTCACCTTCCTTGGGGCTCCCTTCAGTTGTTCAAGTTTCCATCCCCCTCTCCCTGTGGCAGCCTGGAAAAGGCAGGTTTGCCGTGATAAGATCAGGGAGTTAAACCTCCACATCTCCTAAAATCACGGCAGGCTTTGCCATCAATTTCAGCAGAGCCAGGACTACAACGAGCCTTTATTTCTGTCATTGCACGGCACCTCAGAGCCCTCTGCCTCCAAACATTGGGACACACAGCTGTATGTCTGCATCTCCTCAGTGGGGTTTTGGGCAGACACATTTGTGGAACCTGCAATGGTCCCGTCCCACAGACGACTTTTTCCAGCATCTCACAGGCTCCTTGGGGTGCCTGACCCACATGCTGAGCACACTGCCATAGAGCACTGCATGGGAGGAAGAAGGACCCGACAGATGCTGTGGCTAACCAGCTCCAGCTGAAACGAGCTTATGAGGCACTCATTAGTAAATCTGTAACAAAAAAAGTTCTTTCTCCTCATGTCCTAATACACAGCCTTGCTTAACAGAAACAAGTAAGGAGGAAAGCTCTGGCAAGCAGGACTTTAGGAACTGGCACAAGGGAACAAGCGGACAGACGGAGTTCACAGGGTCGCTGAACCTCAGCCTACTCACTGCAGCCGCCCCGTAACAGATGTTCCCAGGGCTCCCCAACTCGCTCACTGGTAAAGAGCTGACCAGCAGAGCTGCTCAGAGCTCCCACTGAGCAACAGAAAAAACAACAACACTCAATACAAATTCCTGCTGTGTGGGAAAACAGCACTGCAGTTTCTGGAGGTATCCACCACACATCTTCGTTCCCTGAGAACAGGGGCTCCTGTCCAAGAGATCACGTCTTCGGTCTCCAGTAACCACCAGGGCCAACTCTCACACCAAACGGCTCCTGAGGTTACAGGAGCACTGCAGTTTCCATTTAAAGGGAAGCATACACTGCTGATCCCCATGGTTACACAGAAAAACTGGCTGCTAGAGGGGACAGAACTAGAAAGGAAAGAAAAAGAACCCAAGCTTGCTTGCCTTTTTTTTTTTTTTTTTTTTTTTTTCTTTTTTTCAAATCCCACAACAGAAAACAGACTCTTCAGCCTGTAGGACCTGGCCAAAGTCCTTTTATTTGTGATTGGCCTCACTGAAAACATTTGAACAAACAAACAAGCAAACAAAAATCCAAAGAACTAGGTATTTGTTACTGAGTGGCACCTTGTGCTATCATCTGAGAGCCACATTTTAAGAACTTGGGTTAAGGACTTCAGAATAGTAGAGGGGTGATATGGGGATGGGGAGGACAGAGAGCGAAATAGGGTCAAAGCAGTAGATCAGATCATCTTAGGTCTCTTTTCACAGGTAAACTGCATTAAGTCAGACTTTGCAGTCAATGTAGAGGTGACCTACAAAGGCCAAACAAGTTTTTAGCCTTGGCTTTGATGTATAGAAAAGGGTTGGTTTCAAGTGGTCTTCAAGAGGATTTTGCTTTTTTAAACTCAAAATATCTGGGAGAGCAAGGATGGTCTCCTGTGGATGTGCTGGTAAATTCCTTGGAGATGCAGAGAACTAAGGAAGAAAAATCAGAGACACTTCACCATGAGCACACTTTGCCACCTCAGCAGCTTACTTGGACTGTTACCAAAATGTCAGACTCCCAGTTTTGTCATGCAAACTCTGTTGTCTAGGGTAGCTAGACACTACAACCTTATTAGTTCTTCATCTGCTCAGTGGTTTTCAGGAAAAAGCCAAAGAAAACTTCACTAATAAAGAAAAACATCAGCAGAAATATAGCTTAAAAAAAAAAAAAAAAAAAAAAAGGAAAAGAAAAGAAGAAAAAAGCCCAACTCTTTTTCGAGGTTCCTCTGAGCACTGCAAAGACACAAGTATGGGCATAAGCCTAGCATTTTCCCTTTGCAGGAAACCCTTGCAAGTCACACTGTGCAGGATTAAAAGGAAAAAAAATCCCCCATCACAGCCATGCTACTGAGGGATTCTCAGGTGACTCTTTTGTCTTTTAGGGAGTTTCATTTTTCTGCCAGTTATCTTTACTGAGTCTAAACAGAAACACCAAGGAGAGCTCACCCCAGCAATGACATGGAGGGACAAGAGGACAAGAGCCTGTTAGCATTCCTGGAACATCCAGCTTATTAAAAATAAAAGGAGGGAGAGGGAGAGAGAAGGAGAGGAAAAAACCCACCCTGGGCCTGCACGCTGCAGCTTACCGCCATCTTGATGTCCTTGATGCGTGCCGATGGCGTGGAGGCGGCTGGCACCAGAACAGCCCAAGAGAAGGAATGAGAGGCCAATGGAGATTTATGTGAGGAGAGTGAGATGGACAAGGTAAAATTGTCAGGAGGAGTTGTTAGAAAGTAAAATATATTGTGACAATTCCACTCCTGCCGTTCATCAATAAACTGACAGATCATTTAGTGTCAATTAGGAGTGATAGATGGACAAGTCCCCATGATCCTGGGCCAAAATTAATGGCTGGGAGGGAGAGGGTGATTGAAAATGACGGCTGACATTGAGAGGAAAGTCCTGAAGGTCCCCAAGGGGCCATTACTTGCCTCATTCCCTTGCAGATCAATGCAGGGACAAACCCAAAAACAGACACTTCAAGACAAAACTTAATCAGACTTCCTTTTCTTTCGTCTCCTTCTAAGTTGTGCCCCCTCACTTGGTAGCCTCAAGCCTTTGTACCTCTACTGTGCTCATCTCTGAGGACATCCACAGATGGCTGCAGGATGCAGAGGGAGGCTGCTGTGTTCCCCACAACCAGAAGCCTGGCTCTGCTCCTAACATGGCAGCGTCACAAGGAAGCCCAGCCTGAGATTTAGCTCAACGTTCCTGGACTGGGAGTAGAGGGCAGACACAATGACACGAGCTTTCCCCTGCCATGCCAGACAGAGAAACTCATGAGCACTTTACTGCTCCCACTTGCAAGCCAGGGATGGCCAGAGGTTCTATAAACCAGACACTCTTGAGGATCATTTCATATAGATACAACACAGGATAGTTTAAGCCCATCTTTTTGAAACAGGAGGTTTTTAACTTTAGCTACCTCTAGAGACCTTGAATCATAAAAAACCTTAATCTCTTAAATAACTTTCTTCCAGCTCCAGGGTGCAATCTCACCATTGCCCACCCTCCAGAGCCCTAAATTATGTCTACACATTGCTTGGGTTACCAAAGCTGTTCCGCTCTAAAGGTCACCCCAACTGCGTCCACTTCCTTCTGACAGGCCATTGATATCCTGTGAAATGCATTCCTGGACACTGTACCAACACGTGTTCCAAAATGTTCTGGTCATTCTCCTAAACAAGCCTTGATTATTCCAACTCCGTATGACCTACCCCTCAGAAAGGAGAGATTTCAGCTGTGGCTGGAGCACCTGTTCCTAAAATGCCAGGATTCCTGTAGAAGAAAGGAGACGTGCAGGCACTGGAAAGGATTTCCTCCTGAAGCAGTTGCTTTTTGTTTGGAGGGCCACCTGAAACGAGTAGTGTTTGTTCCACAACAACCCCAGCTGCTGCCTGGAGAACCGCATGAAATTTAAGGGGCTCACCACAGGGAGGTTTCAAGACCAAAGGGAACAAGGACCCAGGTAAACTGGAAGTGTCTCTAGAAAAGAAAGAAAGAAAGAAAGAAAGAAAAAAAAAAGAAACATACTAACAGGGACAAAAATGGAAGAAATTCTATAAGGATAATTAGCTGTAAGTAAAGTCTCATAGATGAGATCAGCACAAGCTGGAATTAAACGGATCTTGGAAGCACCTCTCCTTTGTCAAATCCTCACCAGTGTGCAAAACTGAGTTCCCCTTTTCCCATTGGCAGGCACTTTGTGTTTCTTCCTTCTGATGCAGGAGATAACTCGACAATAAAACCTCTGCTTTGCTTGTCACAAGTGTCAACACTGATGTCATTAAGGACATCAGCACAGCCTTCAGAATGGCACTTGGGCTCCATCCAGTGGTTGGAGAGCTGCTTCTCTAGAAAAAATCTGATGTAATTACTGTTATTTATATAATCTCAGCAGGGTACTAGGACCCAAGTGGCTGCCTAGGTTCTTGGCTGGTCCCCTTTCCTGTAACACTGCGGCTACAATATTGCTGGGGCAGCAAGGGGACTGCCTCTTCTCACAGAGAGCTGTTCTCTCTCTGTACAAATTAAAATAAGTACAGAAGATTCAGTTGCAGAGGGCCCTGTCAGTAAGGAAAAAACGATTCTTCTGTCACTGCTTTGCACCATTTATTTGCTGATTGCAGAGGCCAAGTCTGAGGGTTTGCTCAGACACTTATCTGCAGTGCTCACTATTCCCCATACTTATGAAATGGAATTCCTAGTAATGACAGATGTTTTACAGAGGTACTGGAAGTCCAAAGTAATCTCTCCCTGCTTGACTTTTGAAAACTTATCCAAAAAGAAAAAAAAAAAAAAGACACCATTCAATAGTTCTTGGGAATTTAAATATCTGACACTTATAAATGCTATGGGGACTTGTGATAAAATTACCTTATCTTACTTCCACACCATCTGTGCAAATTAATTTTAAAACCAGTTACAAGCTGGAAAACTTTAAGGGGTCTCCTCCTCTTCTTATCTTGCAATAGTCTGAGACAGCACTAGCCTGATGGAAGGAACCAGCAAGATGGTGAGAATATTTGCAAGTTTACCTAAGTATGACAGGATCTGGGCAGGTAAGGGCCTAGAAAGGAGCAGCAAAGGTAGAAAAAATAGAAAACCACATTGCAAATGAAATTCTACTCTAACGTGTCCCAAATGGAAATACAAAGAACAATTTCAAATCATCATTTCACACTGATAAGACTTTGAACTAGAAATACAGCAGAAAGGAGTTTAAGTATCCCTGCAGGGAAAGCAACAAGTATGCAGTTGCAACTGGCTGAATCTGTCAGACCTAAAAGCTTAGACCTCAAATAGGGTAGAAAATAACACACAGACAGTGACAAGACTGCTTCACAAGTGGCTGCAATATCCCATCTGGCCCACAACATATTCCCGCAACACATAAAATCTAACTGCAGCCACTCTGCTCACCCCTTCTTTCTAAGCAAAAGATCACAGATTTCAATACTGGCAGTTCAAAATTACTTAGACAAAAATACTGAAAGCAGTATACTTCCCAAGCGTAGGCTCAGTTACACTGCCACAGGAGTCCTTATAGCTGCATCAGATATATCAAAAGAAGCATGTTATTCTAGTGTAATTACATCTCCCCTAGTGAAATTGGAGCAAGTCAACTTGATGGGCTTCCAAACTGAGTCAAATTGGTAGAAAAGCTGTGGGGAGATAAAGCCTGAGAAAACAGAAACAAGAAAACTGCAGCAACATTGGTATGACATCAGCCGATGACTCAGACTTTTCACATGGAGGCTTTACTCTGGGATATGTCACAAAGACAGCCTCACAGGCCAGCATCTCAGACTTTTCTGAGGAAGAGAAGGAGAGAGGGAGAGAGATCACCCTGTTGAGAATATGCTGCTGAAGGAAAGAACTGAGAGGGAAGCGGTTGTACAAAAGTCTCGTCCCTCCTATGCCTAAAGAAAGTCAGAACAAGACTTGCCATCGTAAAACGTATTCCATAAAAGCTCTTAATACGAAGGAAGAGAATGCTGTCACATAAGGCATGAGACTGTATGCATGAATGAGCAAGGGGCACGTCTTCATCTCACATCCCACTGGGCAGGGTCATACAGGTAGAAAGGTCTGCAGCCCCCTAGCTCCCGTTCTGCTTCTTCAGCTGAATTGTGTCCAACCCCGTAGGAGCGTTTACTCCAGGCACCTGCTGTATCTATAAACCATGCAATTGGGATGCTAGAGAAGTATCACTGACAGCTACTGCAATCTATCAGATGAGGCTGAAGTTAAACCATGGAAAACATCCTAGAGTAGCACACAGCACAGTGCCATTACATTAGGAACCCACACACTGTCCTTCAGGGCACATTAGGCTCAGTCCTGAATAACTGTATTAGCTCCTATCCAGTCCCTCACGTAGCCACCAATTACATGATTTATTTTTCCTAAGCAATGCAATTCACCCTTGTTCTCTGCTATCACATTTCCATAAAGCTCTTACTTGGTTCTACACAGAACTGATTTATTCTTCGGAGACAAACAAAGAGCGATAATTTTCCCAGAAAAGTACTGTTTTCCAGAATATAGACAACCTTTCTCACCTCCTAAGGAATACTGACTATGTAACAGGTCTCTGGATGTCCTGTCCCATTCTCAGGGTTCCAGGAAAGAAAATACATAACTTTTCCAGAAATCTGAGTGCCTCCAAAGCACGTGTCCAGACATGTACACTCTTTATTATATCATTATAGGCCTTAATGTATACAAGCAATCTCATACCGCTCCGTGGCAGAGGCCTTCAGTTCAGTGAATAGAAAACATAACACCAGTGTAACTTCACACCTTCAAAAATAATGAATAGCTTGAAATCTCCTCCTGGTCTGAATTGTCTTTTAGTTTTGATACCCATTCTATTAGCACGTCGGAATATTTCCTTTCTATTAGATGTCCTTCATAAACATCAGGCTTCTCAGCATACATTACACAATTTGTACAGTTTTTTCTTCCATCTGTTCTCTCTGACCATCTCCATCCATCTCCATTATAGCACAACCCCATACACACATACACATTGACAAATTTGACCTTTACTGTCAAGGCTAATCACTAAATCCCGAAGTGTTCATAGCACACTTGTCAGTGGGACACTGTCATGTGTCACTCTCCTGGAAAAGACGCAGGCAGTCAAATCCCACCCCACCAGCTCCTGTATTTAACATGCCCATTATGTTCTTGGGCTCCTTCCAGTTACTATACCAGGTAAGGAATACACTGCCTCATGCAGACAGAGATGTGTACACACCTCTAAGCCCAGAAAGAAGTATCGATTTATAAAGAGCATTTGCTAGTGGAACCATGCAAGAGCAAAGCTTCAGACGGTTTAAAGGAATTACAAGGAAAGTAGAGATACAGGCCATCTGCAAGACTCAGAAATTTTTTTCTAATGCCTGCGGCAGTAAAGCCCAACCAGTGATGTTCAGTTAATCCACGCCTAAGCTCTTAATAAAAAAAGAGGTGAGTACTCACTTGGTAGGTGCCAGTACAGGATCATCTGCCCAGCCTCCTTGCCGGCGTGGGGGTTTGGGTGGTGGATCCTTTAAAAAAGAGAAGAGATGTTACAGCCAGCTCCAGTCAAGTCATTTCTGACACCGGGTTCACACATACTAACAAATTGCCAAACTGAGAGACAATGTTTAAGATGCTGTTTAATCATAAATAAAAGGAAGAGATATATTGCAGGACAGTTTTTTCAGTGTCTTTGTAAGCAAAAGATGTACCACTCTACTCAACATCTTGACAAGTTGCAGGTCTGGGTGCCTTTGACTTGCCCAAGACAAAAAGGAGATCTGATCCGCAGAGGATGTGCTGTTCAAGGCACGTTTCACAGGAACACCTTCATTACCTATACTCACAATTCAGCTGAGAGCATCACATTTTATTTGTTTGCTAGGGCACAGGTCAGTCAGCACACGTTTTAGACAAATCATTTTAGATGAGGAATTGTTCCCTCAAAGCGTCTGCTTTTCTCCCCTGGCTAGGACACTAGATGACAAAGACCTCTAAAATTAGGGGAGATGAATCCCGCCACCACCACCACTTCTGAAATGCTGAAGGGAAAGTTCATTTGGAGCTTAAAGACACTCCCTGCTATGTTCTTGTGTCTTGTGTGGCACTCCACCGCATGGCAAGAGAAGACAAGCATTCAGCTTGGGGCTTACGATGGGAATTTGCAAAGACTGGGCGCACCGTGTGGGAGCTGCCCAGCGTCTTCTGCAGTCTGGGGCTCAGCCCCCTGTCTGAAGCACCTCGTACAGCAGCAGCTTCGGTGTTTTGCATGGCAGGCAGTGGTGAAAGCAGAGGAGCAAGGTGAACCCCGTGGATGAACTTCAGTTTATGTAGCTCCCAATTGATGGTGCGCAGCTGCACAGACCTGTGAAGGGGCCATTGGAAGAAGGGATGATTGGGTAAAGTGATGTCTGAAAGCAAGGAAAACATGGTAAATGCAAAGGTGTCTAAGCTAGAGAAATGGAGAGGGGACATGTGGCTCCCGCAGCTTATAAGAAAGGGAATGGACTGGGTGACTCCTGGGGATTTCTGACTTGACAGGAGAGCTTGCATGTGTGGTGGGGTCAGCCCCAAGCCAAAGCCAAATTGTCTCTTGCCACAGATGAGGAAGGGGCTGAGCTAACCCCTGATGGTAGGGGTCTCCCGTGTTTATTTCTTGAAGCAGAAGCATTGTTTGTGAGTGTGGGAAATGAAGAGAGCCTGCCAGGGGCAGCCGCTGCCTGCTGCAGGGAGGGGGCACGACCCTGCATAGCTCCCTGATAGGAGCAAAAATAGTCATTCTCCAAAAATAAACAGGGAGCAGGAATGAGGCAGGAGCTGCAGTCCCAAAATACCAGCTTTCTTCGGCAAAGGGAGCACAGGAGGGCAGGGGGACAGGCAGGGAGCGTGAAACGCAGGAAACAGCCTCCTTATATGGGCTCATCCGCAGGGGACAGAGCTCAGCCGACTGGAATGGCCATGTCACAGAATGTGAAGCCTTCGGGGGCCCAAGTGAATGGAGTTTTCTGATCTTTAAATGATTCCCCCAGATTCTTAAGATGCCAAACCAGAGAAGAGGCTGCAGTGCCAAAAAAGGAGCATTTTGAATTCGGTTGATCTGGACACACCCAGAGCCCAGGAAAAAGGGGAAAAACACACCACATATGGGCGTGCGTGCCCACATAAACATCCCTATTCCCATTACACACACCCCTACCTCAAAAACACACTCCCTCCCACGCCGATCCTTCCCATGCAAACAACCCTTCTCCCTGCTCCCCGCGCGCCATCCTTGAGATCGGCAGCGGCCCACGTTCCCTTACAGCTCCTCGCAAAGGCACACCGAGGTACACACGTGCCACCAAAGAGCTTGGGCAGAAGGCTGAGGGAAAACAGCATCTCCAGAGCATTCCCCTGTACTTCCAATTTCAAAAACCCCATCCCCAAAACCAGTCTTTAACTCTAAGATAAGTCAAGTTGGGCACTCCAGATGAAAGGGTGCTGAGAATGACTGCCCCAGTGCTTGCACAGGGCATGACTCCGTTGTGATTAGGGGCTTGATTCCAACATCTTCCCAATTTTATAATGGTTTCCCATCGATCATACACATCAGGCAACCGCGAATGTCTGTCAGACCCTGACAAACAGCTCACATATACCTACAGGCCTTTTATTCCTCTTGCAATAAATCAGGCAATTCTTTTTGAACTGCCCACAGGAGCACTAGCAACAGGAAAGGCAATGTTAACTGTCAGCTGAGGATAAATAGTTTTTCTTCATCGGTTGCCTGTAAAGTGCCATAATAAGGTCACACGCCACATGCACTTTTGTCAAGTAAATAAACTTACCTTCATATGCCTTCCCATTTCTAAAATGTAATTTACAATTGAGAATGCAACACCGTGCATGGCAATAATATGGTCATGGTTAGGGACATTGCAGCTGCAAGCAAGAGCTTGCGGCAGAAAGTGAGAAGAATGTCAAGCCCAGAAGGAGCAGGGCAGAAACGGCAGATGTGGTTCTTCTGTAATGGAGCAAAAGGCTCCTGAACACACTTTTCTGATGAAAAAAACTGTGGGCTTTAAACGATTAGCACCTGTTGGTACTATGTGCTATATCTCAGGCAAGAGTTTTATTATACAAAGCTATGAATCCAAAGCGATTTAGCATTTAAAACACTGAGACTCCACCAGCTCCTGACAAGCGTCCTCTCTCACGTCCTCTCTCAACCACACCACTAACTAACCACTTGTTTGCCGTGGTTTGCTTTTCTGCTTAAGTTTTGCCAGTTATCTCCGGAAGATTTTCCCTACCTTAGTTTCTGCAGATTGACTGCTTGTATGGGCACGTTGCCATGGCCTTATTTTATTTCTTCTCAGAAATTCAGTTCAGTGCCATTTTCATGAAGGCAGGATTTCCCAAGCCTTCTTCCCAACGCTTTCATACTACCACCGTAATCAGGGTTTTATCTCTCCCGTTGAAAAATGACTGGCCTTGCTCAGTGAGCCTGAATTCCATCTCTCTTGCATTAATGCAGAAACGCTACCTCCTTCTTTATCTGTAGTCAGGCCTCTTCTTATCAGACAGGTGTTCGATTCTAATTTGGCTTCCTCATTAAGACAGAAATTTCCAACATACTTGTCAGATCATGTCTGCTGTTTTGAAGGTGCTAGTTGGATACCGCTTCCCTCACGGAAGCAACTAACCTGTGTCTCTGTGGGTCCTGAGGATCCAGCAACGTTTCTGTTAAGACCCACCACAACGCAGGCTGATTATGGCCATGTTGGGTCCCTCAGATTCTCAGGAGGGTCTGGAAGTGCAAATTAATTTACCTTCATCAACATGACAACTCCTTTGAAACAGCCAGCACCCTGTGCAGGGAAGCAGGGACTCAAATGACATTGACAGTATGCAACAGAGGACATACATACAATCTTTCTGTCCTGCTGTACATCTCCTTAAAATGTGTGGGATTTGTGTTCTGCCCATATGAAAACATGGTGAGATTTGTACATGGTTTTCACCTAGTAATGGCCATGGAGCAGAAAGAAAGAAAGGAGTATGTCCAGACTAGAGCTTCCTTTTCTCCAGTAGGTTGCCGGAATTTCCCCTGACTGAGGAAAAGCAAATGTTCACAAACAAGCCTGATTAATTAGTTTTGACTGTTGCCAGTTAAAGAGCTGTAAGTCAAATAGCTTCTAAGCAGCTACATAACACTCACAATCCACACAGATCTCAGAGCACGAAAGATATCTAAAAGGGTTCAATTCCCAAATCTATGCAAGCCTAGGTTTTTGCAAAGAGCAGCCCATCTCTGCTAGCCCTCTTTATCACATCCACAGACAGCAGAAATAACACATCTGATTGTGATGAATCCCCTCCAAGGACTTCTGCATGTCTTAAATGCCTAGTAGAAAACACTGGATTTTCATTTCTTCCACGATGTGTCATTCTTCATAGTCACTGACCTTCCTTTATAAGGGAAACTGCTACTGAGATGGAAACATTTCTTGGGGGGCTTCAAATATTCTCCAACATCCACCACAGCAGGTAAAGGAGCAGCTCATTTTTAAACAGTTGTCAAGAATTTCTTCCCTGAAACAATCGTCAGCTCCAGCTAACTAATCCGTTGATGTGTGTACCTGCTGAGAAGTTGGCACACTGCAGCATCCGACACTTTAACCTGCCTCAAGAGTCACTGTTCTTTCCTGAATGAAACTACCGCAGCATCACACCACAGTCTGATTCTGTGAGCAGGGGATCGCCAGGTGGAAAACCCTCACAACCCACACTTACAGGGCTATGCCCCTTCTGTCCCTCCTAGACGGACACATCTCTCACCCAATTTGCTCCTACCTTGTGCTAACAGAAACGTTTCCATCCATCTAGACCACTCCTACCGTTCCTTTGCTTCCTTCAGGCGGGTCTGGGAGAATTCAAAGCATGAAATAAGTGTGTGGAAAGAAAAGGAAAAGTTTTTAATACAAATATTTTCTATGCATGTGTCAGAGTCTGCCCCTAATCCACGTCAAGGTAGCCAAGCAGGAAGGACACGGCTAGAAAGGCTGGGAAACATGGCTGACCAGAAATGCTATTTCAGTAGATGTCATCAGAAGGCTTGCAGATAACCTCAGAAAGCTGAAAATAACTGCCCTGCCGGCCAGCCGCTTGGGGTGCACGGGAGAGAGGCAGCGCAAGGCCTTGGGGAGCTCCGGGCCACACAGTGCTGGGGCTCACACTGGGGAAGTTGGCCTAATTAGGGAACAAAAGTTCAGCTGCATTTTTGAGATTCCTCCTGGAGAATCTGGCCAACTTCCAGCCGAGCGGTCCCCGGGAACAGGCTCAGAGTCTGGCATTTCTACAAGCAACCAAAAGACCACTAAAAAAAATATGAAAAAGAAAAGATGCAATCCCTAAAAAAAGGAAGCAGGTAAAAAAGCCAGTGCTTCCTTGGATGCTGGTTCCCATCAGTGAAGGGCATTTATTATCAAAATCCAAACAGAGGACAGAGACTCTTGGACACGAAGGGTCAAAATCAGGCCAGCCCAGGACAAACATGCAAAAATGGCACTCAAAACGTGCACCAGCTACAGGAAAATCTGCCTCAGAGAGCCCTCCCAGGTTCCCAGAAAGGCCTGTCACTTCAAGAGCTACCTACTGCCAGTCCACCCCGCTCCCAATTGCATGCCTAAGAAGGCAAACCCTGGCAACAAACCATACAGAGAAAGTAGCTATTCCCTGGTGAGAGCCGTTCTACAAACTGAAGATCACAAGAGAGAACAGGATGCGAGAGAAAACACAGTAAGACTGCCATGTCTTTGGGATGTGAACTTTTTGTCCACCATTCCCTAGAACTCACTGCCATGCAAGCTATGGATCCCAAAAGGGCTACAAGACTGTGCTACAATTATACAGGTCCTCTTAGGTCTTCTTAGGTAACAAACTCTCTGACTAGAGTGGCGGGACAGTGCCTATTTTTGCATAAATAACATCCCCCAGTGAACACACAGCTGAGTGCATCCAGTGTTGGGCTCCTCCGTCCCACATCTCCGAGCCATAGGCAGGAAATGAGAAGATCACCTGGGGAGCGGCTGCTGGGCAGATTGAGACCAGACCAGACAAAGCAATGAGAGTTTGGAGCTGGGTGCCAACCACTGTGCGAGGGTAAGAACTGGGTCAGGAAAATACCGCTCTGATTAAAGGCCCTGATCATACAAAGCCCAAGGCCATGTCTACACCACAGGTGCAGACACACCTGCAAGCAGGATCCCTGTGAGTCAGCTCGAGTCTGGAAAGGCTCTGGCTTGAGTTGCTTCTGGTAACCGTGCTTGTACCACCCCACAGCACTGCCCAGCTGGTGCAGGTTGCTTCTCACCGGGGGATCCATGTCATCTGCCCCGTGTTTTACAATGCAAACACACAAACCTCTCCAAATAAGCCCACCACTGACTTCACATTTCAGGGACTTAAACATCTGATAACTGTTCTTCCAACAACCACTCATTGAAAACATTTGTTCCTGACATGTCTTCTTAACCTAAAAAGCAACCGCTGGGACCTACAGCTACAGAAGGACTTCACTGCCCCTCCGGAAAGGTCAGATCCTCAAATTCTCTTTGCAATTCTCACTTTATAGCATGTCATTGCTCAAACTTTGAGTGATAAAGAGGCATAGATGTCAGCATGCACCTAGTTACAGGTCAGAAATCAGGTGTTCTCCCTGAAACACCTCAAGGCTACCTATGGCATGCCTGCCAAAACAGAACTACAGAACAAAGTCCCAGCTGGATTCACTAGGACTAAACCAGATGTCTCCCTGCTCAAATGTTGTTACCTTGAGATTAGAAAGTCCTTCCCTGCGGCCCAAAACTTCTTTCAGTTCCCTTCTGCAAGGAAGAGCAGCTTCAAGATCTGGACTGAGAGCCTTCTCAGAGCAGAACAACTCACAGGTTTGTCAGTAGACATAATATTCTCTAGGGAAGTGGGAAACATGACTCGATACATCTGTCAGGAGGAGAGAGAGGGGAATAAAATCAGTACCTTCCAGCTTGGAAAGATGGTGGGTTTGATCTTTGAGTTTATGCATAAACCATGTGGCTTCAATGTCAAAATTAACACCTCCGTCCCCGGTGCTCCCTGAAGAAAAAGGTCCTGCTGATGGCTACAAAGCACCAGGATCCTTCCTTGCTAGTGCAAGGACTTGCGCTCCTACAGCTCTCACCGAGATGCCAGCACTCCGCAGAAGATCAGGGTTTCAGACACACTGCAGTCCCCAGTCACTCTTTACCACCTTAGCAGAGCCATGATCCCACCCTGACATTGTCTACATACCACACAGTGTGGGGACCTAAACGTGCTAAAATAGTGGATTTTGCTGTTAGGGTAAGGGATCTAAATCCCTCGTGGATCTGTTTAGGGAATCCCCACTGTTTTCCTGCACCAAGTTCTATCCCTCCTTTCAGGCAGGAGCTAAAGTAAACTGGAGAAGGGACTTCTCCAAGGCCCCAGAGCAAATCTGTGGCAAAGCCAGGAAGAGAACCCAGCAAAAATCTTGGCTCCCAGCCACGTTCATACTCCTCCTGCTTGTTCTGCCTCTGCAAATTAACTGAGATATTAGGATCCACCCTTTATTATACCATTGATCAGCCTTACAGCCTTTGGCTAAATGTCCCAGGCAGCCTTGGAAGGTGCAGCCAAATGAGTGATTCAGCTGGCAAAAATTCAGATGCAAGATGAGTGGTTTGCCAGGGGATGCAAAATGAGTCTCAGAGCAGGCAGATGGCTGGAGGGCAGGACTTCAGCAGGTACGCTCACATCACCAGCACAGATGGGGCTGCTTGCTACTATTTGGGCAGCCACAAACTATCTTCACAGCAGCGAGAGGAAAGGGACCAGATCCAGGAAGAGTTCAGATTGTAACACTCAGCACTGCCCAAAGGGAGTTCAGAAAAGGGTTGCATGAGCCATCGGGGGACAGAGGGGCCAACCTCAGACTGATGATTCAAGAAGCCAAGTATTTCAGCTTGGCCAGGCAATGACTAAGGGAGGGATATACTGCAACTGAACAAGTTTTGGATCACACTTTTTATTATAAAGTTCCACTAATAATTGGTTCGGAAGGGGCTTGCGATACAATTAACAGAAGTTAGTAAGCATTTTAAAGTCGTAAGTATTAAAAGTTACAAGTCAGATTTCTGAGTGCTCCATTAACCATTTTGTTACCCTTCACAGGCACTTACAAGTGGAAAAATACTTTCAAATGTGACTGTGCTGCTTAAGAACACAAGCCTGAATAAAGGGTGCAAGAATTATTCAGACAGGAAGGGTTTCAAAGAGGAGATCGCTTCATACCATGGAAAATCTCCTTCCCAGGGACCACTGCACAACAGCCATGAAGCAACAACAACTGCTCATGTAGAAGCCACATCAGTTTAATTGTTTTGAAGAAATTCAGCAGCCAGGAGCAAGAAGACACCTGCAGCATGTGACCAGCCACCACTCAGTACAGCAGACTTTAGGAATCAACAAATTAGGACAAGGCACAGAGGCGGAATTAGTTCCAATTAAATGACTGTAAGGACTGGTACACTGAGGTAAAATAATAAAAAAGAAAGTTTAGGTCAAAATTAGGAAAATAAGAGGAAAAAAATCAATTGGGTAACCAGTCCCCAAAACTAGAGCCGTCCACAGGAGGTCTGTTTGTAAGATAAATGGAAAAGTGCTCTAGCTATAGCTGTGAACCATCCATCACTGATTAACAAACTCAGTGGATCTTTCTTACAGTATCATCTCTGGCACTACCATGAGAATCTGAATAGTCTTAACTCCTTGCCATAAGCATACCCCACTGAGGCCAGAAATGTGAGATGGTTGATACAGGTTTCTTTTCTGGGCTTTAAACTTCACAAATGAATCTAGTACACTACCACTACAGGGCTGGTGCTTCAGCAGAACGAATCAGTGTGTGGGAAAGGATGCTTTAATTATCTAACATATAAAGAGAGCTACTCCAGACAGGAAAATTCAGCAACACCAATTCCATCCCACAGAAGATGCAAGATCATTAGCACAGAGACTTTAACAGAAACAGGTACTAGTTCGTAGTTTGTTCTGAACAGCACCACCTTGTTTCTTAATGCCAAATGAATGCCGAGATGTATTTTAGCTTTGCTGCATGATGAGAAAGGATGAGTATATTCCTTTCCTCTCTGTAGCAGGAGGTAGTAAGAAGCACTATGCTATCCCATTAACCACAGCTATAAGCATTCCAGAGCAGGTACAGTAAAAAGGAAGGACTCACAGGAAATAGACAAGCACACATCCCTGTTACTACCAGCTGGCTTTCTCGTCTGGGGCACCAGCAGGACTCCGTAATCCCTTAAGATAAGTTTTCATGTCATGGGAGCGAGCTAAACATAGTGGACAGGGCATCTAGGCAGGCTCAGATAGGTTCTGTACTTCATTAGCTAATTGTTACCCTGACTTTTAAATGAAATTAGAACATCTTTCCAATGGCCACGTGTAGGTCTGTGACCTCAGTACAAGATCACAGAATCACAGAATCACAGAACTGTAGGGGTTGGAAGATGCAGCAGCTGATAATTATAACAGCTGCTGTTAAAAACAAAACCAACAAGACTGTAAATAATAGGAACAGAGGGTGCAGGAGAGGTACTGCATCTCAGGCATGATTTTATCTTGTTCTCCAGTGCTAGAGTCCCCTCTTAAGGTAGCCTCCAGACACATTAATAGGTTGGTCCTACTAGTCCCCTTCAGAGGAGCCAGCATCTATCTAGAAAGCCTCTAGTCTTACATGGTCAACCTTTTCCTCAGGGTCTTCATCCTAGAAGGATAAGGAGGGAAAAAGAGAGAAAGAAGTTAAAAGGAAAAGCTACAGAACCCTGCTCAAATAGCTTGGAAGATCGATGTGAATGGCTGTCCCGCAGCACACGCTTTGCAACCTCCATCGCTTGAACAAAGTACAAAGTTGATCCCATTGTTGTCAGATTTTATATCCACAATCATTTATGCGTCTACAAACTGTAATACTACAAAGCATGCCTGTTTGACTGCAGAGGCAGGAAAGTCTGCCAGCAGTCATATCCTTGAAACAAACAAACAAAAAAACACAACTACAAATGAAAGTGAGAGGAGAACTTAGTTCTAATAGCATGAGATATCCCAGATTTTTCAGTCACATAGGATGCTAGAAAGGTTTGAATGGACAAACACTGCAACTGTGCCAGAGCCCACAAAGGATGCCAGACCAGTCACGCTGGGGGTTACACACCATAGCAGGTTGCACCCCTTTTTTCAGGAGACACCATTTCTCAAACCAAAGTCAGATCCTCCACTGGGAGCAGGAGCTGTAGCCGTTAGCATAACTTAGCCTTAGCTGACCATAGTGTTGTGTAAGTGCATGAACTTCAGTTAAACCCACTGTATAATGGAGCAGCTTAGTTATGGGGCAGATGAGTAACTGCAGTAAAGCAGCCTGTTAATCACTGCGAAACTTGTGAGCTGGTTGAGAACCGTACTGATGGGCTGTCCACTATAACCAGCAGCAGCAACAACCACTTGTTAGGCATCACATGCAAGGAGGAGACAATTCAGAATCTGGTAGTCTCTACACAATCCTGGAATAACAGCATTCAGAATCATTCAGGGAGAGATTATAAGGTATCCCACGACCCTGCACCAGAACTATGCACAGCATGGCTGGAACTACTATGCTAACCCACCTGATCTTTCTTCTGGACTGCATCACCTCACCTCTGGAACAAGGAAGTCATGTAATTTACAAATTTCATATATCTCTGATTAAAGCGTTTTGGTATTTGAGTTCACTTGGTCTCTGTGCTGTCATTTGGTCTTATGGTCTTACTGTGACAAGAACAGAGGGAGGCTACATGCAGGTTAGAGCAGCAGGGGTACAGAAGTGTCCGTATCAGTGTGCAGTGTAAATGAAATTGGATTCAGCTAACTGGTAAAATGTTTCAGAACTGTGTATCTATCAACTAGGGGCCCCTCGTTCTCCCACCTGAGAGCAAAAAGGCTTCTGCAGGGCCCAACGTGACCTAAACTGCTCTGGATGTATTTGCGTCCCAGGCAGTAGAGGACTCACAGCTGCACTGAAGGAAATCCAGATGGACAACATGTGTTGAAAAATCATTTAAATAAAAGCATTTAATAACCACCTCTTTGAGCAATCTTCCATCTGGATTTCACCCTCAGCAACTGCTGTGTAGTTGTTTGTTCACTTGGGTTAGATAACCAGAGTATTATTTAAATGCAGCTTGGATGTCAGCCTCAGGAACGTGGCCAGAAGTCACTACCATGAGCGTCTGTAAGCTGGGTGGTAGAAGTCTAAATAGCTGCTCTGCAAAAGTCACCTGCAGGAACATCCTTCCAACATGCACTGGAAGCAGCTCAAGCTTTTGTCTGTCTGCATGAACCCGCCTATATTTTTGCAGCACAGAAATATTCATTTTTAACTACCACCCATGGATGAGAACTGTATAAGCAGGCTTAAAAGTATCAGGTAGGACAATAAGTGAAGGACATACTTTCAGAAGCGAGAGCACAGAGACTTTCCACAGGCCTTGGTGAAACTCGTAGAAGAAGATCATCAGGGATCTTAAATGATTTTGAACAAACCTTGACATTAAGTGAAAGAGACCCTATCCTACCTCTATGGAGATACTCAGCATAGCCTGGAAAACCCTCATCCTTTAGGCTGATACACTGCTTGCTAAAAACAGGATCTACAAAGTGCTGCCAGAGGGACATCAACAACACCATGTTGAATTCATAAGAGGCAGAAACCCAAGGAAGTCTTGGACAAAGTCTCAAGAGAATCCCGTCACTGTAGGATAAAAAGAAAACTGACTGGAAACAGAATAACATGAAAATCTTTTTACATACTAATTTCTTATGGAACAACAAATAGTTCACTCTTGCTGAAAGGAGACACAGAAAAGGAAAAAAATGCTGATATATTTAAATGAAAGGGTTTTCCACTCAGCTTTCCAAATCAATCTCATCAAGAGCTCCAAACCTGGCTGAACAACTTTTGGTGGATGTCATCAAGCCAGCATTCAGGCTGTTTGGACATAGTAATGCTAGAGCCGGGAAAAAGGTTTGACTTTTATTCTAGACAAGTGTCCAGAAGCCCTGGTAGAATGCGAGAGCAAAGATCTTCCACAGATCTCATTATATGATCTGCCCCTCCCATTATACAAATAACATGGCCAGCCTGAGTCTGTCTTATTTTGTCAGAAACCCGATAGCATCAAGATGAGTGAAAAGTAACAGCAAGCCAAGGGATGGGAAAGGCCTCCCAATGGAAAAATGGCTATATTACCCCTCTGAAAATGAATGTTTGAAATGCAGAGTTCTGGCATGCTGCTAGCAGATTTATCTCTAGGAATTCCCATTTACGGCATATTCCCCAGGGTGCCCAAGAAGTGCCTGCTAATTTGCCAAGGAGCTCTAAAGGCCAGGAACACGCACAGCCATTGTTGCAGGAGGATGCTGACTGCACCAATTACAGCAAATAATCATGTTCCTTCTTGCCTCTTGAAATAATACATAGCTGCAATGTTGTTTGTTAGTACTTGTACTTCTGAAAAGGCAGGAATGCTCTGTGCATCAATGGCAGGCTATGAGCTTTCTGACACTGAGCTCTTTGAGGAGCCAGAGGTCTGAATTTGAAGGTAATGCAGACGCTTTCACACAGGAACGGGAATTATCAAATAGAGACTTGGGCAGAGGAACCATAGAGACACCCCTACAGTTAAAGAATTTATTGTGGGTGTATAAGCACCATATATATACAACAGACAGCCAAAAAATACTAAGATACTATATTTTAATATTTTTATAGAGCTCGAGGGACATATAGTCTGCTACAAGGCACAAGAGATTGCAGCTGTGCCCTAGGAAAATGGTTTTCACAACACAATTGTGAAAGAAGACAGGTGATGAGATGTACCATTGTCTGGGGTCTCTTTTGGAAGAGTCCAGGTCAACAAGAAATCAGCAGTAATCTGATAAGATCTACGCTCCAAGTCAGAAGATTTGCATATTGACTTGAAAACAAAGATCTTTTTAATTATGTTAAATGAGTTGTTCACACCTCAAAGTGATTTCCTTGTAATAAGCCCAAATGCTGAAACACAGATAGACAAGCAGGTACTTTCTGCTTCCTTCAAGAGAGCTGCTCTGACTGAAAAACATCCAGGATGGTTCTCACTGTCAAGAAAAGACCAGAACATTAAGACAAATGAGATGTTCATACCAAAAACTTGAGCTGGGTGGAAGCTGAGTGGATTGATATGGAAATATAAAAAAAGAAGAAGTCAAGATGAACCTTAAACAGTTTTAAAACCTTGAGGGACAACCAAGAACTGAATCACTACCCTGAATGTGAAACTGCCCATGAAGGTGTCAATAGGAAAAGGTTTAGGACAAATCTCTTTGTCTTCAAAATCACTAATAGGAATAAAACCTCCTGTGATAAAACTAATTACTGGCCACTATGGCCAGTTCTAGTAAAAAAAAGTATGGTTTTTATTTATTAATTTTGAGTTTCTTTTGGGAAGGTTCCTTGAAAAGGTTTCAGGATGACCAGATGACTGCATGAAACGTCCATTGTAACAGCTGACCCCACGAGTTGGAGGCAACTCAAGGCCAAGCTTCCAGAAAAGTAAAAGGTGGCTGCCAACCTAGGGTGAAGGAAAATGCAAGCTTAGATCTATTAAATGCTCATTTTGATATCAAATATGACCGTGCATTAAAGGCCTCCAATTCTGAAGCAAAGGAAAAGGCTGAGGCTTACACATAGTAGATTTTGTCTCTTCTCCAGTAGCTCCAAGGTTTCCAGTTAACAGCAACACTTCGCAACAAAGAACTGTCTGAAGGGAGAATATTGACACAAACATTTCTTCCTGGTGGTTAAGATCCAGTAATAACATATTTGAATCGTTTAAGGCGTGGAAGGCCTCACCCTTCTGCTGCTGAAAAGCTCACTGCCTTCAGTCAGAAGATTCTAACTATTTCTTAGTCCTCTCCAGGGATGCCCAAGGACTGGAACCTTTATGATCTCTTCTCTGCTATTAGGATGGCTGTGACGTGAGACACACCAAGAACTGCAGTAAGAGACAGTCAGTCAGTTCCCCTACAACACGCCTTGGTCTCTTTCTAACCGGGGAATCAGTCCATAAATGAGGATGGGCAGTTCCAGCAGAGAACAATTTGACAGTGAGCCGCCTTCATCTGGAGGTTAACCAAGATTAACACCCACGTTCATTACCAGTTGTGGGTTTTTTTTTTTTTTTTTTCCAAAGCTTTCTTTACCTATGGGCCCCACTGCTTTTTTGATTTCTTAAATTGCAAAAGATCCCACTACTGGATGTGGATAAAGAGCTCCATTTGCTTTGCACAGACCTAGCATTTCCTATCAAGTCTTTCCAGTGCTGCAAGGACAGATGGAAGAAAGCACAGGCGAAACCATCTGCTGCTAGGGTCCCTGCATCCCTCGCTTAACAGGAGTTTCATGGGGCTCACTGATGAAGTCCAGGGGATCACATCAGATCTCCTGAACTTCTTCAAAGGTCTATTCAACTTCTTACTATGAAGGAGCTCAAATTTTAGAACAATTTCTGTTAGTCACATGAAACAGCCAGGATGAGGCTGGGCATCACATCTAGGCAAGTATCAGTTACTCCACTTACTGTAAATGCTCTTCCTCATTCTCTAGTACCCACAAATGTGCCAAAAGGAGTTGTTGATTTGCCTGTAGAAAGGGATTTAACCCTAGAAACCAGAGCACTCAATTTTTGCTAATGTGGCCGAGAAGTACTGCTACCGGATGAACTCTGCAGAATTTAGGTAACCTCTGAGCATGGCCCTTCCACTCCTTCCAGAAACTCCCTCAGAGAATTCCTCCCGAGCTCCTAACATAACCGGGGAAGGAAGAGTGCATAGGTGGGAAGAGATGATTCTGTTATGCCTACTAAAAGAGAAAACAGCATACTCTCCAGTGGGGAATAAAAAAAAGCTACATGAGGTATAATTGTAAGAATGTGTTTTCCACAGCATAGCAGGGACTCCAGGGAAACAACCCCTAGAAACAGGGTTAGGCACAGATGACTGGGACACAGCTACTCAATGTGAGTTTTGTCATGACACAGAGTATCAGAGAAGTAGCCACTCCTAGGACAGACCATCCCAGGGCTGGGAGCACAGAAGCTTCAAGTACAGTTGGTGCCAGGGTTGTCAGCAGGGCAAAGTGGTTTTGCAGTTCAAAGAAACCAAGAACGCAGTATGTTGGAGAACACTACTGGTATTGCAAAAAGCTAAGTATTATCTCATTTAAACAAATGCCACTGTCAATGTGCTGGAAGTCTGATGACCCTTTTATCCATTTGAAGGTGTAAGGGAGAACTGTCTGTATGTCGTTTCCTGACAGACAGATACTCCTTCAGCAGGAGATGCCCATGGACAGCAACAGAGAGCACACTTCCAGGATTTAAGGATTCTGCAGCATTAAGCAAGAGACTGAATCAAAAGCGTTCAGATCTTATCTTTCTGGGTATTCTAGGATGTTGCTTCACCCTCCTGTGAAAGAGGGGTTCTATACAGTCTTCTGTTTTCCAAAGAGGTCCTGACAGAACAGAACCTGAACACAGGTCTTTGTCCAGAGCCAAGTGGGAACTGAGTTTGCACATGACTGCCCATGAGACAAAGTCTCATGCTGCAAAGCTGGCTCCTAGCACGACCTTGTGGTTGTGCATGGACAAAAGGAAAAATAACGTTGCTATACAAACCTGATACTGACCAGCTTCTGCAAACCTGATACTGACCACCAGAAGCTGTACTCTGGCTCTAGCAAAAGCAAAGTTCACCGGAAAGGCATCTGCTTACCTGTACCCTGCCTCGCTACCACGGATGGTGGCAAAAGTGGTAACAAAATGATGACCCTATTTTGATACCCATGGGAGATGTTCATGTATGGGAGGGAGAGGCCCCAAGGCTGCTTGATACAACTCCCCGTGGATCTGAGAAACCACAGCCGCAGGGAAGAGCCTGTGTGAAAACCACACGGGGGGTGGAAGGCAACACTGGGACAGGGGCAGGGCAGCCTCTCGGTACTGGCTCTTAGGATCAACTCCAACGGGCAAAGCACCCCGTGGGGGAACGACTCCGGGAGGCCAGGCGCAGGACCGCAGACACGGCCGGTTGCCCCGGGAGGACACCCACCTCTCCGGCAGACGCAGAGGAGTTCTTCCTGCTGCCGTTCTCGTCCGGAGGGAGGTCCTGGCGTGCCCGGCGGCCCATCCTCGGCACCTGTGGCGGAGGGGGAGCGGGAGGAGCACACGGTTACCGACGGGACGACTTCGGGAGCCGGCCTCATGGCTCCCACCGGCTCCGAGGGCCCGGCTCCCGGGTACCGGCCCCGCTCACCCCTACCCGGCGCGGCGCCGCCGCCCGCTGCCGCTCGGCCTCCATCCGCCGCCGCCGCCGGTGCTTCCGGCACACGGCCCGCCCCGCCGGCCTGCAGCCGGGCTGACAACCGGGCTGACAACCGGGCTGACAACCGGGCTGACAACCGGCACCGCGCCGCGGCCGGAGCCAGGCTCCCTGCCCGCAGTTCCGCTGCCGGGGCGGGGAGGAGGCGCCTGCGGCTGCGGCTCCCCACAGCCGGGGCTGCTCCGAGTTACGCCGGTACCAGCGAACAGCGGCAGCGTAACCCCACGGCTTCAAGCCCTGCAGGAACAGGTTGTGCTAGCGGCGAGGCATCACACCCCACACCTGCTCTTGGTCCAGCCCAAGAACTTCAGAAAGCCTGAACAAATTGTGTCAAACAATTCTCCCCTTTTCCATCCCTCACTGGCATTTTCGAGTAGTCATGCGGTGACTGTGATGCTCGAAGGATTAAGTGAAGTAAGATCTGTAGGCAGAGGTAGTAACTTTTTATTAGACCAACTGATATAACTGGGAAAAAACATCCAAGAAGTGTTTCTGGGCCTGAAAGCTTGTCTGTTTTGTTCCAGCTGTATCAATTGGTCTAATAAAAGATACTATCTCTCTTTGCAAACCTTGACATGTTCGAAGAATTCAACAAGTGAGAGGTGACTTTCATTTTTTGAAGTCAGGCTGGTTAGGCTGTGTGAAATCATCATCTTCCAGATATTTGGCTCTTCTCTTTTGATTACGGACTTGGGTACCCATCAGGTAGAGCGGGCACCTCTCACCCAGCCCCGTGTTCACCACACAGGAGTAAGGCCCTGCATCTCCCATCCACTCCTCTGAGGAGCTGTGGCTGTGCAGACACAAGGAGAGGGAAGGGACTGCAGCCCTGGGCTGCATGAGTGACTGCGGGATGTCTGAGTACCAGTGTGCCATCACAACTGGCTTCTTGCTCAGCAAATGGCACCTGAAGAGGAGTGTGACTGTATCCACAGCAACGTCTGCTAAAGCAGCAGTCCCTGGCAGTTGTGACCCCAAACGTGTATCTGGTGGGGTTCTGCTGCTGGAGGAAGAGCAGGAACAGTAAAGGGTGCCAGCTCGAGCTGACAGATCACAAAACAGCAGGACCTGTGAGTTCATTCATCCTGAATTGTCCCTTCCCAGCCCTCTCCTCGCAATCTCTCCCGGGTCCCCACCCCTGGCACGACCCCACCAGCACATCCCAGCCCCTCCCAGAGACACCAGTCTCAGGCTGACTGAAGGAGGGTGACAGAAGCAGTCCACGTGCGGGAAAGAAAACAGTTGAGCAGTTGCGGAACTGAGCCTTGCCCCAGAACTTTGACTTCTGACTTCAGAAATTCTCCCTGGGAGAGAAGAGTAGATATGTAGAAAGAAGGAAGCCTAAAATCTGTCCTGCCCTGCTTCTCTCTGTGTTCCCACACTGACACACCCACTCCTCCGAATGGGCTTTGTCACCCGTGTTGGTATGTTTTAGCCTGCTTGGGAGAGACAACAGGGGAGAAAGAGTTTTCATCCCTCATTCCGTGTTGTGGTTAAAACGGATCTTGCTTGCTTTAAATGTCGGTGTCACTCATTCTGAGCAGTGTAATTCTCCTCTGTGTTTGATCCTGGACCAAGAGCAGTCCCTGCCCAACAAAGAAGACAGAATGAACAGGACAAACTTCTGTTCCTTCTGTGGCTGTCTAAAACCACCTTCAGCACTTGCTTTTTGTTCAGCTTAGGTCTGTGGTGGCTGGGTTTCTCTTTTCCAGTGTATTCTCAACTCTCACCCTGCCTTACTTGTTTGGTTTTGTCCCCACTATAAATCAAAGTGCTACCACCCCCTCCCCTCTGAACAGCAAGTAAGAACTACGTAAGCATTCCTTTCACATACAAGTTCTCACACCTAAGCATGGACTCCATCCATCTGGTTTCAACCCAAATCCAATCACACAGAATAGGACTAACAAAGTCCCCCGCCAGCACTGTTTGCTGTTGATTACTTCTTGACTGGACCTATGAATAGAGCTTGTGTCTAGTCCTCCTTCTGCCTAAGAGAAAGCCTGGAGAGTCTGGGAAAGCAATCACGCCTGAGCATTCCCACATGCTTCTGGTCCACCTTTAAAACAAGTGCACACACATGCAGTTAAAGCTAGAGCCGTGGTGGAAAGCACACCTGGTAGCACTGCAGTGGGAGAGAACAATGACAACCCTATTCAGGGCTGCTAAAGGTTTTGTCAAGCAGCTCGCAGTCAGCTGCAGGATTTATGGGATGTGGGGCACCTCTAGTAGCAAGTGACACCGAGCTCTGCGCCTTTCTTCCTCACCCCTCGCACGAGGCGGCCAGCCAGACTCCTGGTTTTGGCACAGGACAGTTCACTGTAAATGTTAAACTCCTACTGGGAAGCAAAGCGCCAAGCAAACGTAGCTGCCATACCTGCTCCACCCTAGCACCGCCGTAGCAACTCCAAGCACCTCACTTTGATTTTTTTTGCAATTTTTTCTCCAAGCACTTGAAAATACGTGCTCCATCTCTAAGGGGTTTTGGTGGAGGGGAAAAACTACAAATATTGTTATTCACACAGGTGAATGGTACCTCCTAGAAGGCCAGTACCTCCTACCATTGTGAAGCTTCAAACACAAGATTCCTCCCTCTAAAAGGAAGCGGGGGCTTTGGTAGAGAGAAAAGGCCCACGCTTTCGCCTGTCTTGATTTCCATGAGAACAGTCGCTGTTCGAGTTACATCAGCCCCAGCTCAGACCGACAAACCCCCGGCAGGGTTGCCAAGTGTGAAATATTCCCTCCGTTACTCACGCGCTCGGTAGCCCTGTCAGGCTCTCCCTCAGCCCAGCTGGATCCCAGCATGTCCAAGACGTGCAACCTGTTAGCGATTGCTGTTCGCAGCCACCAGCAGCGGTTCCAGCACGTGTCAGGCCATGGAGCTTCTTCTCCACTCCTCACCACCTAGACAGAGCAACACGCCAAGTGGGAAGTGAGCGGCCTGGAACCGGCACCGCTCCCACATCCTCCTTCTGTGCTACTGTTCCCAAGCGGCAAGACCCCACTGTCAATTTGCATCAGCAAAGTCAGCTCGCAGCCTTTAACAGCATCATCTTGCATTTTCTGCTATTGAATTTCATCCCATTTTTCCATCTCAGCCATCAGAATTACCCACCCCCTCCTATAGGATATCCCAGTCCTCCCCTGTATTGACAAAGCCTGCCGACTTTGGACAAGCAGCCAATTTCATTAGCGCACTCATTTCAGCGTGCCAAGATCATTAATGAAAACTGGGCTCAGGACCAGCCATTGGGGAGCTCCTTTCATAATCTCTTATAATTCCTGCACTTATCTCCATCTTAACTAACAACTCACCATGTGGCACTGGAGCAACTGGATTGCTGCAGTCCAAAGCAATCAGTTCTACTGCATTTAGCAATGTAGCGCATTGGTTAGAGGAGTTCCCAGAGTGGAAAAGGATCCAGAACTCATCTCAGAAGCACCTCATGAGTGTTACAAACATCCATCCCCATCCAGCAGACAGTTATCGGCAGTGCTCAGAATTTGCAGCCTTGGTTTGCCTGAAGTCATCTTAGAGCCACCAGACCTTCTTCCACCTTTGTCTGCTTGGTCTTCTGAGGAACTGTCTTCCAAACTGATCTTCCCCAGCGAAGCACAGACAAGCTGTGGCCAGCTCACCCTCCGGTCTCTTCTCCAAAGGGTCACACAGCCTGTGTTCCTCAGGGAACACTTCTCATGTCCAACACTCCCAGCTGCCCTGTGGATTTCCACTGCACCTCTTCCTCACTCAGTGTCTTCACGGGGAGTTGGCGGTGCTCACCCCACAGCAGGTCCCCAGGCATGTCCTGGTGTTTCCAGCCCCGCACCTTCACAACTCATCCCCCGGTTTCTTTGGGAAGGCAGCTGGTGGGCACGAAGCCCCCAGCCCACCCCAGATCTCCAGGCCCCCCTCCAGCTGTCCCCGGCATGTCCCCAGGCCAAGGCCCGGCGAGGGGCTCGGGGCACGTCCCACCTCCCGGAAAGGCCCCGCGGAGCCGTGGCAGGAGCGGGGAGCGGGCAGGGGACGGGCGGTGACTCTGGGCAGCCGCGGCCGGGCCGGGGGCCGACATTTTGTCTCCTGGCCCCCTTCGGAGGGCGGCGCGGGGCAGGTGCCGGGGGCTGCCTCCGCCGGGTCCCCGCGGCCACCTTCCCCCCGGGCAAGACGCGGCTCCGGGGGGCTCCGCGGGGCGCCTTCGGCCGCTTTTACCGCGGCCCGACGGCGGTGAACGGGAGCGGCGCCCCCGCGGACCCCCGCCGAGGGCCCGGCCCGGCCCGGCCGCTGCCCGCCCGGCTCCAGCGG
>CM021769.1:23097922-23209935 GCA_011076525.1 Nettapus auritus
CCCGGCTCCGCGGGGCGCGGGGCGGCGCATGGGGAAGGAGCCCGGCGCGGCGAGGCACGGCGCCCGCCGCCGCTTCTCCCCGCGGAGCGCTGCCAGCTCTTCCTGGAAGTCGTGAGCGGCGCGCGGCGCGGTGAGTTCATGCACCGCCTCGCCAAGCCTCGGCCCGCGGGATCTGGGGAGGCTGCCGCCGGAGCGCCGCCCGGTGCCCCGCGCCCGCTCGCCGCCGCCCGGGGGGCTCTCCCGGGGGCCTCGGCCGCCGCCCCCTCGCACATGAAGATGTACGTGCAAAGGGCTCTGGTGCTGCTCTCGCTGCTGAGCTTCGCCACCGTGAGCCTCGCGCTGTCCTCCTGCACCACCTTGGACCTCGACCACATCAAGAAGAAGCGGGTGGAAGCCATTCGGGGGCAGATCCTGAGCAAGCTGCGGCTCACCAGCCCCCCGGAGACCGTGGGGCCGGCTCATGTGCCCTACCAGATCCTGGCCCTCTACAACAGCACCCGGGAGCTGCTGGAGGAGATGGAGGAGGAGAAGGAGGAGAGCTGCTCGCAGGACAACACCGAGTCCGAGTACTATGCCAAAGAGATCCATAAATTTGACATGATCCAGGGCCTCCCCGAGCACAGTAAGTGCCGGGCTCCCGTGCGCGGGGAGCCGCAGCCGGGGGCAGCCCGCCCGCCGCGCCGGGAGCCGAGGAGCGGGGCTCGGGGGGCTCGGGGCCGGGGTCCCGGCGGGGCTGGGGCGCGTCCCCGCCCGGCTGCGGGGCTGAGAGGGGCCGGGGGGCGCGGGGCTCGGCCCCCGCAGGTGGAGGAGGCTGGGCGGGGAGAGCCGCCGGGCAGGCAGAGGGGTCCCCGGCCGGGAGCTGCAAGGGAGGGCCGGGAGGGGAGGGAGGGCGAGGTGGGAAGGCGGCAGGAAAGGCAGGGGGGGCTCGGGGTGTGTACGGAGCGTGGGGTGAGGGGAAAGAGCCCGGTCCCCGGTGCCGGGCAGGTGGCTGGGCTCGTCCCTGCCGCAGATCCAGGCAACCTGTTCGGTCAGCCGGCACCCGCTGGCTCCTGCACTCGCTGGGAAGGCTCCTGCATGGAGGACACCGGAGGATGTTACGCTGACAGCGGCGAGGGATCGCAGAGCGAGCAGAAGATAGCAGGGATGCTGAAGCAGGTGCAAAGCAGACAGCGATGCACAGGGGACCCCCTCGGGAACGCAGGCACGGAGGAAACGTGACAGATGTTGAGCAGGTGCAGAGCAGATGATGAGCAGGCCCAGATGCAGACACTAAGCAGATTCAGGTGCAGAAGCTGAGCAGATGCAGATGCAAAGACAGAGTGAGCAGACATGAACCCCGAGTAGGCTGCAGATGCTGAGCAGATGTAGGCACAAGCAATGCTTTCGGTCTGTGCTTCAGATTCCTTCGGGTTGGAAGACGTTGGTGGGCATGCAGTCATACCCCCATCCAGGGTGTCCTCTCGTGATGTAGCGTGCTGCTGGGGACGCTGCTTGAACGCCTGCAGCTCTGGGGAGGAGCTGTGACTCGGCGCAGGCAGCCTCAGAATGCAGTTACTCTGCCAGGTTTATGTTAATCTTGACATATGATGAGCTGGAATAAGAGCTACAATGTGGTAATGCAACAAATTTCACTTAATCTCTAGCAGACGGCAGTCCATATGGTTATATGATTAGCTCTTAGGTCAGGAGGCACCAAGACTCGAGGAACAGAAAGTGCATAGAGTCCTAGGAGCTTACCCAGATTTCAACATTTTTGACCTACTGAAGTGAAATTCTAAAAATACGTGGGGAAACCAAGTGTCTGTGCAAAATAATACAGCCATGCTATGAACTGGTGTGTTTTGGGGAAGCATAACAGTGGGAAATGAAGTCAGAGGAGTGGACTTGGATAAAGTGGAGGGGTACGGTGAAGGAAGATGTGTGTGAGAAGGAGTGGTGAGGCAGTGGGGAGGGTCTCAGTGTGTGGTGTGAGTGCATGGAGAGAGGAGAGCTCGGGGCAGTAGAATTGGGTGCTGCAGGCGGGCACGGACATTGCCATAGGGAAAGTCCCCCAGGCTCAGCCACTGTCCACCACGTGCAGAGTAACATCTCCATGCCTATGGAAGTGAATGAACCTGCCCCATGTCCTCCTAGGACACCACGACAAGACCAAGTTGTGCTGAAATTAAATTCCTGGGAGTGGGCAGCGGAAAGAGAAAGGGGGAATTTGGGAGCTGGGTCCCAGCAGGAGAGAAGAGCTGCAGAAGGGCTGTGGTGTCAAGAGAAATGCTCCTTTTCAGACCTGGGGAGTTTCATCTCGTATACCATGGATGAATTTGGCCCCGTGTCTTCAAAAGTGGCTGATGTTCAACTTTCCCATGACTCTGTCACTGTGCCAGGCGGTGATCTCAGAGCACGTTCGGAGCCAAAGCCCGTCTCCTCCGGGGGGGAAGGGGAGCACGGCTCCATTGAGGGAACTGTGAAGATGATACAGACAAGGCTGAAATGTGCACGCGCGCACACAAACTGTTCTAGCTCCAAAGTATTAGTCGAGCAGTTTGTTGGCTCAGAGAGGTCATCCTTCTCCAAGACTTAAGGCCCAACAGTGAGGAAAGTTGAGGAGCAAAAATAGCAGCAGGGAGAGCCTGATCCTTCTAGGAAGGAAGGATTTGCAGGAGCAGGTCCCTGTCCCCACTCTAAGTTGTCTGGTGATTCAGGGAATGGTCTTCCTGCTGCTGCGCCTCTCAGGGATGTTGTCTGAACTATAAGTAATATTCTTTGAGAGAATAGCTCCCTCTTGATCAACCATTCACTTCAAGGATCTCTTAAAACTCATGGGGGTTCAGGCCCCCTTGAGCGCTGATTGCTGGTTAGATTCAAGCTCAGAAAGCATCTGCAACAGTCCTGCAAAGAGCTTTGCTTTCCTTCCCAAGGAAAACCATGCTATTTTTGCAAGCCAGCGTGAGAGAGAAGGCAATTAAAGCAATGGGTTCCTTCCCTCCGAACCTACACCCTGCAGAGTTCCAGAAGGATTTTTTCCTCCTGAGTTCTGCAGCTTCGACATTAAGCACCTTGAAGTACAAAGGCTATGATATGGAGTGAAGCAGCACCTGCCTGCAGCCAGCCTGCCCTTCCTTGACATCCAGCTGGAACCATGCAGCCATCAGCTGCCTCGAGGCTGGCCAGAAACAGTAGCTGTGTGGGATTGTGGCACATGGAGAACCTGCACCTCGCTGAGAGCAGTTGTAGGAAGAGGGGATTTCCCAAGGAACAGGCTCCCTGCATCCCACCCAGCACTCCAGGAGGCTGCTGGTCTCACTGCTTGTTCCATCAACAGCTCTGAGGCTGGCTGGGCTCCACAGTAATAGCAGGGCCTGATCGTGGGGAGGCATCCTGTCATGTCAGACACAGAGTGGCACGGGTAGACAGGTGTCACGGATTCCCTGCCTGTAGGCTTTGTTACAGCCACTGACTGTTGTGGGGTAGAAGAGCTTGCAGGAATATTGCCTCTAGGCTTTGTTCCTTGCTGCTATCTGGACAAGTCGAGATTCCAGTGTGGTTAACACACCACAAGCTGCGACTGGACCAAATTCCCTGAAAATATCACCTAGCTGCACTTCCCTGTGACCTCTTAAAATAAAGACTTTTCCCCAAAGCAGACATCTTTTGGGGAGTGAGACCTGTGTTCTGGACATCCAGCTGTGCGAAGCAGGCTCCAGCCTTGCAGTGCTCAGGATGAAACAGAATGCAGCTCTATCGCCCCATCGCAGAGGGCTGGTTCCCAGGGTATGAAGGCAACAGGAAGCTTCTCCTTAGGAAAGGGAAGATAGCTATTACCGTTTCCACTAGCAAGGTCTCCAAAGACACCTCTGCCTTAATGGTGAAGGAAGTAGGTAGGTGGCAGTGTGGAGATAGCAGGGAAGTATACCAGAGATGGCCATCTGTTACCAGCACAGCTGCCCTGCCTCTTGCCCAAAACATTTTAAGGAGCTGATGAACAATAAATCATTTTGTCTCATCTGCACTGTGCTGTAGGACCAGATTTGCAGTCTCCAAGTAGATTATCAGATAAAAGTGCCAATGTTGTAAAAAGATAGTGGGCTAGCCTGACCACTGGTCTGAGCTAGAAAGGCATTTTGATGGTTACTGGGACACCCCTCCTGGACAGGCAGTTGGCTCTGCAATGGAAGGGCAGGCTGTCAGCAGCACTATTAATAGGGCTAGGATTACAAAACAGCTTAAGGGGGTATTAAAAAGCAGTATCCTCCTAGGTCTATGACACAGAACAGTTATGAGTGTTAGGCTTCAGCTACGAAGATGCCTTGGGGCATTAATGAGATCAGAGCTTGCTGATCTGTGCTTTTCTGTGGCACAAAACCTAGAAGTGGTCACAGTGGTGGAGTCCCCACAGTGGGTGTCCTCGTGGCTCTGTGCTGCAGGGCTGTTGGGCTGAGCATACCAGCTTGCAGCTGCAGAGGGGTCCGGTCTCCTGGGGCTACCAAATATTAATGTCTTTAATAGCAGGCAGAGATGTTCCTGTATGGAAATGCTGCTCCGTTCAACAGTAGAAACAGCAAAAAAAACTCCAGTCAAATCTCAATGGGAGCATCTGGTCATTAGCTTATTGAGTAGATTTTTTGCAGGCTAAGAACACATCTTTGTAAACTGTCAGGCTCCTGCTTGCCAAATCTGGGTGTAGCACGAGAGGAAGACGTTCATCTTCATGGAGATGACTCCAGAAGTACATCAGCGTTGCTCAAAGAAGAATTTGGCACAGGAAGTGAACTTCTGCTCTCAGGCACTGTTCCACACTAGTCCATCTTCTGAACCTGTTTCCCTTGGGAGACAGCGGTGCTATGAAGAGAGGGGCCAGCTCCAGGAATATAATTTCAAGGTTACCAGGACTTCCAGCCTATTTGTCACAGAGTGGAACTGTGGCTGGGAACAGGTGATAGTTTTTCTCTTTTTCTTCTTTAATATAAAATGAGAAAAGAAAAAAAAAAAACAACACACAAATATCAGCTGACATGAGAGCCTCGTGTTGCTTTGGACAACAGCCAGAGGTCATATGAGAAGCTCTGTAGAACTGCAAACAGATCTGCATGTGGGTGTAGAGCAGGAGTTGCTATGCCTTATCTGCAGGAAACCTTAAAACCTTAATGATGCTGGGCCTTGAAGGCTAACAGGTCAACAGGAGAGGAACAACAAGAATTGCAGCCTTCTCCATGGGACCAAAATGGTCCCAATGAAGAGAAGCTTTTTTTTTTTTTTTTTTTTTTTGAGAACTCTTTTGGACCTTGTGTTTTTTACCCACGGTCTCTTTGGGCATCTGCAAAGTGGATTTTTCTGCTCAGCAGGCACACATCCAGGCAGAGACTTGCTGTGCTATTTCCTGCCCATGTGTCTGATCTCCGCAGGCCTCTCAGCACTATTATTTTGTCCTTGAAGAGCTTTGTATCTGGTACTACCCATGAATTCCTCCTCCAGGTCATGGGTGAGAACTGACCTTAAAACCCAATTCTTTTGGTACACACAGAACAGTCACAGCTCCAAAGAAGTCTTCCACACCTCATGCTTTGTGGGCACTTGTCTGGCTTTCACTTTAGGAGACAATGTCAAGGTTTGTAACAGGATCACCTTCAATGTACCTTCATCTCTCCAGCATGAGCACAGAGTCAGTGTAACACCACCATGATGACTGGGAATGGATCCTACTAGCTGCAAATGAGGTTGCCCCATTGCCTCATCTGGGACTGTTGTTTTGAATGCAGGAGACTTAGGAGTACTAGCAATGTGCAATGCGCAGAGTTAGAAGAGAGAATTAAAAATACTGTTGTTGATCTCCACTGATTCTCTGGTTTGCAACGGTGAAGTAATGGTGGCAGTAGTGGGAAGATCTTGCAAAATACACCAGATGTAGAGCAAATTTGAGTGAATTCATCCTGTCTTACCTTTAGCCAGGTAACCATACTTTAAAGGTGGTGAGATGTTTGAGTGGCAGGCCTCAGCTGGGAAGCTCTTTCTCAGTCTGAGATCCCTCACCTCTGGCCTGAAGTTCTCAGTCTTTCCCTCTTTCTTTCTCCTAGATGAGTTGGGCATTTGCCCCAAAGGTGTCACCTCCAACGTGTTCCGCTTTAACGTGTCCTCGGCAGAGAAGAACAGCACCAACCTGTTCCGGGCCGAGTTCCGGGTGCTGCGTGTCCCCAACCCGAGCTCCAAACGCAGCGAGCAGCGCATTGAGCTCTTCCAGGTGGGTATCCTCCTCACCTTCCCCGGTGCCTGAGGCTCCTTAATCACTGCCTCAATTGATGTGTGCAAGGCCACAGAAGAGAGAGAGAAGAAACCCCGTGCTTTGCCCCAGACTTCTTCCAGCACATGTGGTGATATCCCACCTTTCCTTCCTGTCATGGTGTGGTGCTGTCCTTTTTCACAGTCACATTGCCCAGCTGCTCAGCACTCGGGTGTGGTGCCCACTGCAGCTCTCTGCTGCACTGAGAAGGGGGTTGGAAGAGGAACCCCTCACCAGCGGAGGATCCCCGACCCTCCTGTCACATCTGCACGCGTAGGTCCCTTGGCAGTGTTGTTCCTCTGACTACCGCCGCACAATGCAGTTGGTGCTAATCCAACGGGTGGAGCTCTCTGACTTGTCACAGGCTTACCGGAAAATAAATGCTTGCTTTCAATGTTCCTTTCACCAGCAGTTGGGGGCACAATTCCTGGCACCCTTAATGGAGATGCTTATCTGGGGTTTGGTTTGAACTCTTGGGCTCCCCTGGCACGATAAGGCCTGGTTTAGGTTTGGAAGCAGTCTCAGGCCAGGCCGAACCACCCAGCTAATGGCACAGTTTAGCATCCAGGCAGCACATTCCCACAGGCTGGGGTCTGTCCACTTTGCGTGAAGAATGCAGCTAAAATTGCCCTTTGGCTGTTAGCTCTTCAGGTCTTCCTGGAATTGAGCTTTAAAATCAAAGCAATTCTCCGCCAGATGAGACACCAGAGAAGGAGGCAAGCCCCAGGCTTCTCCATGGGTTCAGTCCTGTGGAATGAACCCAGAGTGCTGCAGCAAGGTGCACTTTGCACAGACTGTGGTTGCCTGTCTGGAAATGGCAGGGAATATCAGACCAGGAGGAAGGGTCTCCAAACCTTATCAGCCCTGGTGTGTTTTGATAAAAGTTGAAGAGTGGAAGACACATGAAAACACCACTTTATAGGACTCAGCAGGCTTGCTGGGCAAGGGACCCATGGCAAGGTGTTGTGTGGCAAGGTGTTGTGTTACCCATGGCTGGTTCTGCTTTGAAATCCAGACCCACATCCTATACATTAATACAGAAGTAAAACCACCCATTGCATCTGTTGCTGTATGCTTCTGCCTCTGGATATGTGTCCCGAAGCAAGGATGGGCTGGGAGAGGTGAGCTGCTTAGGACACAGAAATAGATGCCGTGTAGATCTCTGGAGTTCAGGTTGGTTGTGAAGCACGTCCCTCTCACATGTGCCAGGGTATTCCTGCTGTCTCGTGTGTTGGGCCCCACCTTCCGAATTTGTTTGTAGCAAGCTGTGGAAGAAAGAAAAGCCACAAGGCTGTTCCTTCCTCATGCGTGGCACTGGCTGATTCTCTCTACCGCTCCTTCTAATGCAGATCCTTCGGCCGGATGAGCACATAGCAAAGCAGCGCTACCTCAGTGGCAGGAATGTGCAGACACGGGGCTCCCCTGAGTGGCTGTCCTTCGACGTCACCGAGACTGTGCGCGAGTGGCTCCTGCACAGAGGTAGGGGTCTTACCTCCACTGGGTGTCAAGACATCCATCGAAACGTGGATCAGTGTTGGCATATATTTGCTCCTGGTTTTGCAGGAGCACTGCTCAAACAGAGGGCAGCTTCTCTGAGCTTGAGAACAAACCTTCCCCCTGAGAGCCACCTCGGTGCGTGACATTTGCTAGCCTCCTAGCTCTGGCCTGGAGTCCCCGCTGTGTAGCTCTGTGGGCTGAGTCAGAATTAGGTTTCATCCTGTGGAGGAGGAAGTAATTGTTTTCGCTGAGAGATGCTGGAACTTCTTTTGTTTCTTTGATTCTAAGCCCAGGGGGACCTCTCTGCTGGTGTAATCTATCATCTGCAATTCATAGAAATGAGGATTGCTCTGGTTTAACTTTCTTGTGAGCTAGAGCACATCTAGTAGGAAAAACAGCATGGATCCTGATTTCTTTAGCTGTTTAGAGCTTGGCAGGTATAAAGGTGAGGAAATACCAGAGGCTGACACACCTAGACAGAACATACCTCTGCCACCACTGGGCAGCCCTACAGATAGTTACGGGGCAGCTCCCAGCAAGAACACTGACCCCATTCACAGCTGGAGCATAGGCACCGTGACTCACAGCTGGATTGGCCTCACAGATAGAAGCTAGGTGCCACTGAAAACTGGAATGCAGGCACTGGCAGCCGCTCCCTGGAAGGATAAGCTGTGAGCTTGTAGGCTCCTCCTTTTTGAAGCGCTCCCAGTTGTGTCCCGATGGCTGGAGTTCAGCGCTGGAACTGCGGCGAGCTCTGGGCAGGCACGCTGGCTGACAGATATCACAGAGTATGCTGTGCTTAGGAAAAAAGGTGCTAGGCACCTTGTCAATGCCCCAGGGAGCCAGATGTTTCAATTCATGACACAACACAGAAAAAAAAGAGCTTTCATAAGAGTCTTATGTTCCCTGGGTCAGGCCCACACAGCATGACTGGTCCAGGAAGTTATTATGAAAATAGACTTGCCTCTGGAAAGTCTGTGTGAATGAGACTGCTAGCGGCTCAACAAAACAGGAGGCTGCAGCTGCTGAGAGAAACGCTTCCAGTGAAATTACTTGTCCATATCCAACTCGCTTATTTTCAGATCTCTCCTTCAGACACTAACCAGAAGCCAGATAGCAGACAGGTATTGAGGACGGCAAAACTAATTCAACACAGACACCAAAGGCCAACTCTTCAACATACTAATTTTCCAGTGGAACTCTTCAAAGCTCACAAATGTTTTTGGGTGCTGAATAGACTAAAAAATGTAACCAGAAGCACCAGGTCATCAGGAGCATGGCTTTTGGCACAAGCGAGGCCACAAGATTCTGCTTCCCATTCTCCTTTCCAAGTCAGCTCCAGTGCCCCAGCTCTGATAACATCCCCCACAGCCTAGGAGTTCAGCACAGTCCTTGTCCCCCGTGGAGCTTCCCTGTGACAGGAACTGCCCCAGCCGAGGAAAGCTGTTTCTTACAGAGTCCTCTCTTTCTTTGCAGAGTCCAACCTTGGCCTGGAAATTAGCATACACTGCCCTTGCCATACTTTTCAGCCCAACGGGGACATCTTGGAGAATTTGCATGAGGTCCTGGAGATCAAATTCAAAGGTGATAAAGAGCTGGATTAGGGGAGGTTATTGGAGAAGGGAGAGCCTGGAGTGTCTAAAGAAAAAATGAGGTCTTCCTTTGCATAGTTGAGGACTTTACCTTGTGTAACATTTGTTGAAAAGAATACACCTCTGGGTTTGCATGTTGATCATAAAGGTATACCCATTTTGTAGATCGGTTAGAAATGGGAGAAAGGAAGTGCCGGCTGGGTGGGTTTGCAGGCATGTCTGCAGAAAGGAGTAATTTTGTATTTCAGTGTCTCTCTGGGAAGCTCAGCTTGATGCCTTCTCAGATTTCCACAGAGGCTCTGCTTTCCAGTTAGGGTGACTGGAACACAAGGAAGCCAGGCATCCTGTGTGAGGTGGCCCAGAGAGTCAGTGGCTTGGCTGGCCTAAGAAGTAGGAACCTCCTGGCTTGCAGCCCTGGGCTGCAGCCACTGGCCCCCACAGGCTCCATTTCTGAGGCTGTTCTGCAGAGTGCCAATGATCTGACATCTTCTTTAAACCATTCATCTTCCTGCCTGTCCTGGGACTGAAGCCAGGAGCGAGTGGGATGGATTAATGGCCCCACCAGCAGTTTACAAATGGTAAAACAGGTGGCCCACAAGACTCTATTTCAGGCCTGCAACAGTCAGATTCACTGGGAGGGAAGAAGTCCAAGCATAATTGGAAGTGGAGCCTGAGTCCCTTTTGTCTTGCTCCAAGGGCAGGCATGAAAGCATTAAATGAAAAGTCTTGTTGTGTCGTCCGCTTCCACACTGACATTTTCTCTGTGGATCCCTTTTCTCTCTGAAGGCATTGACAATGAGGATGACTATGGCCGTGGGGACTTAGGGCGCCTGAAGAAGCAGAAAGACTTGCATAATCCCCACCTTATATTGATGATGTTACCCCCACACCGCCTGGAGAGCCCAACGCTGGGGGGCCAGAGGAAGAAACGGGCCCTGGATACCAACTACTGTTTTCGGTAAGTGAGAATCCTGCCATTGTGACTGGGTCCCTGGCCTGAGGCTGGCGAGCGTGGTGACACTTAACATCTCTGGGAAAGGCAGCATCCTCCGAGGTGGTGCTGGGTCACTGTGGGGCCATGTGAGGAGCACTGCTCAGCTGACTGCTCCTCATGGTGTCCAAGAAAGGGACGCTGGCCAGCTCAGCAGAGTCGCTGTGAGCTTCTGGCCGAGTTGCAGTGGCCCCTTGCCAGCCCTGGGTGCGGGACAGCAGGGAGGTGCTGCCCCTGGGGCCAGTGGCAGAGCTTCCTGTCAGTGTGTGGGCAGAGCCAGGCGGCTGACCTGCCTGCCTCTGCTGCTCCTCTGCTCCCAGAGCAGGCCAGCACCGTGTCCCACCGGGTACTGCTGATCGTAGCCCTTTTCTTCAGGAAGCTGCATCATGCAAGCACATATAAGGCCCTTCTCTAGATTCACTGTGTGCCGATGCTGTGTTTCAGGAACCTGGAGGAGAACTGCTGTGTGCGTCCTCTTTACATCGACTTCCGACAGGACCTGGGCTGGAAGTGGGTCCACGAGCCTAAAGGCTACTTTGCTAACTTTTGTTCGGGCCCTTGTCCATACCTGCGCAGCGCAGATACCACTCACAGCACGGTACATCCAGAGTCTTTTCCCCCCTTCCTTCCTCAGTCGCATAACATCTGGTCTCTTCAAAGCAGCAGAAGCAGTTCAGATTAACATTTGTAAAAAACTCCAAGGAAACTGCAGAAAAGAGTCTAGGTGGTTCGCGGGGGGAGGGGGGGAGGGTTGGTGTTCTTCATATGGACTCAATATGGGGTCCATGTTTCCAGCCAAATGTTGAGGAGTATGCTGTAACTTGGATGAGATGGCTAACAGCAGGACTCGCAGTTTTAGGGTATTTATTTGGTAATGGCCAGAGTGTTAACTGAATCCCTCAAATCAAATGTCAGCTCTGGCCATTATGTTCTGCCTAAATTTTTCCTGCATTTTTCAATGGATAGAGGATTTTTGTACACTCTGTCACGTTGCCATGCAAAAACTGTTGAGCCATGGCACACACCTGCTGTCTACTACTACAGGGGCAGCTGTAGTCCAGAAGTAATGGGGAGTCCATGTCCAGAAGTGAACATGGCTACGCAGCAAGCTTCCCCTTTCTGCACTGGCATCCTTTCCAGCTGACCTATGGGAGAAACCCACTAGGCACTGAAATTCACAAATACGACTGGCAGAAAGCAAATATTTTCATGTAACTTTCACATAACCTCTACTAATGGAAGAAGCACAAAGAGGAGCAGACAAACTAATCAGCTGCCAGTCCATTGCTAAAGCAAGAAAAGCCAGAGGAGAATCCTGTCCTTAGAAGAGAAAAGGCAGCAAGTCAGAGAATGCAACAGCTCACCTGAAACTTAGCTTCAGGTTTCACTAAAAAAGTCACTGGAAAAATGCTGACTTGGCAGAAGAATAATTAACTGGGTAAAGATGATATTGCAGGAAAGATGTCTTGCCAGCTTAAGAGTCTGCATAGCAGCAAGGTTCGCTAAGGCTAAAGGACTGGTATGAGTGGGAGCAGTTGATCTAAGGGAATGAAGGAGTGGACAGATGCTAGGCAGGGCAAGTGAATGAACAGCTTAGGAAGGGTAATATGCATGCAGTGTGGTACATATACCATCTAGTTGTCCTGAGAAACTCCCTAATAGATACTGGGCTGAAGGAGCATGAGAGAAAGGAGAATTTAGTATGGTGCCTGATGTTCTCATCTTGATCAAGAAAGGAAATGCTCAAGCAGTAAGTTCAGCTGAGTGATCTGAGCAATCTTCAGAACAATACAGCTGCTGACAGCTTGCCAGCACCACCTAGGAAAAACAAGCCAAAATAACATTTCCCACCAATACGTTTCAGTTACTCTGCTGAGTACAGCAGCCCCAGAGGATGTGGTACCCATGTGGTACAGCCAGGGCCTTCGCTCAGTATTCCAGAGAGCTTCTACCAAAATAACTGAATTATGTGGATCTGGATGATAGAACAGGGTGCCTCCTTAGAGTCTCTGATCCCCCAAGATTGTTGTTAACAGACAAGGTGCTGGACCTTGTCATATAATCCAGAGAAATGCTAATGAGACCACAGTAGCACAGGTGAGATCATATCATATTTTAGCCCCATGATTCATCAAGTTGCGTATCACAGAAAAGTGGCCACCTCTGGGAAGAAACATGGCAATTCTTTTGTGGAGGCTGCATGGCCAGAGTGTACAGTCATCTGTGGGACAGGGCCAGCTGGGAGAAGGAATCCAGTGCGGTCCCACAGGACACTGTCCTGGCTCCAGCATTATAGCGTAATGAGTTGGAGGAGGGAGTGCAGAGCGAGAGCATGAGACAGTTCAAAGCTGGGAGGGAACTGTGGATACTCAAGATGACGGGCATCCATCCAGTGCTATCTAGAGATGTTAGCTGAAATAAGCAGCACTGGTTTTCTTTCTTCTGATATCTGTAATGGAACCAAAGACAATGTGGCCCCAGACTGGTTATACCCAGCCTTGTTTTAAGCAAAAACTGTGGCACTATATCCCATAGCTAATTAGAAATTAAAGGAGGGAATTACTCCTTGCACTCCTTCAACCCTTAGGCATTGGCCAGGGGCTAAACTAAAGTTAAAAAGGAAAATGTCTTTGGGTCAGGCCCGGGTAGGTGATACCCTTTAGGAGTAGGCCATGGTCAGGATATGATGAGAGTACGACTCACATCAGGGAAAAGCCCTCTGAGGAGTATAGTCCAAATACCTAGAGACCAAATACCTTCCTGTCTTCAACCACTTTAAATGGTGTTGTAACCACATTTACGTGTTTCCACAGGTGCTGGGCTTATACAACACGCTGAACCCTGAGGCGTCTGCTTCGCCGTGCTGTGTCCCCCAGGACCTGGAGCCACTCACCATCTTGTACTACGTCGGGAGGACCCCCAAAGTGGAGCAGCTCTCCAACATGGTGGTGAAATCCTGCAAGTGCAGCTGAAAGGCACCCTGGCCCGCCCAAAGCCAAGAGAGAAACTGTCAGCACCCACTCTCCTGCTCCCAGGCTAACACAAAAGGAACCAGGCGTCAGAGACTACGCATGCAGAGGGCCGAGCACCAAACCCTGGGGCTTAGGGTCTGGCAGCCCTTGGGAATCTCTTCTGGAACATTTCTCGGTCTTGTTGGCAATGTCGCCTTCCCTCTGGGAGCTACTTTGGTGTCACAAAGGCCACACTCTCCAAAATGGCTGGACAGTTGGTGCAGAAGAGAAGGACAGAGTGGAGGAACTGCTGTGTATTTGAATGCTGGGGTAGTTGAACTGGGAAGGCAAGGAATGAGAAAGAGCAGTTGAAAGGGGGAGTGGAAATGGGGCAGCATTTCCTTTTCGAGCTGTAGCTATCTTGGGACCTCAGCCCTCCCCACTGGCCTGAAGAATTATTTTCTCCTGCAGGAGAAAATCTTGGAATTTTCTTCAGAGAAAGAAAATGCACCAAGAAGGGAAGCTGCTCAGAGAAGAGATGCTCAGAGATACACACACACTTTTGTTCCTCAGAGCTGTGATCCAAGAGCTGTGCAATTGTCACTGTGTTTCTGCCAAACCTGTAAGATCAGACGGCAGATCCTGGCTATTGCTTTCTGAGTGCAAACTGCAGGGCTCCCAGTCAGCCTGCTGAGGGTGGGCAAATACAAGCAAAGAGGGTGCTGAGTCCGCTTTTAGAAGGACTGATGCCTCCACTCAGCTCTTTTCCCTTCCTGGAAGTTTCTGAATGATGGTTTCTGGGTCAGGGCAAGAGCGATATCTGTGGGTACCTGAATTTTGGGCCCATTCGCTCATGAGCTGATACATCCTGAGGACCTTTTGTCTGTTGTGGTTTGTGAGGTGCTTTGGGGAGTTCTGCACCTGTTCTGCACAATGATCTCAACGTGGCCCAGGCCTCACTTGCCAAGACTTAAAAAATATTAATCTCAAAAACATTGTAAAAAATAAATATTTTGGGGGGAAATGGTCTTTTTTTTTTTTTTTCCCCACAAGGAAGTTGCTTGTTGAAGGTCTAGATGGTTTGTTGTTGTAAAGCGCTACTGCTGTGGCATACTTGATCACTTTGAAATCTTTCCCCTTTCCAGCTTGTCTTTTCAAGGAAACGGGCACAATTCAGGTTAGCCAGAGAGCCCTAGAACGGAAATTCTTTCATACCTTCAAACAGTGCCTGGTGTGCATCTGCTCTGCCCTTCCCTTGTCCCTCAGATGTACACATCACCTCTAGCATCTGATTTTGGTAGACGTTCTACATTTGAGGGGAGCTTTATATGAGTCTAACAGTAGTGTTTAAGTAATCAGGGAATTGCAGTTGTCACAGCTGACGAATGCCCGATGTTCAGTGGAATATATATGGGCTGCCAGCACAGACTTGCACACAAAGGTAAATAACCCCCCTCACATTTACCATAAACATTGGAGATATTCATAAAAAGTTCACAGAAGTGGTCTAGGCACGTAATGAATATACTCTTTTTAAAAAGTATGTTATTTTCAGCCACAGATATTCCCAAAAGTACAAATCTCGAGTACTTGCATGTCACGTGAGATTCAGAGGCTGCCTCTCTGACTCCCTCAACCACAACTACTTAAAGCCATGTACTAAAAGACCACAGAGGTTCCTTCCTGTCCCCTCCCAGTTCCTGGTCCCCAGCAGCTGAGTGTCAAGTGACACCTAGCTGCTTAATAGCTTGTGGCCATGGCTCTCCGTGGGCAGCTCAGAGTGCAGCCTTTCCAGCCAGCCCTCCGTGTTTGTGGCTGCTTCCATACACCTCGCTGTGATGCTGCTGTAGCATGTAACCTCAAACATCTTAATAAAACCCTAAATAAATCCTCCATCACCAGCTGGCTAGAGATTAGGAAGGGTGGGTCACTGGAGGGAGCCTGCCAACCTGGGTGACATTTTGGCTGGGGCACACGTGCTCTGATAGAGGCACTCCCCAGCACTCAGCTGTATCCCTTTCATCTCTCTGGGGCTCCTTGACCTGTCTTTGGTGTTATGACGAAATGTACAGCTCTGATCAGTTCTGCAGCACTAATTTATTACTGTACAGTTCTCCATACCCATGCTTCCCCCTTGCCTGCCAAAGGAGGGAGCAGATAAATGCATCGCAACTACACTACCATGCTGATAGTCCAGAAATTTAGTGGCTGCACTGGGGAGGGGAGAGAAATCCAGATGCCAATTGGCGCAGGAATTCTCTCTAATCTCCTTTTAGCAGCATTCCCTGGGGAGGTTTTGGTTTACAAGCTGCAGTCTGTTCTTTGGTCATTGTTCCTCGTGAGCCCTGGGTTGGCTCCACTGCCCATCCAATTGAAGGGCTTTCTCGCTAGTAAGGGAAAAAAAACACAGGGAGGGGGAGCTGCAAAGAGCTGAGCAAGAACATGAGCTTCACAATCATACGTGGCACTTGGAGCGTGCCAGAACCACCCACAGATTAACTCTGGCAAGCCCCTTGAGGTGGGTCTGTCTCACTAGCCCTTGTTCACCACTGCTCCTCGGGACAGGGAGGGGTGGCAGAGGGAAGGAGCCACATCTAACAGCTGCTTGGAAAGGAGAAAAAATGGAAAAGGGGGGATCAGGGGAGAAGCGTCTTGGGGTGTCCGGTCAGTAAAGACACAGGTGTCTCTAAAGACACTGTACCTGGGTACAGTAATCCTCAAAGTCAAATGCTCCCTTCAGTTGCTCCTGTCTCCAGACTTCAGTTTTCCCAGCTGCATTTGAGAATTAGATTTGTGAGACAGGATCAGATTTTCTTACAGTCAAAATAACTTCCCTAGGGCTGTTTTAGCTATAATTCAGCAACAAACTCTACTACCTCTACGGGGTTAATAACAGACTGAACACACTCCTGGGCCCAGGCTTACCAAAACATTTCAGGACACTTCTGTGGGAAGGAGGAGAGGCAGAGAGCAGTTCCCTATATGCTGTGTTACTAGGTGGCAAACTAAGGAAGACAATGGGAAAGAAAAGTGGGCTCTTCGCTGTCAACAATGAATACAGCTCCCAACAGTTCCCTTTTGTTGCTCCCAGGAACAAACAAAAGCTGATGAAAACAATCCCAGCACACTTTCCTTCTCTTTAACAACAATCAATGGTTAGAAAAAGTGGAAAAAAACCCACAGTTCTGCACTGCCATAGGGAAGATCCTACACTGTCATCAAATGGCCATCTTTGTAGTCCCTACTTCTCCATGGCATACTCTGACAGCATGCCAGAGGCCTAGACCTGAACTTGAACACCTTGCTTTTCAGGCTACAGTGTAATGTAGAGCTTGGTAAGGAACACTGCTTCAGTAAACACAGGAACATACACTGATATTTCAGCAAATAATACACTCTTTGCAGACTAAATTAGTGTTTTTTGTTTTTTGTTTTGTTTTGTTTTTTGTTTTTTTTTTTTATTTTTTTTTTTCCCTGGTCTTTGTGTTGGATGTTCTCTAGCTATTCTCACTGCCCTTACAAAAAAGCAGTAGCACATTCCTGTTACTGCTGTGTGAACTGTGTGCTTTGTTCTTCACCCTCCCATAACCAAGAGGCATCAGTACAAACAGTAAACCAGACAGACCATGTCTAAAAGCAGTGAAAGATATAAAAGACAAACATACCTGTCTGCTCCTCTGGTAACACCGTGGCTCTGTTCTGCTCTGTCCTATGATGTCTTACAGCTCTTTCTGTTGTGATGATCAGATCTCCATTCTCTCAGTTTGCAGATTTCTTACCTGGACTAGGGTGTCCTCATCGGGGTAGAAATAAAGGAGGCTTCCTGACTGTTGTCAATGAAATCACTACAGCCATCCCATGGCAGAAGACGATCCATTGCCAACACTGTCTTATGGTGCAGATGTCTTCAGCATCATCCAGGGTCCAGAGCAGAACAGGTTCAGTACCACAGGGTGAGCAGGATGCAGCTCTAGGGCCAGGTCCGTTGCACAGAAAAGGTTCCTTATGCACTGCAAGTGTTTCTAGTGGCATGCAAATCATCAGCTCTGTAGTATTGTTTTCTCTTAATAAGTGGCTGGAAGGCAACTAAATCTATCAAGAAAACAGTTTTCATTGCACATGGAACCACATGGTATCTACACACTTGCAAAACTATACTGATTTGCAAGTGTGAAGGAAAATAGATGGGCTGCCTATAACCTACATTAATTGTGGCTTTGAATAACAGCAAATATTTGAATAAAGTGCAAGGAGGAAAACATGCCTTATAATTATTTAAAAATAGTATCTATTAACTTTTTTTTACAATAAAAATCACTATAATATATTGGGCAAAAACTGTATAAAATTAATAAATCACTATAATATATTGGGCAAAAACTGTATAAAATTAATAACTAGCACATGTACTACGGTATTTAGTAAAATAACCTGGATTTTCAGGTCTCTTATTTACAAATATTTTCTTTCATTTTTATTTAATTTAAGCCCTGGTTCATTCTTGACACAGCTCCACAACTGACAGACAGAAACAAGTAAATTCAGTGTCCTTTGTCTTCTTAAGAAGAGAGGCTTCAGATGCCCTGTACAAATATAAGATCCTTTATCACGCAGCAAGTCAAAACAGAAGAGGCAGCTTTACTCACTGGGAAACAGACCGTCACTGAAATGACTTCAGACACATCAGCAAGAAATACAGCAAGTGAAAATTGCTAATTAATGGTTGTCATTCTCACACTTCTCTACATAACAGTGTGGCACTTGAAACGCCACTTATGCCCATAATTTCAGAAATAACATTACACAGTACAGTGGATGTCACAGCGTGTTTCCTGGAAAGACCAATTTCAAAGATTACAGACATGAGTATTCTATGATTCTGATTTAACAGCTACTCATCTGTTTTTTGAACATCCTTATCTAGGGCTAGGTTGCATAGGAAAGATAGCAGAGATGGTCTGAAAGCGTTCAACCAAGCGGCTGGTCCTTCCCCAGTACTGGGCTATGATTTTATGGAAAATACACTTAAGGATAAGGACCTTTATATCTAGTACATAATAGAGGTTCTTTACAGCTGTGGTTTGTGGCAAAACAAAAAAACAACACACACACATTATGGTTTCCCACTTCCTGCAAACTTAGTGAATAGCTTTCAGGCAAGAGCTCTGCTCCCTGTGGTATATGCTGGCACTGTTCAGTTACACCAGGGAATACCAATCTTTCAAACAGCATCTTCTGAAGACAGAGATTTATTTCTCCCCCTTTAAAGGGGGTAGTGTTCTTAGTGCAGGGTGATAGTTTTCACCTCTCGTTCCACTTAATTGGCTAGGCGAGATGATGCCTCATTGCTGTCCACAAAGACTGATGCAAGAAGTAATTCCACGCAGGGACTACACATGTGGCAGAAAGCGAAAGAGACTTTCTTCTGTGGTTTGTCAACACCCAGACATTTTTCACTAGTTGCATACAGATGTTCATTCATCACATATAGAAATTAGCACGAGGCATTATAACAACGTGTCAGGACCACTGCATGTACCTGATTTGATGAAAGAAGCCAGCTGGGTCATATCAAACCAAAGATTTCCTGACATTCTTCAGGAAGGATTTCTTTTTTCTTCTGAGGTTATTATCCCCTTCAGGAAGCAGACAAAGCAAAGATTTGCTGTACAGCCAAGCGCAAAACTTACAGGATCTGTGCAATACATGTAGTTTAACAACTGGGGAATGTCTCAGTAACCACATTCTGAGTGTTTCTTGAAACAAAATTATGTATTGTCTTTTGAAGTACTGAAACACTGTTAGAGGTAGCCTACATGCTTAGGAGATCTACAAGGATTTGTAAGAAACTTCATTTTTTGGAGAAAACAGTAGCAGACAGCCTGACTTGCAGCAACAGTCTACGGAAGACGTCCAGCTTGCAACAAGCTGCTTTGAGTGACACAATTTGATATTTTCCCCATCAAAGCACACTTGTTACAGAAATCTCTGTACTTTAGGATCTTCAGATCCCCTATTATGCTAAGCACTCCCTTGTGCTAATCTGAAGAACTGGAAACAAAAAGAACAGAGAGAAAATAAAGGATATGACAACAGAATCTCAGGAAAGCGTGGCTTACATGTGCTGACTCCACTCGTGAAGTCGTCATGCATCAATATTGTCACCTGAACTCACCCGAGTCATTCAGAAGACCTAACAAAACTTGCACAGCCACAGTTTGGCAGGAAGAGCCACCAATCTTTATTCTTAGATATTTTGTCAAGAGAAATTATCAGGAGACATATGGACACATGAGTTTTGTATGTCTGTGGACAAGAAAAAGAAATTCCCAGCTGATATCAAAGACAAAATGTATTATACATTGAATTTCTAGAATCAGAAATGGTGGAGATAATACATTTCCAGGAGGGAAGACATCCCTGATTTGAATGGGGGAAACAACATGCAACTGGAAGCATAAGTAACTGTAACTAGTGACACTGATGTGGTGGCTATAGCTTCACTTGCCCTGCTGGTAGATTCACAGCTGCCTATCTGCACACCTTAAAGAATGGCATAGACATCCCAAGTGTATTAGATATATCTTATACAACATGTACTTTTCAGAAAGTCACATAAATAAGGCAAAATCACTTGAAAAATATGAAGAGAATCCTACACAGTAATTACTGGAAATAGCTGGGGAAAAAATCCTTCTCAATTTTCTTCACACATCTCAATGAAAAGGTATTTTTTCCAATAGTGGAATGAGGGAGCAACGACAGCCAGACAATTGGACTTGGTAGTTAAGGAACTTCTCAAAGATCCCTTCATGACTTTGACATGGTAGTACTCATGACACAGGGAGTAGATCAATAACCCCAACACATTTTTTCTACGGGGACTTTATGACTTGAACATAACTATGCTGAGCACAGTAACCCGTCTCCTCTTAAGCCAGGGGAAAGAGGCTATACTTTACCATTGCTATAATTATGGTGAAATGATATTTTCTAAAATACTCTTGTAAGGACCCCAAATAAAACAAATGTTCTGGGTTTGTCCTGTGTTGCACATCCCAGAATGCCAGTGGGCAAAAGGCCAAATACGGTGCTGAAATTCCTTTCAGAGATGACACCACCTCTACCTGCCCCAAGAAAATGATTAATATTCTACTAAAAGATTTTGAAGTTTTGAACTGCCTCCAAATTCTTAAAATTTGCATCAAATTTGATTTTTTAAGGCCAATTCCTTTTTTTTTTTTTTTTTGGTCCAATAGGTCAGATAAAGAAGCAATCCCTTTTCAAAGAATGTAAGATTTCTCAAGTTCATTGTGTGCACTGTAGGCGTGGACTTTTAGAGAAGAGGCCCTGTTCAGTATACTCTTTTCCCTAGGGAACCACTATGATTCACTGAATACCACTGGCAAAGACTTCACACCAGGGTCTCCACAGTCATCAGTGATTCTTTCCTTTAAATTGGAAACAGCAGTGAAAACTCATTTTCAATGAGTGCCAATAAAATCCTTTTTTGGTAAGGTAACAGACAGAGCAGACTCCTCGTGGCAGGCTTGGTGCCTTGTTTGTCACCTTTAGTTCAGTGGAGTTTGTCCTCTTTGTTGAAACTGCACAGAGAGGCTGCTTCAAAAAACTCAGAATCCAACAATTCTGCAGTTTGTGTTTCCTAACTACTCATCTCTAAGGCAGCAGGGAAACCTGATCTCATATTTTGGAAAGGGCAGTAGCGCTCTAAAGTGAGAAGAAAAGTTACCAGGTACTGTAATTCTTTACGATGTGCTGTGAATTGTGCACGTTCACCCTGAAGGTGCTTTGCACTCAAGCACTTTAGAAGACAAAGACTGCAAGAAGTGAATGTGTGTATATACAAGATAACTTGAAGCTTCAGTTAGTGGCAACTAACTTTCTTTTCCCATATTAAAGTGCTTAGCTATTTACAAATATCATATTATGGATGACTTCCATACAGCAACCCACTTTCCTCTAAAATCACGACTGTCTAGACGTGGACTTTGCTGTCCTTTATGCTCTTGCAGGAGCTTCACCATTCGGAAAGCTTCTGCAATGTACATAGCAGCAGTCCAGGTGAAGGCACAGACAAGCTGCATGTGACAACCTGGGAGATGTCAGCAACAAAGACTTCTTAGAGAGCCCAACACCACAGCGAATGCTGGTAGAGCATGCTACTGTCATGACAGGCAGCCTTGACTAGGCTATTCTAGTAGGCTATACTGCAACAGACAAAATAAAACATCCATACAAAGGCAGACTACAGGACCATCTAGCCCACACCTTGTTTCTGACAGTGGTCAACAGCATATAGCTCATAGACAAGCTAAGAATTGGAAAATTTCATTGTGATACTTCCCCAGAACAGTTATTTGAAAAGGCTTAGAAATGTTCTGCTTGTTTTTTTGACTTTAATATTTAATATGCCCCAATAGATTTCTTTTTCATAAATTTGTCTACTTGTCTTTTCAAACTATACTTTTTTGCCTCCATAGCATCTTGTGACAATACTGTCAATTACATACCGTGAAAGAAATCACCACCACTTTTTTTCTCTGAATCTATTATTTGCTAGTTTCATCTGATGATCCTACTTCTTTAAGTAGGCAAGACTGCAACAATCATTCCCTTTTCACCTTCTCCCTTACACACCTCCTCATCTATATCTTTTCCTATTTAATGGTTTCTGCCTGAAAAGAACTATGAATGCTAAGTTTTGTGCTCATGATATAACCAATCTCAAGGACTCTCTGACAGACCTGATTCTGTAGGGATAAAATAAGGTTTTATTTATGATGTTTAGCATAAGCAGGGATGTCTTAGCTCTAGAAACATGAGGTTCAAGAAAGAAGAAAAGGAGTTCAAGTCCCACATTTAAGTAAAGCTCAGAAGTTTCTTTTGGAAGAAACTCATGACAGATCCACAGGAATAATGTGTCCAGAAGGAAATTATATGAAGAGGATCAATCAGCCAGTTACTGCAACAGCAACCAAAAAAATCCAACTATTTAAATAGCACCAAATAACCCATACAGGTTCAAACAGTAAGCCCGGGATTATCATGAGCAGCAAATGTAGGACAGACTGAGAAAAAAAGCCCTTGGCAGTTTGATGAAGTAAACCTTAACAAAAATAAGTCAGCAGCCAGATTACTTTAGTTTCCAGCAAATAATCCAAAATGACTGGAACTGTTATATTAGTACAAGGTACAGCCCTGAGAGAATGCAAGCTGAGATTCCAGGCTGTTCTATAACTCATCTACAAGCTGATGATCTCCTTCACAGCTCAAGAAGAGGAATGGTCTATCACTGCCAGCCATTCAAAGCCATACATACAGAGACTCCATAGACACAGCACTGAAATTCCTTCTAGCAAACAGAGGTCCTGATATCAAAACCTTCTGCCACATCATGGAAAAAGTATCACAGATATGTATGGTGGCCTTCAAGGCCTCCAAATGAGGAGTCTATCCAACAAAACACGCTTGTCCAAGAGACAAGTCTCTTGGTCTTGCGAATGCAAATTCCAGTATATCTCACTGGCATCCAAGACCAAGCGGTCTACCTAGTGTCAGAGCATGATCTCCCACTAATGGCACCCACAGCACCAATAAAGCTGTTGTAAAGGCTAAGATGAACAACCTAAATATGAGCTTAATAAATCATGTACTGAGTACCAGTCAGCTGCTTCTGGAAGGGAGGGCATCTCATGTCTTTCTCTTAATATGTATGTTGTGATGTGCTCCTCACCTGAACACAGTATAAAAGTCTTGTATGAACTCCGTATGAACCTCTCCCTTCTGGCCTCTGGTGTGCACACTACTCCGTTCAAAACTAACAAGCCCGATTGTCTGTCATAGAACAGATGCTGTAACTTACAAGTGATGTGAACACCACTGAGTAGGAGAGAAGAGTACGCCTTGGTTACGTTATGTGGTCTCACCACCGAAGCAGATGCTGAATGATTGTTGGGGGCATTGTACTGGCAATTTTCTTTTCTTATCATAAATAAAGGCACTTTTGATGAAACTCGTTGGTGAGCACAGGGATATAAGTGTCATAAAAGCAGAGAGAGACAAACTAATACCCACTTGAAGAGAATTTAATATAATTGTAATCCCCTCACGTGCAACTATTATAAATTCAGAATGGTTTGCCATTCTTCTTTTGTCTCTCTTGTACCAGAAAATACTTTCCACAAAATGCATTCTCTCTAAGATGTGGGGAAAACAGTTTTATGCCTCCCTATTTAATTACTTAACTGAAACACTCTTTGAAAGAGGTTTCTGAAAAGAGACAGACATGGAAGTAGGAGAACTGCAAAGAGACAAAATGCACGTTACATTCAGTTCACAGTATCCAGCAGGCACAAATACATATGTGGACTCCAGGCTGATGAATATAAGGAAATAGGAAAAATAACAAGCTCGAATTGCAGGATTTATTCCTGATTCTCTATTGCATCACTGCACATGCTCTCAAGATAACAGCAGCTGTGCTCAGAGCTAGGATCAGCAGATGCCTAAGGCAAAGTAATACCGCCATTTCCTTTGAAGATCTGGCTGCCCTAACAAATCTCGAGGCTGAACAGGAGTTCAAAAATTAAGTGTTTGTCTGGAGGTAAAGGACCAGTCTTGATATCTCTGGATTTTTCATTTGTTGGAAGCAGAAGAAAATTTCTTCAAGGACGAAGGATGCATGACTTCACTGCTCCTAAAGCTGACAAAACTCGTCCCTTCAAAAGGAAGGTCTTAGACTGCAACATGCTTTTCTCTGAACATTTAAAAAATCATAGAGGAAAGATGTCTGATATACTCCTACCAAGCCATCATAGTTACAGATGTGGTGTTGGCTGCATTTAACATACAATGCAAAGAAGTTCAGAAGACGTGGGTTACATCTGAGTACAATTTGTTATCCCAAAATCAGTGGGTGGGAGACTCACAAAACTGACAAAATAACTTACTTTCATAATAAGCCAGCACTAACTGGTAAATTGCCAGACAAAGATATAAGAATGTTGTTTCTGTTAATGATACTCTGAAGACAATCACCTTTCCTGGGCTAACCAAGCATTTAAATCTCTATCGTCCAAACCTTTGACAAGTTTTCAGTGGCAGCTGTGATAGCCTGAATGAGAAAACTAGACAACAAAACCAGATGAGATGAGAATTCCACAAGGGTACAAATCCTACAGCTACTCAATCCTGCACATGAAACCCAGTGGAATAAGGAATAACTTGGATCCTCTGGGAGGATGCAAGGAATGAGATCAGTTACCTACTGAAGCTAAATCTTATAGGGAAATAGCACCTCAGTTCCGTAACAGAGCTGAAAGCTATAGCCAACACCAAATGTGGCAGAGTAGTCTATGAGAAGACAGACCCAAGGTCCTGAAGCCCACAGCAGCTGAGGATGTGCAGAAGTTTGAAATAAAAAACATCTGTAACTGAATTTTCACTAATGATGAGCCAACAATGTGATGCACTGGTAGAAACAGGAGAAACCTTTATCTCAAACATTCTTAGGTAAAATTTGATGAGTACAGAAGTGACATGATCTGGTAGTAACTTCACAAGATTCTACAGAACTCTTGATCATTGATGATATATGATGGTGGAACAGGCAGCAATGAAGCACTGCAGTGATTCTTGAAGAACACAGCTGAAAAATGCAGAGAAAGTGAACTACATCGTGACTGTCTAGGAACTGAAACATAAGCCAATGAATTAAGAAGAGGAACAGCTACATCAGAGAACTGGATTTTGGACAAATGAAGTATTTGATCTTTGTCATATGCGTGAACGAAAGAGGAATAGAAAAATGCATGTTCTGTCCTATGAATTTATGCCTGGAGCAAGTGATAGTTAAACTAATGGGGTATGAACCTAATTGTTTCATCCTCTCACAATTTATCTGGTCTTGAATGACAAGAAGTATGCACAACTGAAGAGTGAACATGAACACAAACACTCTTTTCAAGAGAAAACACTTTTGCCCTCTGACACTATTTCTGTCAGCCATTTGGATTGATCATTATCTAATTTGCCAGCACATTAGAATGATCTCTTAACACTGACTATACAGGGTAGAAGTGACAGGGGAGCTGTGGAATAAGAAAACAGATCAAACAGGCTGTTAGAATCCAATCCCTGAGGGCTCCAACACAAGCAATAGGAAACGCTGTACTCTTTGAGAATTGCAATCATACCGCTTGCTGTTTGACAAGGGAGAAGTTGGAAAATACCATGAAAATAGAGTTTTCCTTTAACCTGGCACTAACAAGGAGCCAGAGCTGAAGCTGCTTCCTGTTCATTTTAAGGACGGGTGGATCTTCTCTCCAATACATTTTCCAGCTGCTGAAGTTGTTTGCTAACACAAGCAAATTAATTTTAATAACATAAGGCAAATTCTAACTGGAGTGCTTCACTAAGCCACTATTGCAACTGATAGAAGCCACCTGGGCCTTAGGGTTCAACCCTGGGTCTAAAAACATCAGCCAATTAAAAAAGTTTATATAGCCTAAACAAACAGAAATCAAAATACAAAAGTAAGCCACACAGAACATAAGCACCCAGCAGTGAAACATAAAGACAAATTTTAAATTCTGTCCAATATAACAAGAGCAAATATTTTGAGGGTGTGAATTAATAACCAAAATTATAACCAAAACAAACAAATGAAATGACTTTATTCAAATTGAGCATTTCCATGGCTCTGTGCCAAAATTCAAGACAGCAACTAAGAAGGACGTCTCTGCTCATATGGTCTAATATTTTTTCTCTGCTGTTGGTTGCCACAGAAGAGAATATTGGCTGTTACTGGACTAGGACAGACTGAAATGGCTGAGCAAACAAGTTTAAGAGTTTATGTTCAAACTTGGACCTTGGGAAAAGCAATACAGATAGTTGGAGGACCTCCGTCTTATGGAAAGATCTCACGGTTAGTGATCAGGAAGAGGTGGGAGGAAAACTCCAAAGCTCAGCAGTAGAAGCTCTCAGAGGCAACCATTCACCTCAGCCTACAGCTGTATCACCAGCTTCTGCAGATGTTCAGGTACTCTCCTCAGTGGCTTGTCACCGCAGCAGGGACTCATTCACCCTCCCCTGGGTGTTATGGGTACATGGTGGTCTGAAGTCGCTGCTGCTTTTTCCTTTGCCCCATACTTGAAGCAACACCCTGGATTCCTCACCTGATGTTCAGTGTTAGTCCTTCTCTGCAAGCAGAGGCTGGAAAAAAAAACACAAAGCAAAACTTTTGAGTAATCACAGTACTGTTTTATTCAAAACACTGCTGAACTGCTCTGCAAATCTCAGCCACCACCAGAAATCTGAATCTCCCTACCATACACTCTTTCTCTGCACTACAAGATGAGATCACAGTATGACAAACCTAATTTAATAAGCTACTGTCTGAAAAAGTGCTGTTGGTATTCCTCTCAACACTTTCTTTGCACTTCCCTAGTCCAGCTCATCTCTTCATATGCTCCTCCAGTAACTCTAAATCCCTCTCCCATACCAGCATGCTTTGCCTTTTTCTTTCTGCATCTTTTATTCATTTGCTTGCAGGGAAATCTACTCCCCCACTCCAAAAGAAGCTGAGTGCCTTGTTGCAGGAGAGGTGAGGATGTGAAAAAGTTGATCTTTAAAAGAAATAAAATGGGGATAAGAAAGATTTTATTCTCGTTATTAGAGAGATGTACTGCATGTAGAGACAGAGAGAGAGACATACTGCAACATTTTCCTTCTTAGGCATGTTATGGGAAAAAGTCAATGTCATTGTCACTTCTTTCATGTAAAAAAACTTAGATATTCCCTTAAAAGAAAAATTCAAAACACTTAGAAATGTACCAAGTTTATTTTGGACAGCTTGCGTTGTCCTGTGTATTTAACACATCAGCTTGCTCCTAAATAAGAGTGACACTTGTTGAGAGCTGAGTTTATTAAAAATATTGCTATATTTTTAAAAATACACTCTCCTTGAAATCCCAGCAGAGAGCCAAACACCACACAGTACAGAGGATCTGGAAAGATGTTTAGAAAGCAGTATTTCCAGCTATGTCACTGCACAGAAAGTTTGGACCTGAATTAGGAACCAAACTGTCAACCATGTGCATGAAGACAGGATACCAGAGCAGAAGACTGTCCTTTGGCAATATGCTGATATTAAGAAAACAAAGGCACATGAGAGAAGCAGCCAACTTCAACCTCATCTTCTTGCTTTGAAGTGGCTTTTGAGCCTTCCTTGTCGTATAGAAATGCACAATACAGTTTGTCTTTTCTCACAAACTGAATTAAAATTACCTAATACGAGTTCTTCCTGTGTGGCTACCTTTAAGACACAGCACAGAGAGGGGCATTCCCATGTCTACATGTAGATAGGTGCATTCTTATCATGAGTCCAACTCATGGCCATTGCTATGATTTAATTATTTCATAAATCTTAATGTAAATAACCCTATGAAGTTTTATCATTTCAAAGCTATTTGTGAGCACTCCACATCCTTTTAAGTTCTGGCTGAGTAGGGGGAACAAAAAACTCAGATTATTACTGACAGCAGCCAACATGAAGTGTTGATTCCCTCTTGTGATGAGCGTCATTGCAGTGAATCACCACATAAAACAGAATGAATTTCCTTTATCCCTTGCCTGCCAGGAGGTGTTAAAACAAAGTATCTGCCTGTATGTCTGTCCACATGTTTACATACTATTACATCATCCATGACTACACCTCAAAAACATTAACACTTTGGTACTTTGAACAGTCACACAGGGGCAAAAAGTATTATCTCCACTTTCTGGATAAGACTGAGTCACAATGAAATCACAGGAGTTGTGTAAATGTGATGATATGTGTAAGCTATAATTCATGCTATATATATATAGACTTTCTCAGCACAGGTTTACACAGTTTTGGTCAGATACCAGCACCTCAACTACTCTGCTTCCAAACTGCTGGAATGAGAGCAGAATACTGGGTTAGTTTGACAGCACATGGTCAGGGACCTATGCTAAGATTTTTTAGTGCTAGTTTGAACTGTTTCATCATACCCACAGCCAGTCTATAGCAGAACTAAGAAGCGTGTCCAAATCTCCTGAATCCAGCATTGAAAACGGGAACTTCCTCTCTTCCTGAAAAGCTCTGATAATCCTAGAAACTCAGATCTTTTATCCCAGAGTAGAGAGAATTTCTAATCCCAGAGTGATGCCCAGCATTCTCTTGATAATATATAGTACATCTAAGAAAGGCAATAAATAGATGGGGTTTATTTATATCCTTGGGTGACTGACACTAGCAAGCCAGGACAGCTGACAACTGAAGACCAGCCTTCCCTCTCCCTTTTACTTATGGGCACAATTTCAAGTTGGCTTGCTGGACTGGGCAGACAAAGGAAAGCAGCAGTTCCCAGTCACGAAAAAGTACTGGACACACACACACAAACAGCACACACACAGCTGTATTCTCATTACAGTGAAGTCTCTCTGCATTAAAAGAGCAGTGAGCAGCCTCATTAATAAATGGACACATGGTGGGGGAAGCCAGCATGAGGCTCCCTCCTCCTTGTGTTACAGAGAAGAGGCTGGATGGGCTCCTCACCCCAACTGCTAACGGCCTTCTGTATTTGACAGGCCTCATTCTGCTTTCTCTTACTCGGTTTCCTACTCCCTGGTTTGTTGTGGCTCTCTGTTCTCTGGCTCTTCCACACATTTCATTTCATAACTTCAGACACTGCTTTTACTCTATTCACACACAGTTTGGCTTCTATTTTTAGTCTCAATAAAGTAATGCCAGATTAAAACAAAATCCAATTTGGATGGGCAAAGTCATCCTCTCTATAGGTAGCTTAATGCCAAAGGGCCAGATGTGAGACAGACATAGCCAAGATATTATATAACCTCTCCCCAGCCTTTGCACACCTGATCTTGAATGACATTTCCAACACAGCAAGGAAATACAGGCAGTTCGCCATCACCTCACTACTGAGAACAAGCAAAGCTCAGCCTCCAGTCAGGCAAAAATGCCAGCTGCCTGAAGTCATTACTTATCCTGCTTGGGAGTTTTCTCTGAGTCTGTCAGAAGTGAAAGCTCCTAAAATTCAAGCTGAGCTCTAGCTCTCAAAAAGGAAAGCCAATTTCTAGAGGCTCTCCTTTCCTTTTTCTCCTGCTTTCCCAGTGTTCCTGAAATTTGGAATGGCCTTGGAATGGCTGTGGCATGACACCAGTAGCAACAGGAAAAAGACTTTCATAAAAGGCTTTCTGTCATAAAAGAACGGCAGAAGGTTGACTAAAGGTGTGAGAGGTGGGCTGTTGTCACAAGTTAAGCACTAAATGTAATTTCTGATCATTAGAAGTGAACACAGACCCTCAGCTCTAGCTGAGAAGCGATAGCTGAGTTGGCAAGATCTTGTTAACATCTGAGAAGGGCTGAAAATGCTGCTTTCAGCAGAACTTTATACTCTGCTGAGATTCAATGAGACTTCCACAGTTTTCTGATATCTGGATAAACTCAAACATAGTAATGCCCTGTTTAAAATTTTAGTTGTACACCTTTATGTTGCATCTATTCTGTAGGTATTTGTTAGACATATCAATATATGCTTACTGCTAGTCATAAGGCAATGGCTCCCCACTTCTTCAAAGAATAACAAGAAATAGCTTAAGGAGAAGGTCTTTGTTTACCTCTCTCCTTTCCCTTCTGGTCCATCTGGTAAATACAGATTTATCTGTCAATCTCTGGCTTGGGATAATTGCAACAACTATGCCAAGGAGAAAAATGATCTTTTCCCCATACCATCTTTTTATCCCATCTCTTTTCTTGTAGTGTCTCCCGAGAGTGAGACAATAGGATTCACCTCATCTTTCTTTTCTCTTTTGTCCAGAGAAGCTGTGGATGCCCCATGCCTGGAGGTGTTCAAAGCCAGGCTGGATGAGGCTTTGGGCAACCTGGTCTACTGGGAGGTGTCCCTGCCCATGGAAGGGGGTTGAGATTAGATGATCTCTAAGGTCCCTTCCAAACTATTCTATGATTTTCTGATTCTATGGTATTTTACCTCAAGCTCCACTGCTTTTCAAAATGTGATACAACAAACTGTGTTTCTCAGTAAGCCTTTCTCTGCGTGGAGATGGGACTACAGAGAGGACAGAGAGAGATGGGACTACAGAGAGACAGAGATGACAGAACGTTATTGCTGCTGTTGCCAATGGCTGTATAAGGGGTGAAAAGCGGCACTGGAAGTTTGAGGCAAGGTGCTGGATATCAGACCAATGATCCCTTTCAGTAACCCACTAAGAGCTTCTCAGCCAAACAGGTGGTTCTGGAAGGATTTATGTGGAAAAGTTTGTTACTCTATTCCTGGATGAGGATAACCAATGACATGACACCCACCAAAAGTTGCTCTTTTGTGTCATAAGATACCTTTTGCCTGAGCAGCCAAAGTAGTCTGAGGTAGAGGTTATTCGAGGTGCCCATTTGAAGGTCACCTTTCAAAGTCAAGACCACTTGTGCAGTCAGTCACAGCAATAAGAGAGAACCAGGAGGGTGGCAAACGAAGACTGGAATTAACAGGATTAGTGGGAGGGTGGACGCGTACCAGCAATGTTCTGTGCAGAAACCTGAGTGACTTCTCCCAGCTGCTCCTGATGAAGGATTTGGACAGTGTGGTGAGACCAGCTGAAATCGTAGCCAAGGTTCCTCTCGGGAATGTGGTATCAACATAAAAATAAATACATTGGTGCTCAACGATCTACTGCCTCCCCATGCTATAGGGGAACCTGGCAGAATCTGAGGAAGCCTGGACAAGACTAGGCAGCTGGGAATTCATTCCACCCTACTGCAGCAAATGGCTGGGTGTCTAACACAGGCCATGCACAGTGGCAAAAGTACACATCCCATTCCATCCCATTGCCACCCTTTGGACTACAGGAGAGTAGAGAGACAATGACTGACAAACGAATCTTCAATTTCCAGCCATTTTCTTTGTGGAGATCTGGCAAACAATAAAAAATGATTGTACATAATCATTTTAAGTACCTGTTGTGTTTAGCTTTTTTTTTCTTTTGCTGGTGCAGAACAATTTTGAAGCTTGCACATTTGCATGCCTGCTAAAATGATCTTTTTTTTTTTTTTTTCCCCACAAGCTTATACAAAGAGTCTGCATTTCAAGAATGATGTTGATTCAGGCAGTGGATAGCCAACAGCCAGTTACAGCTTAGCACCTCCAGCATCAACTCTAATTTCAGGTCTCCAATGACAGTGTGTACATGACCTTCTAATGAAGAACCATACAACAATCCTAAACATAAAAAAAAATCTTTAGAAATGCACAGTCCACCTGTATATTTCCTATAAAATGAAAAATTCTGGAGTTGTGGAAGACACAAAGAAGAGCAAGTAAAAAAGTGCTCTTTAGCATCACTGTGGCAAGCAGGCTCTATTCATTGCTCTACACCTGACCACACTGCTTGCACATACATCTTACTTGGATAACATTCAGATACCAGTCTCCACCTTAGTCTGAAGAAGGAAATCACTAGAAAACTAAGAGCAGCAGCCTGCCTTCTATGTGGATGAAGTCCAGAACAACTTACCGATCCCTTTATTCTTCAGCAAGTCTCTTGGCAGTGCAGGATCCAGTTCTAAACCCTTACAGATGATGATGATATGCTCTTTCAAAGAGTTGCATACCTTCAGTTGGCAACTGAAGTTGGCATTTACGCACATGTGGGGACCAGGTGAATGTCCAAAGGAAACAGCCAATTGTACATCATCCTGAACCTAGGCTCAGATACAGACCTAGGAACCACAGTGAGCTAAATCAACTGCAAAACACAAGAAGTTTTCTTACTAGCTTCAGATTAGGTTCTGACATTCACTTTCTCTATGAAATATTCTCAGAGAACTCAAATACACAGAAATCAGTTTGTGACTCATGCTTTAAGCCATGCTAGGTAGAGATTTGAGACTTTACATGAACTGGCAGTCTTCTCTACTGTCAAACATGGATAGCATATTATTAACTTTCTTATTATTAACTTTCTCCCCTAATCAGTAGCCCTAATACTCTTTTCTTCTCCCACCACACTCAGTGTAAGAGCCATGCGGACACTAGTAATATAAACTTTAGCACAATAAAACTGCATTGTTGTTAATCAGCCTGAGAATAAAAAGGTGAAAGTCCTGACAAGGCTGGAGCCAGGCATCAGTCTTGCACAGTTTTATTCATGACTCATACTTGTTTGCAATTACATATGTAAGTTATTAGCATATTGTTTACATTTTTGCCATGGCAAACCAGAACCCCATAAGCATTCTGTGTTCAGAAGCTTTTAAAATGCAAAGAAACAAATGAGTATTTCATGAACACTCAAGAAGCTGGCAGCAAAGGACAGAGAGAAACACGACAGAAGAGAGATTTCACTCACAGTTGCTGTTACCTTTACAAATCAAATCAGCTGGGGTCATTACCTTGTAGATCCACAACCCAATTGCACTGAGGAGTTAACTACACTTTCAAATCATTTCTGTTTCCAGGCTCTTGCATAAAGGAGTCCAGCTTAGGTACAGAGAAACTGCCTGGAACTGTGCTGTTATGTTTTCAAAAAGTAAATTTTTACTTTATCCTCTACTGTCCCTTAAACCTATTTTGTGTTAGCATTTACAAAATGGATGAATAATAAATATATTTAAGTATCTAACTACATGGTCTTTAAAGTTTCTACAGAACTTCCTGGATGTTTCTTGCCAGCTGTTCAAAAGCTAAACTCTAGTGGAAAAAATACACCTTTTTTATCTAGAATTTCACTTTTTCAAGAAAAATAATTCATGCAATGTTCACCTAATGCCTCTACAGAGCAGTAGAAAATAAAACAACAAAACACCTCCATACAGCCTTGCATTGTTAACATACACAATAAAAAATGACCAACCTATAGGTTCCTTCTGTCATCATCTGAGCTAGCCATATCAAATACATCCTCATAAAGACAGCCTGGAGCTGAACAACCCACTATAGTACTTAGTTTAGCCTTCTGTTACTCAGCATACTATAGTCTTGGAAGACTTGGAGAAGAGGAAGACTTGGAAAAGAGAATTGATTTCTTTGTTTAAAATCACCCTATTGCACTAATACTAATTGAACTGTAAAGTTCCACGAAGTAGAAAGCAATCAGCATGATGCTGAGAGACCCTCAAAGTAATGCAGGATAAAAAAACAAACAAACAACGATGTGTTCATGGCTGTACATACAGCTTTGTTTTCAGAATGACAGACAACCCAGTACACTAGGCAACTGGGTGTTCAATTTCAGTGAAAAGTCAGGTCAGAAGCATTTTGAGTGTTCCCTAGAGGTAGTAATTCCTGGTACTTCTTTAGTAGAATAAATCCCCTTCAACTTTCAGTAACTTTGATAGGGAACTGTCTGTTCAGAAAATACAAATAACCCCCAAATGACAGCATGCAGGCTTTGATATTTAGATCTTCCCCTCTAGGTTTAAATATCAAACCCCCTCCAGACCAAACCCCCTCAAGAGAACCTGTGCCTTCTCTCTCATTACCCCAGTGGCATACAGCTCACACAGAACTCGTCTGTCCATGAAATGAGGATGAGGCCATGGGGATGAGAGGTTGGGCCACTTTTCTTGTAATGGTGGTTTATTTCAGAATACTGAGCTGCTTTGCAGAAATGCTCACTTTTATTTTTCCTCTTATTTCATCTCAAGAAATCTGTACTTTAGAGTTTGAGCCCACTGCACAACACTACCTACTATTCTCCTACAACTGCAGTATTAAACACCAGGGAACTGTTCTCTGAACAATTTGGTTAAAAGTTTCCATACTACCAGACTCACTGTTCCTTTGTGCATCATCCCCACTTTTGGTTAGCTCATTTGTGATATCTTTATGCTTCTTCTCTGCAAAGCCTCAATATTTACTATTCCTTGGACAAGTTATTAGAGTAGATGAAAAGCAGAATGGACTAAGAGCCTGAAGGGCACCTGCCAAAGTTGGACAAGGGTCCAGTTCAATAGCAGACAAGCCTATGGTACTCAAATGACTTCCTCAGTCTCCCAGGATGTTTTCTTCACAGAAGCCGTCTGATACAATAATATGAAACGGTTGTGCCATTTCTACAGTTACTCATCCCACAGACCTTTATTTAAATAAGGCCTATTCAAACTTCTCAAACATTTTGAACATTCATGTGTGTGTTTATATGGAGGTTCTGCCCAATTCTTCTTCTGTCTCCACAACTCTTCACAGCCTGCTATCTTTGAATGTTTGCAGTTTATTCTGTAATCTGCTTCATGACTTGCGTCTCCAATTCCTCTAGTTGGTATCTAGGATACCGAGTACATGCAGAACAGTAACCCCAAGTAAGCTGTTGTTGAGGGAAATCAGGGGCCTAGTGTAAGCAATCGATGAAAAGAGTGAAGAAGAAAAACAGCTGTTCCTGCAGGAAGGACCAAAGTAGTCTCTGAGACACACAGACTGGGCACAACAGCCTCTGATGCATACCAGTGGCTTGGTGCAAAGCTGAAGAAAATATCATTCCCCCAGTTTCCAAGAACAAACATTTTGCTCTAATTACTTCAATCGCAGCAAAATTTAGTGCAGTTCTTGGAGCTATATACCTTCTCTAGGGACAAGCCTTGAGTAGCCTACTCACTAGATCCTGGTTCTGCTAGCCTACCCCTAAAATTACAGGGTGACAACTGTGAAGTGCTCTTAAAATTGTTAAGAAGAGAGCAGAATTCAGCACACAAATGCCTTCATGTAAGTCCACTTAGCAAACCAGTTTGGTCATATATTGAGAACTATGTTTTTACACGTAAATTTGTGTGCAACCTTGCTTTATATACTGTACAAAAAACTCAACTTGAATGGTGCAGTAAACCAGAACTTTTGTCTCCACTGTACATATACTACAATGTTGACAAAACTGTATTTTGATTATTCCATTATATTGCATTCCTACACTGTTGTGATCCAATGTGCTGTAGGGTCTTTTTTATTGACTCTCGCTCTTCATCCTATAAAACCTCTGGTAGGATAGCTGAAGTTTTTGGCAGGTGGTAAAGCGTGGGAGGCAGTTTGGAATTGTACAATAAGTGCATTAGCTGAATGTTTGTGCTAGAGGATCAGCAATAAAATCACTGACATTAATACTGGAAATGTCATCTTGAAGTTTCAGAGCTAAATATCCAGAAGATGAATTAGGCAGTTCACCTCTGTGCTAACTTTTGTTTCAGCTTGTGAAAACACACAGAACGCTGCTTCAGTGATATTCAAGTCACGTTTTCAAGGTTTTAACAGCAAAACTAAAGGTCAGAAACATAATTCTTTCAAGGCACTCTAGATGATAATTTGCCCATATATTCCATTACAGCACCATCATAGATTACTGCAGGCCATGGGCAACAAGGGTTCATCACAACTACACTCTACTGCAAATACTTCTGCGTCAATGAAAAATGGATTGGGTCTTCAGTTACTAAGATCCTCACTGAACAAATTAATCACTAGGGAGGGATGAAGATTTGATTCTATAGGCCTCAGTGATTTTTCTTTGGGAGATTTCACCTCTACTGACTGACTTCACTATGCAGCTGATTCACAAGTCTCAACTATGTCTTCCTGAACTAAAGCACTTTTCTGCGAGAGTGAAGAAAAATGTAAAGAATGTCCTGGCCTTTTATTACAGCCCAAGCTTAAACAACAGAGCATCTTTGAGCCAAAGCCTAAAGCAAACACGGGCCATTATAGCCAAGTTTTTTCCCAGCCACATTTTTAGGGATCTTCCTCTTCCAACTCTACAAAATTCAGCCTTTGCTCCTTTCTGTTTAGTCTTCTTTGTCCCAGGAGGAATAAATTCCCTACACAGCTGAACCCAGGCTGTTACCTAGGAACCACTATGTGCAGGGTAGACAGCTGTGTTTCTGCCTCTTGCTGAGTTTTTTTTTCCCTGCCAGTTCTTGAGAAAGATAAAAGCATCCCAGCATGCCCACCCCCCTTTCCTGGTCTTCAGCACTGGCACTCACCTGTGGAATTTGACCCTGGCTCACAGGATGCAGCACTGTGAAGGCTGTTCTGGAATCCGTTCAGTTGCCTTTCAGTGGAGGTCACCCTAGCAGGTAAAAGCATCAGATTAGAAAGGACGAATGAGAAAGGATAACCCCAGGAAGCATAATGGTCTTGAACAAAATATTTAGGATTTTCCTAATTTACATAATTTCACTAGGACTGCAGCTATGAACATGGCATGAAATAGGGAGTGACAGCAACTGGCTCCAAGAAGGCAGGGGATGACAGACAAACACTCAAGTCACCAGCAAGACTTCAGTCTGCCTAGAGCTTTTGTCCCATGTGCCTGGGAAGCTGATTCTGAAGGATAAAGGAGATGGTAAATAATATTGGTCTACCAAAGAACAACTCAACTAGTAATGCTGTGGTATACTTTCTCCGGTGATTTTAAGCACAGTGATTAAGCAACCTTAAAACAAAAATGAACACGAGAAGGGAGCTAGCCACAACATGCTACTCTCAAAATCTAAGAAAATCTAAGTCCTTGCATCCTGTCTCAACAGCGACAAGTGATCTGGGCAAGATTTCTCCCTTGTCTTGGAACTGAGACCTGTGGGACGTGTATAGTCTCCAGCAGTGCAGCACAAGTCCTCTAGCAGACACTTTATGCAAATCCTCTTGCATTTAGCTCAGCATTTGAATTACAGCAAAACAATACTCTGTGGAGTACAACCGCACTCTCTGTAGCTATTATAAATATTCATTACCAAAATGAGACCATTCTCTCCTACATAAAAAAAAGCGTCTACTCACAAAAGTAGGTCAAGCTGTACAGCTGCAATGACCTTTTCTGTCCTTAAAATCTATACAACCAATCCACCTATTCTTGGTTTATCCTCTCTTCTCTTAAACCTCCTTGCCTTTCCTCCCCGCCCAACTCTGTTCTGATCACTACAGACTTGTGCATGTACACTCCTGTCTCTCTGCCACAGTGCTTCTCCTTCACTCATTCACCTCTGCCATGAAATACAGTTCCTGTGAGCTCTTCCCCAGAAGAACACTGTGATCTCCAGCCCCCACGTGATGCCATGATGACTAACAGACCCAGGCACATATGTGCAGTTGCTGTATTTTATTTTCCTGAAACATTCTGCCTTCAAATTTTGAAGTCAGCAAGTTGCCAGCAATCCAGGTGCTCCTGGCAGCTGAAAGGCCAGTGAGGGACTCCTGTATTTTATCTTAGCTGGACTTGAGTAAAATAAGCCAGAGTCCATATGGGAAGGGAAGGGAAGGGGAAGCAGATATGACATTTGCAAAGCACAACCCCTTACTTCAATCAGCTGTAATTTGAAATGCTGTTGTCAGATGAGGTGCCTGTTTCTATGTTTATTGCCTCTTGGAGAGAATTCTGGATCTGTACTTACGGTTTCTTTTGCTGCATGGACACTGCACGGTCCATCTGGGGGTGGAGAATCCAGATGGATCTTTATCCTTTTTACATAAACATTCCATGCTCATAATTAGCTTGTCCACTTCATTATGGTCCACCTCATTAATACAGCACAATTGACAGCCAAATCTAGTTCACCCTTCTGTAGCTAGAATGCAAGACTGGCAATTGAAAATATCAAGGATGTCGGCCAGTACAACAAAAAAAAATTATCAGGGAACAGTTACCCTTCTATCTTTATGTCTGCTTTACATTTAGAGACTCTATTTCCCTCTCCAGACTTGCCCATCCTCTCGTCTTTCTGCCCACACTGTATACTGATTCTTGTGGTTTCAACTGTCACCTCCACACAGCTCATTCTCAGATCTACCCCACGACCTTGACCTCCCACCATGCTAAGTGCACCCCTCAAGTTCTCTCTCCCCCCAGCTGTCCTGATAGGATCTCCAGTCCCAGAACATATTTATTGCTTAAACGGAATTAATCCCTTTCCACTTTCTTCCTCCTTGGGTTAGCTGAAACCCCATTACCCTTCTAATTTTCCTACTTTTAATGTCTGTGGAGTTTTTGTTTCTACTTCTGCAATGAAATCCTTTGTTACATTCTCAATTTCTTCCTCTTCAACAAAACCAGCCTGTCCCCCCCCCAACTTAAATATCTGCCATTGGCCTTTTCTCTCTTATACAGCAAAGCTCTTCTTGAAATTGATACTGACCTTTCTTAATGCAGACACTAAACCACCTCTAAGCTGCCCAGCCTGGAGAGTGCTCTTGTTCTAGAGGTGATCAAGAAATAGTTTCTTGACTGAATTTTGAACACCTTTTTTTTTTTTAAAAAAAAATAATAATAATTCTTGGGATATCATGAAATGCATCTAATGTTCTGTGGGGACAGGACTGACACTAACAAATTCACATCACACAAAGCCCACGTTTGACAAGAGGACAGCAACAGATGTGAAGAGCCAGAGCCAGGAAGGCTTGTTCCCCTGTTGCTCTTGGCCAGGGTATCTCCACATGTGTATCTGCGTGTAAGATCTGAGGCTAGCCAAGGGCTAAGAGCTGCAGGCCCAGTGAGCCCAGCTGTGTCAGGGTGTTAAATCAAGGCACGTCTCTCGGATGCACTGCTTTTGCTGCCAAAAATGTCTAAGGGTCAGGCAGCCTGATTAACCCAGATGCTCAGGAGCTAAAAAAACAAGCATGCCTCAGTACAGCAGTAGCAAAAAAGTAAAAGTGGTCTAAGTAACAGTTACATGTTTGCTCCCCTGATACTTATCCTCTTTCTGGTGGGCGCTCTGCCTGTATACATGATCAGCTCACTTGAGACACTTCACACATGCCTGTGAATAAGCACACATGGGCAAGACAGGATACAAATGAGAACCAGTGTTTTACAGAGCTTGCTCTGTGGCCATTCTTCTATTTTTGGCATATTTGCCAAGCTTAGCCAGGCTGTCCTGTAACAGCTGGCTGCTGCCGTATCTGACTGTAGTCAGGACTCCACCCATCTGTGGGACGGAGTTCCTGAACCCTAGAGAAATGCATCTCCTCTACCCTATTTCTGTACTAGTTACAATAAAGCAGAACCTTGGATCTTCTGCTGCTGGCACCATGCAAAGCAAATATACAAGAGAAGAACAAGGTAGAAAGACTATGTGCTGTGGTGTTGGGACTTGAAGGAAATACTTGTTCTGAAAGGTTTCCTGAGTACAGTTGTTGGGAATGACATTTACAGAGAAGTTCAGTAAACATGCCATGAAGAAATTATGCTGTGTTGTTTAACATTTCCAATAGTTTTTGATGTTTCATTCTATTCAGTCTACAGCTGGTAAAGTCAGCAATCTTCTTGGGCTTGCTCTGTTTCAGATAAAATATTGAGCTGTATGTTCCTTTTTTCTACCAGGCATTTTCTTTCTTCGCATACAGTGATCTAACATTGACAGCTGTATTTTTTCTGAGATCTTTCCTTTGACTATCTGTTCACAAGTTGTCCAAAGCCTTGCCCTACCTGATGCTTTTACAGTTAGAGAGCAGCAAGTTACTGTAGGAATGATGCAGAAATCTGTGTTTATCGTGATTTATTCATTACTAAAAGCAGAAAGATTTTCTATCTGCCACCTGTACCAAATCACTCTGGGTTCTCACAGTTGTGCTAATATATTTCCCTGCTTTGCATATTGTCATCTGTAATGAAGGTCCTACCCATCAAATGCTGCTTCCAGAGACATCTGCTTCATCCTATGGCTTACAAATACTATTTCGGTGACCTCTGTCTCAAAATTTTGCTGTCAATTAGCAGCAGGTCTCTTTCTGGTTCAGAGACATGCCAGTAACAGCGGCAACACAAGCAGTGCAAAGGACCCAATCTGATTCTTGGAAAGAAAGAAGAGTTTGTTGTGTTAGCTGTTCAAAAAACTATCTTACTACTTGTAATCTGAGTACATTTAATCAAAACTATGGAGCCCTGGGAGACCATTTCATGAGTATACATTTCTGAGTAGAGCTACATATTAAACCATTTCTCCCAGTTACTATAGTCTTTTTTCACACCTTAATGTGGGCCCCAGTTTTCCACTCCGTTAGCTTAAGCAAGGAGCCTGCTTTGGACACAATCCATTATAAAGTCAACCTACCACCTTTTACAAGTTGAGAGACTGAGAAAACAAGAGAGGCCAGGAACTGAAAAGACAAAACTGAATTGTCTGGCTGTTCCATTACTTTTTTCCTTTATGTTTTAACCAGAGGAAGTGTCAAAGTTACTAGACTCCTTTTGAATTAGTCAGTAATGTTCATCTTTAGCATCTCGCTCTGTTTGTAGTCAAGCTTTCTACTACTTATTCTTTTCCTTCTCTTCTGGAAGCCATGTGTGCAGCTAGGAGAGAAATGATGCAAAGAAGAGATAGGTCAAAGAGACAAAGTTGATTTTAGTTTGTCTTCATGGTCCAGTCTCTAGAGGGCTTCTACAAACAACTTGAGAGAGAAGGTCTTTATTAAGATGTTAAACAAAAGCCAGGCAGTGCAAGAGCAGACAGAGAAATAAGGTCTGGCGTACTGAAAAATATGAGGAAAAAAAAAAAAAAAAGAGAGAGACGAGCTTTAACAGAACAGGATTAGTTTCAGTGAGTCTTGTGGAAATAATATATATCAGTGAGATCTTCTTTGAGGAAAGAGGTCAGGAAAACAGCCAACAAGAATTAAGGGGTGAAAGCGAGCAGCAAATCAAAGATGACCTTACAGAGGAATGAAGCAGCCAAAAGCCAAAATTAGATTAGATGTTATGGAGAAGGCTATTTGCTATGTTATAACCTAAGGATACAGTAGTCCCACACTGGAAAAGTACAATTCTAGGTGCTACAATTGCAAGCATCCTAACTGAAGAAAATACAGTAAATTCAAGACAATTAAAAACTTGGCAGGTGGAAATACTATCTGAGGCTAACAAAACCTCAACAAGTCTAAACAACATTAGGAAACTCCAAGAAGCAGAAGATATTCAAAAGACAGAAAGTATTTGCCAGGGAAAATGTTGAGGGTGGAAGGAGAAACAAGGTACAACAGGATGAAACAAAGGAAAAACTCAGATTGTACATCAGGAGAAACTTTCTAATAAGGTTATTTAGATTCTTAAAAGGTCTTATATAGCATATGATGGGGTTTCTGCCACTGGAGTTATTTGAAGGCAGGCTATACACAGTGTCTGAAAATATTCTGCACAGAATAACCAGGGACTGTAAAGAACAGGCTGGAGCATGCAAGACATCTTTTTCATCTCTAGATTCATTTGAGGCAGAGGCTTGTCTTCATCATCTCTCATCTGTAAATGCACCTCTGGTCTATTCCTGACAATAAAGGATGGGTTAAATTAGGCTGAGACACAGCAGTTTTTAAATTATTAGCTCTCAGTATGCTGGAAATATAGCTGAGCACTGCTGCTTTCCATGTAAGTGAAAAAATGTTACTGCAAGATCCCATGAATGGCAAGAATGGGTTCGAAGCCTCATACTGGAGTCTGAAAGGCAACTTGGAAAGTATTTCCGGAGCGGCTCCTTGCAGCCTTCAATACTTGGATTACTTTTCTAAAATTCTGAAGGAATCTTTTGCTTTTTTTCCCCCTTCTGTGCATTTTTGGTGCTGAACTTTTTCCGGTTTTCCCACACTCCTGCCTGTCACAGAGCAGAAACCACAAAAATGCAGCAAAGTAAAGTCTGTCCAAGGAGCTGCAATTCCATCTCACAAGGATAAACATTTCTTCTGCCAACAAGTGAGCACAGCACACCGGCATCTTCAAATACACATCCCTGCTGCCCAGCAGAGAAACCCACTGACACAGCCTGTCACCTGTACTAACATGAGCTATCCAACATAAAAGACATCAGATAGCAAACCCACCAGCATATACCTGCCAGACCTTATGCTCACATCTGCATTTGCTGAGTTGACAAAGTCTACTGCCATTCTATTTTCTTTTTAGATAGTTTTGGGGGACCCGTTTAATGTGCTAGCTCTTAGAATAGCAAGAGTAGAAGCAGGAAATACACAAGCTTCCCCAGCACAGTTCTGTCCGAGTTCCTTAAATATGCCTTGCAGTTCCAGATTTGATCCCCACACGCTGACAGTGCCCCAGCATCTTCACAAGGTGTCTTTCATTTGTGATTTTTTCCCTTTTTAAACCAGGAAGGAAACAAAAAACCAGGAAACCTCACAGGAACCTGTTAAAGTTTTACAACTCTTCTGGCCATACAGTATAAAGGAGGAAGTTACAAATGCAATTTCTACCCTTCAGCATTCAGGGATGAAACACATCTGAAGATATATGAGGAAAAACCTGCCAAAGAATTTAAATGGCAGAACTGCTTTAGACAAAGAAGAGATAAACAGGGAGCTGAGGGAGTTAACAAGAAAGGTAAAGAATAAGAAAAAAAGAAAACAGAAGCCTTCCTCACATTCTCTCATAATGCACAGAAGAAAAGACACAAAGAAATGGAAAGCAATGAAACTTAAAATCAGTAAACAACATTTTAAGGTGAGTGTTGTATTTTGTTTTTAAAGATAACACATGACAAATTTATCTACCTTAGAATGTCAAGAGCTATAACTAAAAGATTAGTAAATATTATAAGAAGGGTAGACATTTTTACAGATAATGAGGAAAGCTATCATTACATTAGACGCATAAACTATTTAAATGAAATAAAACTTGTGCCTAAAGGCATGAGTCAATGTACATGTGTTAAGTTTACAGGAAAGTTTGGCTAATGGGCAAATTAGCTTGTTAAGGATATTGGTGGGTTTAGGGTGTTGTTGTTTTTTTGGCATCCTTTTCTGACCCACCAGACTCTGGCCTCCATCAAAGATTAAACATGAAGCAAGTGACTCAAGTACCTAAACACAGCTGTCTAGTACCATACATGATACTCGCAAACTTTTTGAGACATCTGCATGGGACTGGCAGATTCAACAAGATTTACAGAAGACTTGTGCTTAACTGGAGCAGCAGCTAAAGCCAGGTAGGATAGCCCTAGGCATCTAAAGTTGCTCTAACAACCTGTGTTTAGGTAACTGAATCCCAACCTGGACCACGCAGATCTCCAATTCAATCTGGCAGTTATGTCCTTATGTTTCTATGATGCTACAGTTCTTACCATTGTTACCATTGTAAAAGATTAAAATGCACAACAGTACACATTTACTTCAGTTCACACAGGTCAAGCTGTTCTGAGATTTATCTTGAACAACACAGCCTGAAAGGCCTATGTCTGAGTCACACGTAGACAGGTTCTTCACCCATACTCCTTCTGAGGGGAACCAGTGCCAACTCCCTGTTGTAGATGGGAAGAGATAAAACTTACTTGGAAATCCTCTGTGCTGCAGCCTTTCTGGCTACTGTCTGTCTGTGGTTTGCTGGAGGCTTTGGAACCAGCTGAGAAGGCGTACTCTGGGATGGCATCACTTTGTGCAAACTGGCTGCCTTCTGGATACTAGAAGTGGCACTTGATGTCTTGTGGGCACCAGAGCCAGTTGGCATAGATATATGGCTGGTGCTGGATTGTGAGTAGTTGGCAAAGAGAGCCTGGTAAAAACAGAACAAAATAATAGTAATCGGTGATTGTCTCTCTGAATACTGCTGAGAGAGCTGATGGAAGTAGGTGACGTTATCTGTCTGGTGAAGGCAACCCCAGATGCTCCAGAGACAGTCCCAAGCACAAAAAGAAGATAAAAGGGATCAAGTCAGTGAAGTGGTTTTAAGAACTGAATTGTACACCCTTGGAAGCTGGAACTAGCTTCTAGGAAGGCTTATTACTGTCATATAACAATACTATTCTGGAAGAAAAAAAATAAGAGGTCACATCCCCAATCTGAGCATGCAGTGGGCTCAAAGAAGTAAAGCTTTTATTGCTTTGACTGACTTTCTGCACTTACCCTGGTAAGATATTCTTTGTGTGGGAGTTGGGACTGAGACAAAGTTCAAGAAAAGAAAAAAAAAAAAAAAAAGCTATGAGGAAGATGTTACAATGCCAGTTCTTCAGTCCAACCCTGCAGGTGCTTGGAATAACAGGAAGGCTCTAAGCTACCTTCTTTGAAAAAGGGGACTTGAGGTCAGCAGCTAGCAAAATGGAAATCCCCCAGTCATACCAGGGAACAGAAAATATTTGTATTCCTAAAGCAGGTGGGAGAGTAAGGATGTTGCAGATTTCACCCAGGAAACAAAAGAATCCGCACTGTGTGAGACACCAGAGACCTGGGCAGCAGACTGGCCCAGCAGGGAGTGGGCATCGGTTCCCTTGGGAGCTCTGCAAACTGCTAGGCTCTTTTCACAAAGGAGCAACCTGCTGGGAGTTCTGCCTCATCTTTCCTCGAAGTTTCTTAGTCAGTTTCCCAGGGCAAAGAGGCAATACCATAACCCTGTAATTTGGCAGCTGGAGGTCAGTGATAGGAGACAAAGGGAAGGCTGAGCAACTGCCAGGCACCTCGGTGTGACCCTGGGAGCAGTGCACTTCACGGCAGTTGTCCTCAGTTTCTTCTCTGGTGAAAAACACAACAAAGCCACAGAGAGTGGGCTCCAGGCTCCAGAGAAAACCACAGTCTGAGGCTGGCTGTGTCTCAGCACACAGACAGGAAAAGCCCCTCTCCCCCGCAATTCTCTGGCAAATGGCAGGGCAGTGGTGTGTGGGAAGGCGTTTCTGACAGGCAGAGCTCTAGGGAGAAAAGGAAGTGCGAGAGCCAAAACAGGCCTGTTTCCTAACCAGAGCTCACTGACAAGATCCCCTTGAGCTCCCAATCCTTTCTTAACCTCTCCCTCCCCTGAAGCCCTACCTTGATGGCAGCTTTCAGGTTTTGAAATAAGTAGCTGGTGCAAAAGCAGAAGTCTGGAAAATAGCAGTCACACCCCACCTCTCCCCACAACATAAACTAAAATGAAACTTGGTTCTGCTGCATCTTAGAGTCTCACGCAGTATGGGGTTGGGATGGAGACCCTCAAGTCACTGCACCCCCTTCTTATTCGGGGGTGTCATCCCACTGTGCCCTGCTGATATGATATGTATTTCCTGTAAGTGTTTTTTTTCTTGTTATTAAAAACATTATGATCCTGGTGTCTGCAAATTGTACAGTATTAACCCTTTCCCTGTGTAAACATGCACTGCCAGGGAGGTCTGTGACTGTGAAGAAAGAATAAGAACGGATGCCCAAATAAAGCCTGATTAGCAAATCAGGCTTTCTTTAGGCTGATACCTGCCTAAAGAAAGATCTTGGATGTTTTTCTTGGGGTTAATGGACTTCCAAAACAGCCTTTGTCTCTGTGCTGTGCTGAGATTCTGGCTGCCTTCCAGGCAAGGATGGAGAGAGTGGAAGCTGACACGGACCATGGCTTCTGGATTCAGCTACAAAGCACACTGCCCTGCTGGGAACTCCATGGGGACAGGACAGGAAACCAGGAGAAGCTACTGTGCAAACAAAAGGGGCAGCTGGGGAAAGCAAAGCCTGACCACACAAAGGAGAGGTTGGGAAGAGATTCCAGAGATAACCAAAAATGTGGGAGACACACCTCATTGCTCAGGATCCTGACTGCTCGGGACCTAGGGAGAGCAGAAACCTAGAGAAACCCTGACAGAGGCATTCCTAAAGCAGGTAGCACCCTGCAACTTTAGGTGCTGCAAGTAAATAATTTGGACCCACACTTTCCAGGCTGGCAGATTTAATTTAAATCTGAGAAGACATTTGCTTCCCTCACAAGTTGCTCAGGCTACAAATCTGAAAAGTCCTTAGAACACTAGCAGATTTTTTAGTTAAAAATCACCTAAAGCATTAGTGAGCTAATTCTCTTGCATAATTCTCTGGGGAGACAGGACCATTCAGAAAAGGACAGCATTAACCCTGTCGTGCACACAAAGCACATTAGGCACTGACAATGTGATTTCCCCCAAGCCACAGACTGAAGCAATATGAAACACTAGGTTGTGAGCTCAGAGAGGATCCTGAGTCCTGATTCCCAATTTGCCTCATTATATCTCACCTCTCCTTGCATCCACATCTACACACACACAGCACAGACAAAGTTATCTGTACAAAAACAGTCATTTTTAATTAGAAAATCTCAACATGTACTGCTTGTCAGTAATGACAATGCAAATCTAAGGGTATTATTAGCCAGTAGCAACTGAGCTTGGGCTGCTCGTGAATAAAAGCAGGGAGGTACTGCAGTACTTTGAAGAAAAGCAGATATATTAATGATCTTCAAAAACAGAAAGAATGTTCCTGGCACTTACCATTCCTGTATCTAACACCCATCCCTAGCACAGTAACGGAACAAATGTTGCAAGCAAAAACATGCTCATTCTGTGACCAGAGGAGCTAATGAAGCTCATTTCCTGTGAATCTGTCTTAGGGCTGAATCTTACAGTATGTAATATAAAGCATGCCCCAAATTATGCTTCCCTTCATGGGTTTGAGGCATTCCTGTGTGGATTTCTGCTGTATAATTATGAGTGGCCTGATGCTGCAGCTTTGCCTTAATGGAAACAGTAGCCGAGTCCCCTTCCCAGAGTCATAGGTCTTTATTTTCATGAATTTTGTATGAAACGTAGCTTTGAGATTTCTACACCATAGTCATTCAGTTTAAATTGAATAAGCAAGACTGAAAGCAATGAGAGACTCAGCAGTGTGTGAGAACTGACAGATATGCCTGCCTGTGGACTGCACAAAGATCTGTGCAGCTAGGCAGCCAGTTCCAAACCTCTACTTCTGGAAAGCAAGGTGTTGATAAGGAATAAATGATGACGACAATTTAGTCTTAAAAAAAAAAAAAAAATCAAAAAACTTTTAGAAATTTTAGAAATTTTGGAAATTTGGAAATTGACTTTGCAAAAATACAGGGAATCAAAAGGCTTTGATGAGCTTTGGATTTATACAAATTGTTTAATGCAGGTTCCTTTGAATACATATTAATATGTTCAGTTAAATCAGTTTGGATGCAACAATCACTTGAGTTGAAAATCCGCAAAATTCAGATAATAGCACATTTTGATCCTGTTTTTTAACTGCCACAGTGTTAAATTCCATTAAGAGGAGAATCTTGGGGTCATCAAGAAAGTAAAGGAAGAGGAGCAAGTTCACGGCATTCACAGAATGTCCTGAAGCAAGTGTTCCTTAGAAGTTCTTCATAAAGGTGTTAAAATATACTAAAAAGAATTGACTTGGTACTTTGTCTCTCTTCTTGTACATGGTTTATCTTCTTAACCTGGGAGCTCTCTGGAGCAAGATTTGGGCCATATCATTGTATTGCAAAGACACTTAATACATCTGGGCGTTACCACAATTCTAATAATAGCGATGGGATTGGAAACATGGGGACAAAGTTTCAGCTGGTATAAATCAGCACAGACTACTGCTTTCAGAACAGTTGCTCTGCTTTACTCAGTCTAAGTCTTTGACTCATCAGTATCACAAGATTCCAACAGGAAAATGGCAGTTAGCACATCTAGAGGGAAAACAGTCTGAGGGAGAAAGCTGCAAAACAAGAAAGAACAAGAGACTCAAGGGGAAGAGAGACTGCAAATCTGATAGCAGTCCAATATATAATAATTCAGAAAACAGTTAATGATGTTTAAGGCTGCACTCAAAGAGGCCCTGTATCCTCAGGCAGGAACAATGTAGTTCTAGGAATACTAGGAATATTATTTTAAACATCCATCAATCCCAGTAAGGTTTAAATAAATGGTAGGGAATTCGGAGTCACATATGCTGAAAGGAAAAATGTTTGCTGAACTTCACAAAACAAGGAATATTTCAGAGAGCATACCATGACCTTTCAAATACTTAAATGATTAAAAGAGGAGAATTATTTAAGATTTATTTAGCCCAATGTTTTGTAGTATAAAAGCCACTTACACTTCTGATTCAAAATGTGATCACAACTGACCACACAACTCATTAACATGATTTACGTCTTGCATAACATGACCTTTTTTGATATAAGTAGGACTGATGGGGATCGTTCCACTATACGACTGAGCTTCTCTTGTTTTAATTTAGCTTTTTTTTCCCATGTGAAATGTTTGGCATAAAACTCTAAACCCAGTAGATGCTAGGCTAAGCAGACAGAACATAGCCACACAGAGAAAGAGGAACCTCCCTAACAGCTAATGGCATCTTTCCAGTACAGGAAACAATTAGAGAATAAACAATGATGGTATATTAACTGCCTTGCCAACTGCAGCAGTGATACTAACATCTAGGTCATAACATGTCACATGGAGCCTCCTTTAAACATTAAAAATACTGCTATAAACCTGTTTTTATTGTCTTTTGGTATGATTTTGTAATTCTTTTTCCTTGATTTTATTGATATCACATTTAAGCTTCTTGTCTCCACTTTCAAACGCTGTCCCTTTCTCATTTTTTTTTTTCCTCAGGCTTTGTATCGTCTCTTTTTCTGGTCCCTATCACTGCAAATCTTTATCCATTTGTTTGCTAGATTCTCATTCAGTTAGTCTGGTGCTTCGATTTTTGTCTGGGGAACAAAATACCTATTCTGGCACTGAAGATTTATTTCCACCCCACTACATGGTATGAATTAACTTCCACATACAATGAGTGGAAATTATCGGTTATTATCCCTTTATCCACATACATAGTATGTGCTGCCCTGCAAATTGTGAAATGCTTGGAGGGGAAATCATCATTCTTAAGTGTCTGGAAAGCACTCATCCGAGAGTGGGCGCTACCACAAAGAAATACGCAATAAGCCCTCATGATCAGATACATCCACTGCATGGCAGCGGGGAGTATTCCTCTTACACGAATACTTGGCTACAACTTTTATGCTTCCCAACACATCTAGCTCATCTCCAACATATCGAACTGGTTAACATACAGGCAGAAGCATCTGGCTGTGTTATTAATCACAGCGCTTCTGTTATTTGTTCACATGCTATCCATATACATACAACCAGTTCATTTGTCACAGACAGAAGGAAAGATGGGCAGCTAACCATGTTGTATGGTCATGCCACACTCACAATGTACCTTGAGGTATCTTAATAAATGCACTTCAGCTACTGGCAAATGGCTAGTCTGCCTTCCAACACAAACTTGAACAATCAGATGAAACGTATGGTTTGGAGATATCCTGCAAGCATTTCCCAAAGCAGAGAGATCATGACACTCTCTCAAGTAACACTTTTTTTTTTTTTTTTTTTTTTTGTGATATATTTGTTCTGTTGATGGAAATAAGCTTTCACAACTGCAAAGCATTTCATGGACAGGATCAGTGTGAATCTGAGAAACTGACCACACAGGGTGGAGGTCATTTTCTAAGGATCATCCAGTAACTGCCTGACAGCAGCCAAGACCGAAACAATGGCCTCCCACACTCCAGAGCAGTATTCTGGCCAAGCAGCCTTTAATTCTAATTAATATAATTGAGGAAAGATCCAGGATCTGCTAAAAAGGGTAAATCTAAACTTGTGGATCCCACAGAGCTGACTTCTATGGTTTTCTGTTCCTGAAATGGACACGGTTGAGTCCTTGTTTTCCTCTTTATCATTCTTTACCTTCACAGCCAGTCTCTGACTATGGCACAGTCTCACCAAATTGTTCTCCTAGATCCCCCTCCCTTCCATCACTTGCAGTGCTTTAAATATTTGGAGAAGCAATTTCCAAATGGATGTAGAATTTTTCCAAATCTTGTCCAATAAATTTTCTTAGATCAGAGTAACTAACAACTCTTAATTATGTCCAGACCAGTCTGTTAGTGATGTGACTGAAAAACGTAATCCTTACTACCCTGCTGAGGGTTTCCCATAAAAGATCAAATTGTTTCTAAACTCTGAATTCTCCCAGTGGCATGCATCTTTCAGAACACCAGTATGCTTTCCCCACTTCCAGCATCAATGTAAAGCTGCTTGGGAAGAGTGAGTGGCAAAAAACATGATACCATATCAGAAAAAGGCCTTTATGGATGGCAATCTATAGAAGATGAGAAAGAGAGGGAACGAAGAAAGACAACAAAGAAGGAGACTCCAGGAGAAGCACTGAATTTGATGTTCCTACACTATGCAGAGCTCAGAATGAGAGACTTGCCTCTGGCTTCTCCTGTGTCCATAGTTTTCACTCTGATTAAGGAAACTAGAAACACTTTCCATGCTTTCCTGACATGATTTTCCTACAAGGGAGGTCAATGCCGCTGACACAAGGACACTTTATCATGGAAGTGAAGATAAGACAACAAAAACAGAAGGCCAGTTCCTGGAAAGGTCAAGTCAAAGGACTAAAGTCTGAGAAGGAAGAGGTCAATAACAACAAACTTGAGAGGGAGATGGGGATAAACAGATGAAGATGAGAGTAATGCAATCACTGGGAGGGGCATCAGAGCATCCATGCAGCTGTGACTGGGAGGGGAGGTAGGGCTGGCTCCACAAGAGACAATCATGTTATTAAGATGTAGTTTACACTCCAGAAAGTCTGAGAGCCCCCATGTTCAGCAAATCCCTTTCTTCATTAATGGCAACTTCAGAGCAGCCTGAGCCCTGCAGTAAAATAATGGCCTCAATACTGCAACTCTGAACTGCTTGGCTCAGAGAGAGAAGGGAGGGAGAGCCGTGAGGGGGATCTTGTGGGGGTGAGTGGAGGTTTAACAAAGAATCACTTTAACAGAAACTCCTGAGTAATGGCTCTACCCCAGGCCAAGAATAACATCAGCTCAATGTCAGCAATTAGAAGAAGGCTCAGCCAGGCCCCATGGCCAGCTCCAGCCTCCTCACAGGCACAAGCCAGCTTATAGTCCTTTCCTGAGCAGCCACTGCTGCCCACCCAGAGCCCCTTGGATGCAGATGAAAGGAAGACCTCCCGCTCCTGCTGAGAGGGGCTGCAAGTAGACTGTAGGTGGGGGAATTCAGGGACAGAAACCACATGGCTAAGTGAGGACCCTGAGAGAAGGAGTGTGAGGGGCAAAGGCAGAAGGGCCTCTCCTTCAAGACGCTCTCAGAAAAGGATGGTGGCAGTTTGTTTATAAGCTGTTCTCAAGGACTCTGACTCATGTCTCATCCACTTCATAGAGGGGAGAGTGGGTGTTCACATGTTAGCTCCATTCATGGCCTTGCTGAAGTCCAGTTCTGACAGACTACCCAGCAAATAGCTCCAACCTATTTGAGAGCTGTCTCTTTTGAGTGGAGGTTTGTTCACCCAAACACTTCTCTTTAGCGAGAAAGCCTTTTGGCCACCACTCAGAAGAAAAAACACACCTCCCTCTCGATAATAACAAAGAAAAGAGTGCATCAATGAGTTGTGACTCAGATTTGCCAGGCAGGATGAAAATGATGTTCCATACACAGTGGTCCACCCTTGGCATCTAGAAATTGCCCAGAGCATCAATAATACAAAGCCATTTTCATATTTGCTCTAGCTCTTGGACACTCATCCCATCTTTTCTCCTTGCAGTTGTGACAAAGGAATCATACGCCTGTCAGTGCAAAGCAGTGAAAGGAAACCTTCAGTGTAGTAATAACAAAATGTGTAGGAGGATTTGAGAAGATTTTCAGGGCAGCAGAAAAAACTTGCACCCTGCATCAGGGTCAGTGGCCATGTCTCCTGCACACTGAAAGCTCTTAAAAGAAATCAACATATTTCTCCAAAAGAAAGATGAAGGTTCTCCAAAATATTTCTTTAAGTCCATTAACATGCTATTTTTTGGTAACTGTATCTTATGAAAAGACATACAGTAGAAGAGGAATTTAGTCAAGATGAAGCCTTAATGGGGTCTGTTTGCCACAGAGCGCACAGTTGCCAACACAATTTCAAAACCCCACATTTGGAAACGAAACAGTGAAATATAACAGTGACCCAGCCTGAAGCACTACCCAAGAGGAACACAAGGCGAAGCAGAACCATGTCACCCAGTGACAAGACTAAGTGACAATGAACCGTAGAGACTATGGACAGTTCTAAGGCTGTCTGAGGCACTGGAAGGGAATGCCCTGAACTGGTGCAGAAAAGCAAGCAGCAGCATGCCAGTAGCCAAATGGAGGAGGATGTCAATGTGGTGTAAGAGGCCAATGGGAACTGCAGGTAATATAATTTTAATGCTGCAGTGATTTTTATAATAGTTCTATTGTTGTAACACACTGGAAGAGCTACTTCCTTCACAAAAGCTATGCCATATCCACTGTTTTGGGTTGGTTCTGCATAACTAAGACTCAAGTCAGTACTGCTATGTCCTAGGCAGGATTTTTCTGAGTTACCTGGTGCCGGGCTTGGCTTTGCTCCAACAGCTGTCGTGACTGAAGTTTCTGCTGCTGAAGTTGCTGCAGAGCAAAATGCAGCTGATAGTTGGGATGTGCTAGCGGACTCCGTGTCACCGGGGTGCAGCCACTGTTCTCCATCTCTCCTTCCCAGGCAAAACGATCACTCTCTGGAGCCCTGAGAAAAGAACAGACGTCATTGCTTTCACCACTCTGCTTTTAAGGACTCCTGCTTACAAGGCATCATTGCTTCCTAAAAAACCCTAATATTAAATATTTAGCCAGCTATGACATTGTTTTAAGTTGCTCTGACAAGCACAACACCTGATCCAGGTTATCATGTGCTAAGTGCCACCTTGCTGAGGAGTGTTTTGAATTCCAGGCTAGGACTGCATTGCTAGCTGTAACACCATGCTTGAGGAGAACAAAGACAAAAGAGAAGAGAAATTCAAAACTGGAGCATGTTGTCTGTGGCTGATTAGCACTGAAAAGAGGCAGCATCTCAACAGAAAAAGAGCTGAAGATTCCCATCACTAATGAGATAAGTATTTATTTGGACTTGTAGAGATTTTGTTAATACACTAGCACAAGGCTTACACCAAGCACACACATGCTGCAGTGAGGGTGGAATAAAAGAGAGGCATGTAAAATAATATCCACAGAAGGGATAAAGGACTGGGAGGATGAGGTTGCAACTAGGGCATATTTTGACTCCACACAGTTACAATCCACAAGACCTGAAGGGACTCAGAGGTTCGTTTCTTTCATCATTTGAGTAATATAAGCCTTTCCCAGAGGAGAAAAGGCCTCCTGCAAAGAGGTAGGAGTTCTTACAACCCAGGCTTACGTGGTGGAAGTTCAGCTGTGGCCTGCAACATGATAAGTACCGCCAGGAACTCACTGGCTTGCTTTGAAGTTCGTAAGCCGCGGCAAGAAGGCAGCACCAGCACACTCACACACAGGACCCAGGGGCTTTGCAGAGAACAGGTGGCAGACTGACAGGGCCACAAGGTGTCCTGAGGAGGCTATGATGGCCCAGCGACCCACACACCCCGTGCTCACAAGACAGGATGCCATATGGCCTACTGAATCCTGACACTCTGGCTAATAAAACCTTCAAGCCTCAGTGCCTGAGCTTCCCAAGTTTCTGCTGATCTCTGTCATGTTTCTCTCAGCCACTCTTTCCAAACATTTCCTTTTGCTTCCCAGGGCAGACTGCCCTTGTATTTCCCACATATGCCATAACTAACTGGGATGTAAAAGACACCAAGTGTTTCATGCCATGATTCAGAGCGTAGGTTATGGTTTTGGCAAGGGAGTCAACCTCCTTGCTTCATGATACCATCAAAACTTATAACCTAGATTCTCTGAACGTGTCACAGCTTCCCTTGTAATCTTCATTATCACACCAACCCCTTAAAATGCTCTGAAGAATGCTTCAAACGCTACCAGAAGCAACTGCCAGTACTACGTACTCTCCCTCAAAAATACGTGTGCCTTTCAAAGCAAATTGACAACAAGGACTCCAATTACCAAAGGGTCCCTCTCCATACTCAGCTCAACAACAGAGCAGTAAGACAACCTTGTGGAAAAGGAGTTCAGTTACTAGCATTTCCACCTGCTTTTCCTCTTATGGGCCGTTGGCAACCTTCTCTAGACTTCTCTGTTCAAGGGATCTCAACTTTGCTTCCTCACTGCTTTGCTTCCATTGCAGCCCAGTGCAATGCTGGATTAATTACTCTTGCGCCCTGCCACCTTTTGTTGCACCTCCTCAAGATTTTCAGTCTTTCAGTTCTTTTCCTCTCACCAGCACTTGGAGAACTGTACTGTTGCTGGCAGTACTCAGGCCTTGAAACCCAAGCTGTAGAGATCTGAATCTGGCTCTGAGATTCAGTCCCTGGGGAGAGTTTCTCCCCTTTTCTGAAACTGCCCTTCTCCTTCTGCCCTCCTTATGGAGCAAGGATCACCTCCTCTTACTGCTTTATACCATAACAGTTCTCTAATGTCATTTGATGTGTGAAAATACTGTTACAAAACTAAAATACATACACTTAATAAACATCTCTGTTTTTCAGCATTCCTGAGTTTCCCCTCCTAGAAAGCCTTTTTTTTTTTTCCTCTTCCTTTCCTTCTAAGACTCTCTCAGGTGTTCTTTTTACTCTTAATTCTGTGAAAGAATCTCAGATACTTTCTCCTTTCTCTCTCCATCCTCAGACCAGATGAGCACAGGGTAACCTCTACAGTGGTTACATTCAGGATGTATTCTTTTAACTTCCTCCAGGACAGTTACAGGGTCATGGTTCTCTGCTACTGTGCTTTCATCTGCAATATTTCAGCCATGGACCCATGCGTGCTGCTGGCCTTCCAGCACTGTCCCCTGCTGGGCACAGGGTGCCACAAAAAGCACAGCTTAAAAGAAGAACATGACAAGGCACAAGGAATCTCTGAAATACTCACCAGCTGTCTCCTCTCCAATCCCAGCAGCTCACCACATGGGTTTATCAGCAGGTTGGACTCAACTCCCACCCCAAGGGTAATATCTGCTCCTTCCACAGCACAGATACTGCCTCCATCACCCACCCCGATATTACAGCTCCCTGGACTTCTCCCTTGTGCGAAGCAGCTGCAGTCTCTGTTACCCTCCAGTAAAGTCAGCGCATGCTCACAGCTGAAAAGCACAAAGGACTGTGCTGAGGTGCCCTTTGGAAGACAGCTAGCAGTTACTGCAGACCAGGCCTGGAAACAAACATCGACTGCAGCAGGTACAAAGATGAAGAGCATTCAGGGAGCTTCATTAAAGTCACTGAAGTGCACAGTAAACAGTCTGGTTAATTACTCATCAGCACTACTGAGAGATCATGACCTTCAATACCTCTGTTTTGAACTAAATGTTCATTTGTCAATTTGCCTTGAGTAACTCTTTCGCACCATCTTGTGAAAAATTGATAAGGTCACTCAAAATGTTCCCGAAGAAAGCAAGCCAATGTGGGATAAAGGGGATAACTCTCATGGATCTATTAACTAGTTAAAACACATGAAACAAGAGCTAGAATTAAAGGACAGTTTCCACTAGAGTCCCATAGGAATCCGTTCTATGTTCTCTGCTGTTAAAAACACTTGAAAATGATCTCGGAATAGAGAAATAAATAAATAAATAAAAGTCTGCTACTGGAAAACTGAAAGTCATTGAGAATTGTGAAAAAAATATCATATCACTAAGTGATCAGACATCAAATTACTAGACGACATTCAATTTAACTACAAAGTTGTGCACCCAGAGAAACAATCCTGGCTTTATTTTACACAGTGATGGAATTTGAACCAGACACTTATATTCATAAAAAGACATCATAACTATTATAGCTTTTTATTTGAAAACATAAGTAAAATACACTCAAAAGGGAAATGCAGTATTAGGAACTGTTAGGAAAGGTATAGGGAACAAAACTGAGAATACAACTATGATACAATTTGGGCTTGTATTGCAGCAATCTCATGGTAACGAGGATAATTCTTCCCCAGGTTTCACCTCCCTTCTCAAAAAACATACAGTAGAACTGGAAAAGCTATAAAGAAACGTTGTAAAGATGATCAAAGGTATGGAACAACTTATATATTGAGGAATGACTAAATAAATAAGGATTCTTTAGCATGGAAAAAAAGACAACTGAAAGGAAGTATGAAAAATATCTTTAAAATCACGAGCTTCAGGGAGAAGAAGAATGGGAAACAATTACTCCTTACACTACAAAACATAGGGAAAAACAAATGAAGCCATCAGGTGGGCAAGTTAGAACAAAGAAAAGGAGGTACTTTTTCTTAGCACATAATTAAACTGTTGATACCTTCTTACTACAGGAAGCTAAGGATGCCAAAAATTTACAGGGGTTCAAAAATCATTAGGCAAACTAATGGAAGCAAGAGCCACTAATGCTATTTCTATACAAAGATACCAACTCCTGGCCTGAAAACCACTAAGTCCCAGAGAGTACTGGGGATTTACCATCATTAACGTCATCTACTGCTCTTCCCTTGGAATCTTCCATAGGGCACTGTCTGAACAGGGTACTGAACCACACAGTACTCCTGCTCTGAGACAATGCAACCAGTTTTGTTTATGCTTCGGGAGTCTGAAACTAAACCTGTATCAGGTCTCAGTCAGAAGTTAGAGAATTCAGTCAAGTTACATGATTCATTCTAGAAACAAGTATCTACCTTCAACTCAGAACCTGCAATGCATAAATTCAATCCTTTGATCCAAAAGAATGCTTGGGAAGCTAAAGATTGAGTCAAGATGAAATGAAGGAGAAAAACATAGTGTAAATGAAAACTACACTGAAGGTGGACCTGCTGACAGCCAAACTGGCTTTGTGCCACAGATGCAGTATACGGTGACTGCAGTTTGTAGTACTGAGGGCTGCTCACAGAATGGCAAAACTTCAGTATCATTTCCTTGATCTCGTTTCTTTTGTTTTGATATATCAAGCTAAGGATTAACTGTTATAGGAAGACAAACAATGCAGACTGATGGTCCAGTTTTTTAAAAACGCACTGAGATTGCTGCCTGGATCTAACATTTGTTCACTTACATGGACTCTGAAATGCTTTCATTTAGTTTCTAACCAGTTTTAATACATTTTTTCTAATACGTGATTTATAGACTACAATAATTTTTTAGGATAGAATATTGCCCAGGTAAGCTTAGTTTAAACTACCAAGAGAACACTCTTGAAACTCCAAATCTTTAGGAAGAACTAAATGAAAAACAAACAAACAAAAAACACACAAATCCCTCAAAACTGCCTAACCTTTTTGTGCAGTGTAGACAGTCTCATACGCAACTCCCTGCAGTTCCAATACTTCTATTCCACAAAATGCAGCACAAAAGCACTTACTTTTTCCTAGACATGCTACTGAAAATAGTTGTTTGCCTGAATAGATTTCACTCCCATGGCCTGCAAAATCCTTCTTTATTCAATATGCTTGTTAGCTACCATGGGTTTTCTCTCTTTGTAGATGGAATTCGATATAAATTCATTGTACATAACTTCAAACTTCTATAATATAAGCATTAAATACTTGACAACAGAAAGCTTGCATATTTGGAAGTTTTCAGATCCCTTTCATATAGAGGTAGTTCATCAGCAGTTTTGGAAAGTCCCCATGTAAGGTATTACCAAGTTGCTGATATTACACCAGAGGCCAAGCTTCCCTTGGTACAGAAGAACTGGGCTTACGGTCTGAGACTCAATGTGCTGCTGCCAGCGACGTGCTCCAGCCGTAAGCCTATTTGCCATGCTCACAGGAACGCCTCCATGGTGCGGATCCTCAGCCTCTGCCTGTCATATGACTATCAAAGCATGATAGCACCTTTGTGCCCTTCCTGAAGTTAGCTTTTCCACTGAGGGAAATCCACAACAGACTCAGCACGGTAATGAAGGCTGGAAAAAGGCTGTAGAGGACCTCACAGCTTAATAGATCCTAAAGAGTTTACATGGTCATGGTAAAGAGACTCTAAAAATGCCCCAGCTGATGGAAAAGCTTTTTCACAACTCACACCTTTTTAGACAAAGTCAAAAATAACCAGGAGGAAACTCACACCCCCAGTGGAAACGAGGCTTCATTAGAGTCGGTATGCAGAGGCCTGCTTGTTTTCATTTTGGGATTATTGCTTGAACATTAATGATTCTCTGAATACGGATTTGCTCACATGTACAGACAACAGATATAGGCATAGATGCACACACACACAGATGGGAAACAGAAATTCCTGCCTCTGCCACCAGAAGAGATTGGGTTTCATTCTGTCAGCCAGGCTGGTTGTGAGCAATCTTCTCACAGCTTGCTCAGGATTATTTATGGGTTGCTTAGTTTAGAGACCTGGCCAGGATTCAGACCTTCACTATGTACAGGAAATCTCAGCCTCGGCATTATGGCCCATCCTTTGTAAGCAAGATTTTGTCCTTCCAGCAGCTCTTAGGGCTACTCAGTATTTTTGGCAAGAAAACCACCGTGTTCCTTTCTTCGAACTGCAGTTTTCATAAAGCCTAGGCCAGAATTCCCTCTTCCTCTTCACTGACAGCACAAGACCTTTCTGCTGCAAGCTTTTTGCCTCACAAAAGGCACAGGTTTGCTTTCCAGAGCAATTTCAACAGAACGCCATGCTATTATGAGCACAGCCCAGCCTAAAAGTGCTAGAACACCACGGACCAATCTTCAGGTTCACTGCTTCCAAATTCCCTTTCCTGCTTTGGTTCTCTACAAGGACTCCTTCCCAATTCATTAGGTCTCTTCTGATGTAAGCAACCCTTTCACAAACAACTACCTACACCTAAAATACTAAACGCTAATGCACTTCTTCTGTAAGGAAGAGATGGGGTGATCAGCTCTTACAAAAAAGGAGGATGCTGGCTTCTGTCCCCACTTCAAATGGATTTAAAGGGAATACCAAGGACTGAAGCTGCAGTCAAGACCTCAGAATGCCATTTTCTGAGAATCCTGTAGTAATCTTGTAGTTACTATCTGACGTACAGCACAACCCTACTGAAAGAATGACTTTGTTTACTTTAATTTCTATTTCAGCTGAAGCCTTCTTCCCATGACACAGCTGGGCACTTGTTTGATACTGACTCCTGTGTGGCAGGCAACAATACCAATTCATGCAGTATGCTGGTGTTCCCCATATATCACTTACTAAGCAGGAACTTTTGAAACATTTGAAAAGCGCCTACATCCTACCGAAAGGCAATGCAAACTATGCTCAAATTACTTGTGAAAATGGCGCTTCAGCAGTCCTGAAAAAAATCCTTTATGTTTAACCCTGCTTAGTTTGTAAGAATTGATAGGATCGCAGCAGGAATCAGTATAGCTGGAGGTCTGGCAAACAGAAAAAAAAATTATCCTCCTTTTAGACGTGGAAACAAGCTGACAATGATCTTTTACATCCTCTCCTCTAAAGGCTGGAGCTAAGGAATAGCAAGGGCCCTTGCTGGCAATAAGTGAACTCAGTGCATTTATAAATCAGTGCTCCCACCTTGCCAAGGAATGCAAGACAATCTCAGGCAGTAGTTTCTTGCCCACAGGGCATTCAGGTGGTATGACACGTCCAGGAAGCTTCCAGTACAAAGCTCTGGTGGGCACCAGCTGCTAGAAAGTAGTTGGAATAATAACTAATGACTCTGTCTAGCGTGGCAGCTCCCAGCATCCTGCTGACTTATGTTCAGGCACTCAGAAAAACACAGAACATTTTCTTTGGCACACTACAAGCTTCTTCCATCCCTAACAATAGGCCCTAGATTGGGGCTGGCTATGGAGCAATGATAAACATAGTGGGACAAAGCCCAGGACGCTGGGGGCCTGGCTGGGGTGCAGGACTGTCGGGCCTCTCACAGCGCCGCTTGCCTCAAGGCCTTTCTTTGTCTCTTCTCCCTCTTTCCCTCCCCTCGGCTTCAAAAGCAATAAATCACAAATTTAAAAACAGAGCAACAAGCCTTTCAGAGCGGCTTGCTCCTGTCCTTTGCTGTTATCAGTAAGTCAGGTTAGTCAGCAGGAGCCTGCATTTTAGCACGGTCTGCAGGTGTGACTGCTGGAACGTGCCTGCCCTAAAACACAGAGGTAAAGAAAGTTAGCTTTCCGAAAATCCACGGGGCAACAAAGCATTTTTGATATTTCTAAGTGAGCTCTGCCTGGGACTTTGGAGGCCTCCTGAAGTCCAGGGAGGTGTCCAGACCTCTCCCTGGCAGAGGTGCCTCCAGGCAGGGAAGGGGCAGGAAGCAGCTGGTCCATATAAAAGGAGGGTGCCATCATCTGGACTGCAATCTGCTTTCAGGCTCTGCAGGAGAAGCCAAGGAAAAACTTTCAAAGTTAATGAGCAGCCTGTCAAGGCTACATTGGCACAGTAAACGTGTGGAACAGCATTTTAGGTTCAAATCCAGTTCAAAGTGACAAATACAATCTCCCACAGTGAAGGTGTTGCAGAGATGCAGAAGAGTTTCTGTCCCAGACCATCAATCAAACTTTTGCTTCATAGTGATGAGGCACAGATGCAGGCAACTTGTAATAGGTTCAGCCTTAGCTCTTCAGCTCCCTGCTTTCTCAGCAGCCCAACCTGCTTCTACCTACACAGCAGGTAAGAGAGGCACCAGGACAGCTGCTGTCCCATGGCACAAAGATACAAGGCCCATGTGAAAAGCTGGTTTAGGGAAAGAACTGTGGGTTCTGTGGATTTAATACAATTTCCAGATCCATTCACAGGTTAACTGTAATAGCTACCAGAAGCACAATTCAAACATCCCAGAACATTTTAATGTGCCTAATTATTAGCAAATGTCAGGAGTCCCCCTCTGCTATTCCCACAATTCCTCCTTTCCACTGAGAGACTTGATGTTGTTACAAGAATTTTATTCAAAAACAAAGATGTGAGCAACAGCATCCAACTCATCTCCTTGTGGTGCAAGATTAGCACATGTTCCAGTGGCTGGAGGAGTTCCTGTGTCACACCCTCAGCTGCACGCCATCACAGGCAGGTACACATTCAAAGTCCAGAATTTTCCCTGAGATTCCCCATTACACTTAGAATTTCTCTGCTTTACTGTAAAACCTTCTTCTTACTTTGCGTCTAAACCTTCCCTCCTAGACTGATGCCTCCTTTGAGCTTAGCCAGCCTCAACAACCTTAACTCCACCTTCTTCCTTAACTCAGACCCTTCAGACCTTTGATCATATATTACTTTTCTCTGCACTTTCTCCACTTTATCAGTATTTGGGGCTAGGAGGGTGCTCAAATCTGAAGACATTATTCCAGATGTGCACACACAATAGCTATAGAGTGAAAGCCCATTACCTTCCTGCTTCTTTATTTTATGCTACAAGTACTATCCAAGTTACTGAGCTTTCTTTTTTTCTTGTATATGCTGCTATATAATATAATATAATATGCTTTATTTCCTGCTCCCTGGCTTCTGTAAATTATTCCTGTTTTTTCCTTGCTATTGAGTAACCTGAGTTTTTGGAGCAAAACAAGGTTCTTATAACAAATACAAAGTACTGCCTGCTAAATTCTTCTGCAAATCAGGAATTAAGTGCGCTTTAGGGTCCTGGATCTCTGTGTACAGGCAAGGCCATGAGGGTAGCAGGTTCGAAATGAGATGCATCCAACAGCTTTGTGGCAGTCTAGCAGAGGAAGAACAGGCTGTGATTATGGAACACCAGCAAACCTCTGCAGGTGAGTCCTAATCTACTTCAACTCTTCTGAGGTTTAGCTGGCATTATCAACCTGTTATTTAGAGGAGCATTAAACTTGCCAGTCTTAGTAAATGAAATGAAACATTTACCCTTCTGTAGAGCTATTTTTTCTGCTGGGCCTCTAGCAGCGTTTTTGGCTCCAGTCCCTCTGATCTGGGGAATATGTGGCAGGTAAGAAACAGCTTGTTTTTCTTCTCTTTACACATGGCAGCTTTGAAATTCACAAGTAGAAAGATTAAATCAAGAAGAAAACTAACAGCCAGCTGGCTGCAAAGTTCAATGCCTCCATGCTGTTGCGGTTCAGCAAGCCACTGGAGAAGCAATGAAGGCAACAGAGTGCATCTCCTCTGTGTGACCTAGTTTAACAAGATCACGTAGCCTCAGCTAGTACAAACACTGGTGTGAACCATATTGAGGGGAAGGTGCTGGCCTCATGATCCCTGCACGTACTTTCATACCTGCAAATGCAGGCAAGGCCTGCAAAAACATTTTAATAACAAGATATACTAACACAGAAGCCTGGTATCATTCTGCTCCCATAAGGGGAATCTTGTTACCTACAAGATTACCTACTTGAATTTCTGATATGAATTTCTGATATGAGATTCCGATAGAGCAGATAAACTCTGAGTGAATTCACCTCACTACTGCCTTGCTCTGCTTAGACTATAATACATAATTCAGACTTGGATAAAGGGCTATGTAAGTACCCACCTTAATTTTGCTCGTTTGCCCTAGTCCAGACGGTTTCTGGGGTGAATACACAAACACACACACACCCCACACAATTCAACACACCACCAACTCAGATGCAACGCTGTGCCACTTACAAAGATGGGAAAGGTATTCCTTGCTACAGACATTCCACTGTAAAATCCTAGCATGGATAATGGATCAAAACAAAACATGGCTTGCACAGGCAGTAGGTAAGTCTACTGAAAACCATACTGGAAGAGACCAATGGGCTCTGTTCCTGACTATATGTTTATTAGTGCTTTAATCCAGGCAGATTTTGCACTTCAGGATAGCAGCAGTATCACAAGAGGATGAAAACACAACAAACAGGCACCACTACCTGTCTAGAATAAGCTTATGACTGGGTCTGTAATTGAAGATACTACTCTGCCACTCTCCTGGAAATGCGTATTCCCTACCTCTCTCCAGAGGTGCAAGGGTTAAGCCGGGACCAGTAGGTTAGCCCTGCACCCTGTAATGCCTCCTTTGAAAAGCCGCTCACAGTTTACAGGGAAAGAGTGAGTGCAGCTGCTGTCCCAGCCAACATTTGGTTTCTATTACAGTGAATAAAAATCTCCCCCTCCCCCTTTTCTTTTCTTTTTTTTTTTTTTCCCCTTTTATATTAAAAGTCCATCAAACACATTTTTTTTCTCCTTAATATTTTCCATTAAGTTTCCTCCTGCGTAGGCTTTCCCAGAGTGCTGTGCTCCTTGCTCTATGTGCTCAAGCAGCAGCTGCAAGATCCCACTGAATCGGAGAATGAGAAATAAGGGAGCAGCTCAGGCCCCTCATTCAGGTCTCTGGAGGCAAATGAAAACTTATAATTGGGCTAAACTGGTGAAATCCAGAGCATTTGAGAAGAATAAACAAAACAAAACAGGCTGTTGAGTTTGGTAGGATTAGAATGTGTGAGATGGGAGAGAGTGCTCGAAGCACTCTGCCCCTGCTCAAGAGCAGAAATACCCTGCAGAGCTGAATGACTCCACCGCTATCAGTCCCCCAGAAGATGCAGGGCAGGATGGCATTACACCACAGGGCTTCAAGGGTTCCTCCACAGTTGTCTTGTCCAAGTCTCATACCTCTTGAGGCCCAAACGATTTTTTAGTTGTCATATGACCAGAGTAGAAATGTCATATGCTCTTTGTTACCTAAATATTAAAAAAAAAAAAAAAAAAGTAACAACCTAAAGAATATCACAAGCCTCTAAATTCTAAAAAAAATTGCACTGAAGTTCATGAAAGCAATCAACTTTTTTTTTTGGCATCCAGTACACTTATCATCTTGTCCTGTGGTAGATGGAGATACTCTGTGCTTCTTTTAGAGAGGCCTTGATAAATCCCATAGCTTAGAAGGCCTGGTTATAGGGACAAAGCATACTAATGTATGGAGTTTCCTGACATCATGCCTATAAAATTTCAAGGCCAAGAATCATAGCCAGGTAACAAAACTTCGTGAGAGAAGCAACACTTCTATATTTATAATTTGTATACCTCGAGGGAAGGCCAGAATCGGTTCTGCACTTCCAGAGCAAAGATGTGCAAATTCAGCTAATCAGGGATTATGGAAAATGTCATTTGAAAGCTGGCTGGGCAATGTTAGGAGGAATGCTCCAGTGAAAAGGGAGTAGCAATATGGCATTCCCCAATGAATTTATCAATTTCCCAAGCATTGATACATCGGCAAAGTAAAGGTCCTCAAAAGATCCTTTTCTTAAAAAAAAAAAAAAAAAAAAAAAAAAAATCACAACCAAACAAAAAAAACTAAAAATCATCCACCTAGTTCCAATGTAATGAAGCTAAAGGGATTTGCCAATAAAAAAAAGAAGATAAACCCATAAACGTGAGGTAGTTTACAGGCTCACCACAGAGGCATCTCTAGCATTCCTATCTTCCCCATGTTATACCTTTACGTAGTTTCTGCTCTCCTCATCCCCCAGATAGCTTTAGATAATGTAATAAGGTATGGCAACAAACAGACTGGATTTGACTGGCAACAACAAAAACCCCACTGCACTGCTTTCTCAAAACTTCCTATGTATCTGCCCATCACTACAGCCACCAGAAACTGGTGATGACATACGAGGTCTGGCCTATAAGGAACTGCAAGAACAGAGCGGAGACAATTATTGTTATAAAGCCTCACCTGAAAAAGCAAGCTGTTCAAGTACTGAGGAGCAGGAATCTGCATTTCTGGCACCTTGTCCCCCAAGTATCGATACCACAGAAGCACGTTCCCTTGCCAGAGGAGACTATTCCAGTTTATGACAGTTTTGTCCTCCTTGCTGTTCTTTTGTTTTAAGCTATACAGAAGGCAGCCCCCCATTTCACTCCCAATATTGCTCCATAATTTTCCAGCTCCTGTTGGGAGCACCTACCCCTGCTTCTGCAGAAAAGAACAGAGCTGAAGAACAGCCTACAGCATTTCCAGTAACCCAACGTCTCGATACGAAGAATCACTGAGGAGTTCACATCATCATAAAGGAGTTTGATAGTCAGTGGAATAAACGGAATTACAGCACATCCCTTCTGGTAGAGGAAAGCGAGTGAAGGGGAAGCTCCCAGCAAACTGCCTCCAGCAGTGAATGGTGTCTGTCCCTGCTTTGACAGAGGCTTTATGAGGCCTTTGTTCAGCCACCACATTTCTCTCTGTGAGATGATCTGGTCCCTCTTGTTCCAGCAAGGAGTTCTGGGCCACCATGGATGTAAAATTCTGCCTATTTTACATGGCCATCACAGAACAAAACATTAAAATTACTATGATTATTTAGGGGGGGACCACTGTCCTGGTGTAACTATTTAACTATTTCCTGGCTGGAATAGTTAAAGCAGAAGAGAGGCAGGGAAACAGCAATTAGGAAAGCAAAGAAAACTAAAGTGAAACAAATTTATTACTCTAATAGGCCCAAGCAAGCGCAAGGTGCTTCACTGTGGCATGAAGCACCCTAACCCAAAGGGTGCAGTAAAGCAACACTATTGCTAATAAGCACATTCTTGGTTTAATTAATTTTATTTCTCCTCTCTCCATCCTGGCACGTGTAAAGAAGAACACAACACACGAAGCTGGGGGCAGAAGTGCTGCACCAGGCTGAGGCAGCATACCTGGCAGCTGCTAAAACAAAACTTCAAAGTCTCAGCTCCCTTTGAAAACCCATCAGGCAAGAGCCACTCCTCCCTTTCAGCTTCTTTAGAAGCTGGTACACTTAACCACTTCAGCATGTTTGGCAGTTCTACCGCTGCTTCCAAAGCAGGTGCTGCAGTGGAAAATTGTGGGAGAGCCTCAAATCACTCAGTTGTCTTCCTTTTTCCCCAGCTGGCAGCAGCTCATGTGCTGACCAAGCAGTCCAGCTGACGGACCACAATTAGGTGCCACGAACAGGGTATTTGTGATTACACCACTGAAAACACAGAAAAAGGCCCACGCTCACCTGGGTTGGCAGTATCTTTCTCCAGGAAACTGCCAAATCTGATGACAGACAAAGTCTGTCATTAAAGGAAAGTAAATAAGAGGATGTTCAGATAGCTACATTGTACGGTACAAAGAACTGGCATGCTCTAGGAGACAGTTCCCAGACTTGTCTAGGATTTGTTGAAAGATCCCACTGTCAGGCCCTGTTTGCAACAGATGCTCGAGTTGCACAAAAACTTATTTAGATCACCTAGCACTTGAAGCCTTACACACAAAAAATCTGCTTCTGCATACAACTGCAGGCTAGGAGACTAAGCACTGCTTTAATTTGCAGCACCTATAACAAGGTTTTAGATTCAGTCCATTTGAGCAGGCACACATTTTTGCCATGCTTTCTCCTCCAGTGTGGCCAGAAGAGTCTACTCTACATTTGTGCCAGCTCTACTGGTCATCACAACTGCACACTACATCCATTTTTTTCCCCTCAAGACTAGAAACCTAGAGATGATGCTGTTCTCTAGGGGATACAACTTTGTTTCCTTAATGACTGATTCTCAGCAGGCTTTCAATTGCTTCTAGACTGTACATGGTGTTGAATATTTCTAATGACAGTGAAAACCAAAAGCCAAAAGCAGGTATCTTCAGAGAAGTGCAATAACTTTCTTAGGAATTTGTGGTTAAAGATGAAAAAAAGTTATGCAATCCTATATTCCAGTCCAACCCAAACCCTTTTTCTAGAGCCAAAATGGAATTGTTTCCTACAGCGTACAGAGAGAATTGTATAATTAGTCAGAAGCTCCCAGACTCAGGAACACAGATGGGAACCATGGAATCAGTACCTCAGGAATTTCACCAAGTGATTGCATGTAATGCTAAGCATGAGCACATCAAAGATGCAGCTGCAGATGCTAAACCCTTATAAGGCCAGACTAAAATATCCCAGCCACTTAGAGGAATAATGCTCTTTCAAGTTTCCCCTCCTAGCACAGATAAGGCACACCAGGAGAAAACAATAACAACAGTGTCAAATGTCCAAACACGAAGTCTCCATTACATGTCACTTCTTTATAGTTGATGCCTTTCGTGTTGTTTCAGCCAATGCTCCAAACAGAGCAGGCTTTTCTCAGAACACCAGAACCTCTACATAACTACCGGCTCATTTTCTGTGAAAAGACAATCATGGCCTCCAGATGGCTTGAGCTGAACACAGTAACATTTGCAAGGAGGATAATTTTCTAGTTGTGTACTGCGCTTATGGCTCTCTAGAGACTAGTCAGAGGATAAAACAGTAAGCAACCTCTCATAATGGACATCCAAAAAAAGCTGAAAGTAAATCAAAATAGGTGTTACCTGGTTTTGCTACCTAACAAGTGACACAATCTATGAAGTTATGTGATATCAGGAATTTAGATAATTTCACAGTGAGGCCTACAGACAAAAACAACCAACCAAACAAAAAACACAACAAACAGCAGCACAGTTCTTTCCTTCCACAGAAATGCTATTCAATAACACAAGCCTAATGATATCTATGCTCACATATTCAGGTTCCACAATGAGGTCATAATGTTCACAAGGAATTTATTCTACTTAGGAAACATCAATAAAGAAAATCACTGCACGAAATTAATCATTCTGTCCCATATGCATCATACCAGTTTAGAAATCTGTGCATAACTTTAGTTCCCTTTACTAGCAGAGGATACTTTCATATTTCAATCATTTAGGTGAGCATCAGGAAAGCAGAATTTCACAAAGAAACAGAAAGATGACTGACATTCAGAAAATAAAAAAATCAGTTATGCAAAAACAAAGTCCTGAACAGAAGGACAAAATATTAAAAAAAAATAAAATGGATTGGATCCAAATTTCTTGCAATATACCAAAATAACCCAACTATTAAAACTGGGCAGCCTTTTGTTTCATAAGGGATAAGCTCTAACTTTATTGGTATTTTGATAAGAAATTTTGAAAACAGAAGCCTAGTGGGATCACTGTCAGTAAGAATCAACATCTCACCTTCTTGGAGAAAATGATTAGAAAATGATTAGAAAAGTACTGCATACAGTATCTCCAGAAAGAGATGTGTGTATCAATGCACAACATCTTAAGAACAGCAAAGTCGCTTGACTATCTCTTCTGGGGGTTCTTGGAGAGTTTCTAGAGCCTGTGCTTAGATCTTCCACACACACATTTTTCCCTGTTTGTTTTTTCTTCACAGTATCTGAGATTGTGTTTCTCTTTACCATGTTGACTGCTGAAGTTGGACAGCCCTTGACTACTGTCCAAATTACCATCCACCTGAAGGTATTTATGGAGAAACCCAAGTCTTCAGCATCGTGAGATTGTCAAAGAATCCTCAGCCAAGTGCCTGCTAGGGGAGCTGAGATCAGAAACATATTGAATACACACTTTCAAACCAAAGTTACTTCAAGCTTTTTCCTTAAACCACAGTTTCAGGTCTTTTAGGGAACAGCCATGGGAAACAGAAGTCACTACACAGCAAGCTGTATGTTGTCTTCATTAAGTACTGGAAAGTCTTCATTTGAAATTCAGAATTATTGCTTGTAAGTGTCAGAAGCAATAAATCCTACATAGTTATTCATCAGGACTATAAAAGACTAACATGGGTGTCTAACCTGACCTTCTGACTAATCCGAAGAATATTATTCCAGTTATGCTGTCCTGTGGCTAAAATCTGAAGTGTGGATGTAAAAGTTCAAAGAGCTTCTACAAATGCCAAGCCTTCACTGGTATGAATGTTCCCTCCTTGTGGATCTACACTCAGTCAGCAGCAACAGCAAGGAAAAATACTCAAACTTATTTCATTTCAGGTCTCAGCATCTGTAGCTTTTCAAAACACTGACTGAACAGAAACTGACACCTCTCTACTCATCAGCATTATTTTCCCAATACCAAAAAGAAAGCAACAACAACAAAACAAACAAACAACATGGTCCAGACCTGAGACTCTTCAAGTGTCTACCAAACTGCAAGCTTTCTGAGATAGATTTTGACAAAACTCCATTTCAACATTAAAGACATTCACAGCTCAGCCTGGCTACAGTCTTCACAGGGCAGATTATCATCAAATGTGTTTTTCCCCCAGTAACAACCAAATAAATACTTTTTTTTTCTGCATACAAAAGGTTAAGACCACATAAGCCACAGCCGTTTTGTTCAAAAGGGTGACTCTTGCCCAGGCTGAGCATCCCTGACAGACAGCTGCCAAGTAGCATGCACAGCACTGCCAGACACAATCTTCTTGGACTAACTTTTTAGTCAGGTCCCACGTGCCAGACAGCAGATAGATAGAAAGGGCAGTGAAAGACATTTACTGAGCCAGATACAATCTATAATTCAGGCAAAGAAGCCGTGCAACATCATGGATACCAGCAGTTGGAAACAAACAGCATCTCTGATAAGGCCCTCTCACTTTGAAATTCTTCTTACTAAAGGCTGTTGTCCCAGGGCCAGCTTTCAGTAGACTTGGATCAGCCAGGCTGCCTTGGCCTCTCCCCACCTGGTTTGCTGTGGACAGTAATTGGATGAGAAATGTTAATAAAAGTTCAGAGAGTGCAACAAGAGTGTCTGGAAACTCCAGTGCCTTTAAACGTTACCTGGTGGGTTTGCTTGGCTGTTGTTGTTGTTTGGGGGATGAAGGGAGGATGGAGGTGTTTTGTTTTGTTTTTCCACTCTCTAAAAGAAGATATCCATCTTTCAACTACCGTTACAGAATGAACCCGTAGAAACAACTGCTTGTGATAAAGGACCCTGGACACATTGGTATTTCCATAAAAGACTTAATTTATCCTGCCTTTGCAGAGCCTACCTTTACCAGAGCACTTAAAATCTTTGCAACTGGTGCTGGTTCTGGACAGTCTGATGCCCAGCCTTCCTGAGCCACTGAAACCTGTTCTGGCTTATCACCAGTCAAATCCTCCTACCCACAACATTTTGGTCAAACTACTCACTGTCTGAGAGCATACAGCACTGGGTAAAGACTAAGAAAATACTACTAATCACCAGTGTTACTCAGTATTATAATTCATGCTACTCCCTAAACAAAAATCTGGCATTCCACCGTGGAGTTCTAGTTGCCCCATCTTCTTCAAATTACACAATGTATGTACAACTTCAAAAACCTATGAGCTAATGAACAGCATCTCCAACAAAGCTGTCACCACATACACAGGAAAGCTGAAATACTTCCCAACTTCTTTGTGCTTTTATTTTCCCCCCTCCTCCTTTTTCAAAAGAGGTTTTTGCTAAATGCTGGAGCCCTGCACGGCTCACAAGTGGCTGCTGACTGATACCTGCAGCCCAGAGAAGCCCTGGAGAATAATAGGCTGTCACAAAGCCAACCACATACATTCACAAACTCCTGTGTCAGCTACAAAACTTTCCCAGTCTGAAAGGTGGGGAAAATTAGGTGACAAAGCAGGATCTTCATAGGAAGGGCTGACTAACACTTTCAGGGACAGGAAAGGGGTTTCTCTGTGCTCTTGGAAGGGAATTCCCGTTTATATCACAGGATGAAACACCAAAAAGAGTGCCATGTTCACCCTGAGCAAGCCAAGCCTGGGCTGGATGGAAAATGTGAACATGCATTGGTGGTGGAAACTTCACTGCACAAGGGAAGGTAGCCCCGAAACAAAGCCCAACAGGAAGAAGGAAAAGACTTTGGCCCCTTTTGCTACCTCCTGCTCTGGCATTCTTACTCGGTCACTGAAACTAGATTTTATCTGAGCTTGACTTCAGGCCCTCCGGCTGCTGACTTCCAAGAGTCGTCCAGGGACTGCACCACATGAGGGCTGCCTTCTGGAAAGGCTTTCCACATGGATCTCAGATCACACCCTGCTCCCAGCATCTGACAGGCTTCCTGAGATTATAGAATACCAGCAGCTCCAACACCAGAGAGACCTTTCGAGACCTTTGCAATTACCAGTAACCAAACTTTCATCAAACCTTCTTTATAACACTAAGACATATTTTCTTTTCCACCTCTAAGCATTGTTATTTATTTATTTATTAAGCGAAAAGGTACAGGGCAGACCCAGAAACCCCCAAAATCCTAAATTCTCACAATGAGTTCAGCCTCAGAACAGCCCTGGAAAGCATGAGGCAAACCAAGGAGAGGTTGCTAACCTGTCTTGTCCGTCATAAGACTGGTTTACAAAGGGACTTTCCATTTTTACAAAGCAGCATTCTGTTGTGTGTCTGGTAGGGAGGATACTGAACATGCAGCTCGGAGGTTTCAAGTGCCTCGCTGTGACCCACAGGAATAGCACAGTTCAAAGATGGGCCCATTCAGTCCCTCTGTTCTTAGGCCAGATGGACCTGCCCTACGATCAACGCCAGAAAGGACACTCTTCTGGGAAACTTCCCAGTGCCCTTCTCAGCTGCACAACTGTGAACTAGTTCCAACGGCTGTGGCATGGTAGCATGGCTTTCATTTCCGCCTCACTACCTGCAAGGCAAAGCAATCGACAAAACTTGAGGTCCCTGTGTGAGAAAAAGCCAGGGATGGATAAAAATATTGCTAAAAAACTTAAGAAAGGGGAGAAACCAGACATTCGTGGGATTCCCTGACAGCTCCGTGCAGAAGGAAGGGCTGGGCTGGAAAAAACAGGGCCCCAGGTTCCTGCCAAGCTGTCTGAGGCCCGTCCTTTCCAAATAGCTCAAAGAAACAGCCAAGGCTCCCTTGTAACCCTTTCAGAGCTTCTCTAGAAAGAAAGAGTGCTCTGGGCAGAGCAGCCCCCAAAGAGCACCAGGCTGCTGGGGTTCCCTGTTTCCTAGAAAGCTGCGGGCAGCAGAGTTCTCCCCAAGAGCTACTGAAGTGAGAGGTACAGCCACATTAACCCTCTGAATGCCACCCTAAAGCAACTACTGTCATGGCGATTGGAGGTTTAGCTAAATGCAGAGAGAAGGGAGATCTGCTGATCACTTTGGCAATATGAATTATCTAGAACCTACACAAGATATTTCAAAGAGATCTAAGATCAGGGATGGCTGGGGGCGAAGTTATGAGGCAAGTAGTGCAAGACACTAAAAGATTTCAACAAGCTCTATATTAAATTAAATGCTTACTAGAAGGGAAAACAGCATGTGACTTCCATCACAGCCAACAAAATCCACTGGTGGCAGCTAAAAGCCAGGAAGAGGAGAGTTCATGGGTGAGGAATTAAAAAAATAATTGTATCAGCACGAACTGCCTATACCTGTTGCCCAGTTTTACATGAACTGCAATAGTCAAAGAAAAACAACTGCATATTAACAATGAAATCCAGTGTTTAGAATGGTCAGAAGCCAGCAAGGTATAAGCATATGAAAGTTATGAGAGATAAAAGTTAAAAAATGATAGTGTCACATAAAATCAATGTTCTACTCCTACTTGATGCGCTGTTTTCGTTTGTCATCTCCATAAAGACAGACAGCTAATTATTAGAGGGTTGGAAGACTTCCATTTAGAATTGAAGAGAATGGGACTGTTTAGTTTAGGAGAAACAAATAAGAACGGAGATGATAGAAGCATACAAAATAAATAGCACAGAAAATAAATCAAGCATTTCTGTCTGCCTTCACATAATAAGGGGGCAAAGACTTTCAGCAAATTTGGAAAAAATCCAAAAAATGAAAAAGGAAATTTTTGCATACTATGAAATTTACCTGTGGAACTCACTGCCACAGCTCATCAATGAGGCAACAATATTCCCAGACAATAAAAATATGATTAATGATAACACCCACAGCTAGACCATGTAGAACAGAAAATATGGTGAGATCTACAAGTCAGCTGTTAGCAGCTGAGGGGCAAAAGCAAGCTTCCCCTAGAGACTGACAATTTCTTTACTGCCAGTCAAAAAGACTCTCTGTTTTCACTGAAGACATTGGTGGTAGTTACTCTGAAACACAGGACAGGAGAACCAAAAAGATTAGCTGCCCAATCCAGAATAGCAAATCCTACATTTACATTGGGCCAAGGTCAGTTTGTGTAGGCAGCTGAAACAAGAAAACCAAGAACCATTATGCAGCATTGCCTTCAGGGAAGGTATGAAAGCCCTGTCACTCCCCTCCACCTTTAGCATGGGCTGCTCGCTGGGAATAACGGGAAAGATTGTCATACCTTCTCTGAAAGGAAGTCATGGAGTCAGAGCCAGGTGCTGGAAGAGAAACCTGTCCCCTCACATCACTAGAACTACTTGCAAAAGGCACAGCTGCCCAGGCCCAGCAGGCAGGTGGAGGCGATGCCGACGCTGTGCCCACTTCGCTCAGCTGGAGCCAGCCCAGGGGAGGCCCCCAGGCTGCGGCTCCAGAGCAGCCTCCAGCAGCGGCCGAGCAGAGGCCATGCTTGCACGAGTCTGTGCCCTGCTCTACCCTGCTGCAAGGCCCCAGCTCTCGCCTCCAGCTCCCAGCCCCGGCACTGGCTCCTACGCTCTCTCCCTGCACTCAGCCCAAACCCCCTTCGCCTCTGGAAAGGGTCCTGAGATTAATCTCACTTATTACCTCGGAAAAGTAACAGCGCGGCGGCTGCCAGCCAAGTCCGACTCAACAGCGTCTGGGGAGCCGAGGCTGCAGGGCCAGGCCTCAGACTGTCTGGGCAAGTCACGAGCTTTCCGCCTTTCCTCTCCCGAAGGCTCCAGGCAGCCAGAGCCAAGGCCTGGCTGTGGGAAGCAGGGATCCTTCGAGACAGTGCCAACCCGTGGTGCCGAGGCTCAGGGCAATTTCCAAGCAGGATGGAGAGTAATTGGACCTGCCATCACAAGTTTTGTTAGTGTGACCAAAATCTCTCTCTATAAGAAGTTAATACAAGGCAAGCCACGTACTTCTGAGGTGTAAGTCAGCCAATTCACTTCCACAGTTAACAAGTTGTCACCAGTGACCCTGGGAGACACGTAAAAAAAGGTAAGAGGTTACCGGGGCAGGAAGGCTGTTACGTGTACAAATATGTGGGGATGGAGGAAAAACATACACGAAGTAGAGACAGGAGGAGCTGCAAGAACATACAGCTACACAGGCAGTATTTCTGTTTTCACCCTCCCTCCTCATCCTTCCTCTGAATAGAAGGTGATAATTTTCAGTGTCAGGACTGTCAGAAATGCTGCTTCTCAAGGGCCACAAGCAGATGTCGTATGACAGAGCTGCCAAGGGGAAGTGGACAAGGGACTGGTCACAGAAAAAAAGAAAAATCACTACACCCACTCTCACTTGCTCTTCCATCACGAATAAAGAAATTGAATTAAGTTAGGCATTAAGATAAGACAAGCCTGCCATAGGAAAAAAATCAGGAAACAGGAATCAACCTCATGTGTCTGCCCTACTGCAAATAGCCACTCTGGCTGGAAAGGGACTTTTCTACACAAGCCTTCCTAATACAGCACTCATCCCTGCAAGCAGCAGCCTAAAAGAACACTATGAGCTGGGGTCCCTCCCAGTGGTTTAACAGAGAAGAATCAAAGGTAGCAGCGTCTGAATAACCCATGTTAGATTTGATTCACGATCAAAGTTCTTCTGCCCCTCAGCAAGAATGAGGGCAGCACGTTCTGCTAGTGCTGGGTATTAGAAGCAACATCTTTACACCAGGAAGGAAAGAAAAAGACTGTACGATAACTATGAAGCCTGCAGAAAATGCAGTGTAGTGCAGATAGACTGAGCTCGTAATCAGGCATTTCCTCTAAGAGGGAAAAGAGAAGGGGACAAGTGGCATCAGGAGGAACGAACAGACACGGCAATGCTGGCACAGGACTGCACTCAGTCATGTCGGTCTACTGCTGCTCTGGCACTTCTGTGCTGCCTAGCTGGAAGTGTAAGGTCAGCACAGACTTTTCTGAAACTGAAGGCCTGTTGTGTAGCCCTCAGTGCCCGCTGTTTTCTCCCTTCATTTCCTCCAGAGGTATCAGTACAGCACAGACTCTTCAACGTTAGCCTGCACCCAGCTGCTGAGCAAACACACAGGCTCCAGCCACGTGGCAAGCAGGGCACAGGACAGAGAATGGACAGTCTCTACCTGGCAAGCGACTGCAGGGAGCTTGAAACAAGCAACTTGAAGAGTGCAAAGTCACTACTAACCCTTCAGATGCAGAACTGCATGGCAACAAAGAGAAACAGATCTATTCTTACAAAAACTTGTCATTAGCTGTCAAGATTACTAGGAATTCTCTCCTCCTTACTTCTAGCTGCAGGCCTATGTGGAGTTAGCAGAGTCCCTGCTGCAAGATCCATGCTAAGTCCATCTCAGCTGAGCCCATGAGTCATGCAAAAAGCAAGACAGTCCCATCAACTTCTCACCCTCTAGCACTGTGAGAACCACCTGATACATTAGCACATCTCTTGGCTATTCTAGTATCATTCTACTCATAGCGCTTTGTATCCTTTCTAGTCAAGGTCCAAGCATTTGCCTGATTTCATATTTTACCTTCTACACCTTGAAAATTTAAAATAAAAAACTGAGGAAACAGTGAAGCCACTTTCAGCTTCCCTTTAAGTAAAACAAGCTACCCCTTTGACACAGAAAACCAGGATTTTCAGACCTGGGACATACAGTTCAGGGTTCCTGAAAGCCTGAGATGCCAAATGTCCACGTGGAATGGTCCAGTTTTCCACTGCACTCAAGACTTCCAGGCAAGAAAAAAAAAAAAATACACAAAGCAGAACCTGTTTGGGAACCTGGACATATGGCTGCTATATGCAGACAGCCCACAGTGCTTTCAGTTGTTACTACCATTAAGAATGACAACAGAGCAAATTCAAGTTAGAAACTCCTAGATTAGAAAATCTAAAGTCTGTTTTTATTGTTTAACCCAGGTTAGAGAGCTTGCCAACAAAATATCATTTTCTGATGAACTTGAGCACCTTGTCCCAAACTGTGAAGCACAAGAAATATTTTGAGCATGTTAAACAACAAGAGCAGAATCCTTTGTTTCAGACTGCAGTAGCCCTCCCAAGCTGCCTGATATAATTTAGACTGCCATTCTACCCTCTGAGTGGTGATAAAGAAGCTTGCTTGCCTGCCTCCCTTGACCAAGTTAGATAAATCTTTCAGAAGATCCAAGGAAACCATATCACAGAATTACAGAAAGATTAGGTTGGAAGAGACCTACAAGATCACCGAGTCCAACCTCTGACTTAACACTAAAAAATCATCCCCTAAACTATACATCTAAACGTCTTTTAAAGACCTCCAGGGATGGGGACTCAACCACTTCCCTGGGCAGCCTATTCCAGTGCCTAACAACCCTTTCTGTAAAGTTGTTCTTCCTAATATCCAACCTAAACCTCCCCTGGCACAACTTTAGCCCATTCCCCCTCGTCCTGTCACCAGGCACGTGGGAGAACAGACCAACCGCCACCTCGCTACAGCCTCCTTTCAGGTACCTGTAGAGTGCGATAAGGTCGCCCCTGAGCCTCCTCTTCTCCAGGCTAAGTAGTCCCAGCTCCCTCAGCCGCTCCTCGTAAGACTTGTTCTCCAGACCCTTCACCAGCTTCGTAGCCCTTCTCTGGACTCGCTCAAACACCTCCATGTCCTTCTTGCAGTGAGGGGCCCAAAACTGAACACAGTACTCGAGGTGCGGCCTCACCAGAGCCGAGTACAGGGGGACAATCACCTCCCTGGACCTGCTGGCCATGCTGTTTCTTATGCGAGCCAGGATGCTGTTGGCCTTCTTGGCCGCCTGAGCACACTGCTGGCTCATATTCAGCCGACTGTCAACCAAAACTCCCAGGTCCTTCTCTGACAGGCAGCTTTCCAACCACACATCTCCCAGCCTGTAGCTCTGCTTGGGGTTGTTGTGCCCCAGCTGCAGAACCCGGCACTTGGCCTTGTGGAACTTCATACCGTTGGCCTCGGCCCATCGGTCCAGCCTATCCAGATCACCTTGCAGAGCCTTCCTACCCTCGAGCAGGTCGACACACGCACCTAACTTGGTGTCGTCTGCAAACTTACTGAGGGTGCACTCGATCCCCTCATCCAGATCATCGATGAAGATGTTAAAGAGGACTGGCCCCAGTACCGAGCCCTGGGGGACTCCACTAGTGACCGGCCTCCAACTGGATTTGACTCCATTCACCACAACTCTCTGGGCCTGGCCATCCAGCCAGCTCTTAACCCAACGAAGCGTGCGCCAGTCCAAGCCATGGGCAGCCAGTTTCCTGAGGAGAATGCTGTGGGGAACGGTGTCAAATGCCTTACTGAAGTCAAGGTAGACCACATCCACAGCCTTTCCCTCATCCACTAAGCGTGTCACCTTGTCATAGAAGGAGATCAGGTTCGTCAAGCAGGACCTACCCTTCATAAACCCATGCCGCATTTCGGAGCGGGCAGTGTCTGGGTGCCTACAGCCCTTCTAGCGCGAGCTCGCTGCCTAGCGAGGACCACAGCGGCCCAGCCAGTGCCAGACAGCCGTTAGGTGAGGAGTTCTTGTGGGCGGGATCGCCCCGCCCTCCCTGCTCGCCCCGCCCTCCCTGCTCGCCCTGCCTGCGCGCGCTGCCTCCCCAACTGCCGCGCCCCGCCCTGTTTGCCCGTCCTGGTCGCTCGCGCTCCCCAGGGGCTGCCTTGGAGCGGCCGGGAGGGGGCGCTGCTGGCTCCGCCTCCGCCTCGTCACGTCCCTCACAGGGCTGCCGGCTCGTGGCGGCTCCCTCGGCTGCCTCGAGTGGCCTCGATGCCGGGAAAAGAGCCCTGCCTGGCCCCATCCCCTGCTCCGCTGCAGAGCACGTCTGCCCCGGAGCAGATCGCCTCGGCAAGTGGACAAGTGCTGAGCTGGGTTGATCTTGTATTTAGTTTTGAGAAATATGTCATGAAAGAACAAGAAGCTAATGAAATAGCGATGTGGGAAAACAGTGACCAAATCACCGAGTTCTTGCTAATGGACTATTTGTATGAGATCTAAAAGGTGAACCTGTGCAAGGATGGCTATTGTTGAATCCAAGGTGCCTGCTGAAAACACAGAAATCTGTTCCAATTAGAAAAAAATATATTTTTTTCATTAGCTTTGATCCAGGTCTTGGACAGAAAGTGATTTGCAGAGTCCAAGTGATTCTTTGAGGAGAATTTCAAAAACAAGTGACACAGCAGCTGTAGATTCCAGTGACAGAGCCTTCTAGGAACGTCGATCATCCTCATCACTAGTGATTATGTAACTATTTGCCAATGGGTACTGAGAAGTTAGTTTAGGTTCTGAACAACAACTTTCATTCTCTTAAACACTATTTTCTACCTTTACCATGCAACTGAGAATGCTTTCAAGAGCTGCTCAATGCCCCAGTTCTGGGGTATCAAGGTCTTGGTATCAATGTCTGCAAATTAGTTCCAATGGATAATAAGGAATCATTTTCATATTTGTCGTCCTTAGGTTACATAATTAATATTGTGAAAAATTATCAATGGTAATCTTAAATACTTAGTTTACAAAACACATAACTGTAACACGTTAATGCCTTTACAGTAGAATGTGAATAGGTGACAATCCTGCCGAGTGAGAAGCTGAGACAGAACTGAAATAAGGCCCTTCTTTAACTAGGGTTAAAGAACGAAACAGCAGATTTAATATAGCTGCAGAGAGCTTCACAGGGCAATAAAGGCTGGGTTGCAGCAAGCATGGTAGAAGGCCTCGGACAGCCCTGTTACGACAGTCAAAGTGAACCCTTTTCAACTTTGGAACATCTCACCTCTTGTACACCCCTGCAGGCTTCTTTGTCCGGGGCATGGCAAAAGCCTAAATCACAAGCTGAGTGGGAATAGAGACAAAGCTCATAGAAAGTGACTAAAACAAAAAAGTCTCAAAAGGGACAGCACTACAGATTCGTACAGTAACATTTTAACGTATCCAGAACTGTTATCTGTGTATTAAAAACTCAAGATCTCCTTTGCCTTTTGGCAAGAAAACTATTGATTAGGCAACACTTCTCATACAGCCAAAGGAATTAAACAAAAGAATGGAGAACTAACTTCTGTTCAGAAAAAAAATAATTAGATAAATCAGTACTGGGAGAGTGGGAATTAAAGAGGAGGAAGGTTTGTCAGTAACAGCCTGAATCCCATAGCTCAAAAGCATCAAAATTAAAATTTTCAAACAAACCTCAGAAGCACTAAGATGGCTCAGATTTACCATAGAGCCATACAAAAGCTGTAGGGACTGAGTTTCAGAGGCAGATGTTTGAACTGGAGCCAAGTGCAAGGCAGATAAGAGACCCATTGACAAAATATTTCCATCCCTGCTGAATTCTACAACTGATAGACCAGAACCTCAATGGAACAAAACAGGAAGCTTTTCTTCAAACAGTCATCCAGTACAGAGCACAGGCTGACACCCATCAGATGACCCTCTATGAACTGCTGAGCTCCAATGTAACAGAACAAGTAGCAAAAAAGACATTTGCAACACAAGATAGCCATCTCCACATATAACCTTGATACTCCTTTTGGATTTCTTTCATTAAATACAAGTTCACAGCTCATGTAATGCAGCACTGCCTCAATAATTCTTATTTTTCATTTCCATTTTTATGTTAAACTTTGAACTCCCAGTAAATTTTGGCCATTTGACACAAGCAGCCACAAAGATTAAATAATTCAACAAAGGGTCTTAAGATATCTTTTTTTGTCTTGCTCTGAGAATAATAACAAAATATCTCAAGTACTGAAAGACCAAATGTTTTATCAGAAGTTTGAAGATGGAATCACCAGCTGTGACCACTTCTGTTCAGACACTTCTGAACTACTTTGTATGAAATAAAACAAATTTCTTCACTGAACTACAAACACAACACTAGATAAGGCACAGCCCTGGAAATGGTTCAGGGGAGCTCTGGGCATTAAAAGTTGAGTTGTCAGATCTACAGGTAATGACATAACAGAAATGGTTTCAGAAAAATGTGGTAATTACAATGCTTTCCACAGAGATCCACAACAGAAGATTTTGACTGAGTAATTTCTTTCCAGCCATGTCTGAATCCACGCAGAGTTGCAAGCAGAGATGAGAAATGAACAGAAGCTCCAGGCCAGCCTGCACACTGCTGCTCTCTAAAACTGTGTAGAAGGGGAAGGCAGCTTACACCTGTTGGATAGGTTCTTTATTTGGATTAGGTAATAGCTCCCCTGGCTGGGCTCCAAGAACAGAATTACCACCTCTCTCAATAACTCCAAACCCCAGAGGCAAACATTGTGCTGGAACAGAAACAGGCCAGGAATTCATTTCTCACATTCCTCTTCTCTAGGCAGGACAAAAAGCAGTGACTGATGAAATAAGAACGATTTGACTTGAGCTTTCCAAATCCCATTCCAATCCTCCTATTGAAGGACCCGTTTGGGAAAGGATGACCACCCAGGTCATGTATTCCTTCTGTACTGCATATCTGTCCTCCTTACCTCCATTTTCCAGTAGCATTCAAGTACCAATGGCAAGAATCAACGTTTTCATGTATACAGCACTTTCATGTCCTAAACTTATGTTGTGGAAGCCCTGCCTCATTATTTTATTTAAAAGGACAAGAAGGCAAACTCAGGCAAAGGAAGAAATCAGAAATCTCGAGCAGTTCTGGGCTTGTGTTAGGCCCAGCCTCCTGCAGCAAGCTCTCTTTGCTCCTAGCTTTCAAGATCCAGAATCCTTGGAGTAAATATTGCTGCTCTTTCAATCCCAGGAAGAGTAGTTTTCCTGCAGAATTACAGTCCTCTGTCCTGTGTCCAATGAGCGTATCAGACATAAATAAAAATTCCAATGTCCAAAAAATAAAGAGCAATAGGAAGCCATCTGAAAAGGGAACTTAGTAAAACACTAAAGGATGCTGCTCTATCTTTGAACAACCTAAACTTGATATTCTAGGAAAACACATGAAGATGAGGCCTTGGTGGAGGTTTCTGCAGTATCAGGAATAAGTTTGTACTCTGCATGTGTCTCAACAGCAGCGAACCCAGACTCACAGATACCAGGATGAGAAATAATCAGGGAAGAGAAACAGACATTTCCCTTCCATTCCACATGTTCATCTACTTCCTTATTTCACCATGAACCTGACAGCACTGTCAACATAAATTTGGTTTTGTAGGTCTAGTTTCTAGGATAGACATGAAAAGAACTGTTTCTTTCTTCTGAGCAAGCGAATAAACACAAGTTATGAATGAGCTCCTGAGTGCCATGTATTCTCCTTCAAAAATCTGGAACACCAGCTTTATCTTACCTGACTGCTGAAGAGACGCATCTTCTGTCAGCTGCATGAGTGTCCGACTGAACAGCCCACAGTGACCCTTTCCTGTTGAGTGTTGACCGGTAGCTCTGGGGCCCAGCTGCATTCCCCTTGCTTACAGCTCCACTTGCCAAGTTCAAGCTTGTTAACTGAAGAGGCAAAGAAAAAGACATCAGAAACTATTAAAAGACAAGAAGCGAACAAAAGGTGGCACTAAGTAAACTGGAGAGAGCATGTACTAAAGACTGTTAAAGAAGTCAATCTTCAGATGCAGAAGAATTTTGCTAGCTACATAAAGGAGCCCGAGGTGACACCAACAGCAACCATGCTTGAGATGAATTCACATACCAGCATTAAAACTACAATCCTTCCATTCACAGAAGCTCAAAGGAGGATGAGAACAAGAATCAGGCAAAAATCCTAAAGCAAGAATGCATTTCCTGCCATGGAACAAATAACAAGGATACATTAAAAAAATAACTCTACAATCAAAAGCTAGATGCTCATATTACTTTGAGTATCTGAGTGTATCTGCCCGTTCGTCATGAGCTGTGTCACCAAACCGTCCATACACATCTGTCCTCTCTCTACCCTCCTCATCTATGCAGAAGTATACCTCGGATATAAAATGTAACGCCAAACTACAACACATCAATGAAACTTCTCACCCAAACCACCTCCAAAGTGTTCACGCTAGTAACTATACAAGTTAGCTAGTGATGGCCTAAAATCATGTTTGGTGGATGTTTGTTATATCGAACTGTAGAAGTGAGTATCAATGTGTTTTTAAGCATATAAAATGCATTCCATTGTTTCTTTCTCTGAACATTCTTCTTGTGCTGCTTATCTTCTAAAAAGATCAAACTCTGCTAGCATGCACTACCTGTTGGTCTACTGAAGAGAGACTACATTCATAAGGTAATGGTATCTATTACAGAAGTGCAAATGATGGTTTATATTTAAAAAAAAAATAAAAAATAAAAAAATTATGAAGGTTACAAAACTCTATAAAGCTTGTCTGTCTTTAATTACATGATCACGTATTGCTTTTTTAGCAGCATAGAACAGACCTGGTTCTGCACCAAGATTAAAGTTTTATGGCAAACAAGACTTGTTTGCATTGGCCCTGCTCATTTCTGTGGCAACTGGAAATCACGTAGCCTGTGAGACACAGGACAACCAGAAAGAAGAGCCTGAAGACTAGAGCCCTACATCTGCTCCAGATCTCAAAGGTGATGCTCATTAAGTCACTCAAGTGTGACCTAACTTCCTTTAAATGCTTAAGCGTAGCTTGTGAATTCCCAGCTTTGTTATCTTAACAATGCTCTTTTACCAGAATTCATGTGAAATTGTACTAAAACAAATGCATACAAGCTTCATTGCATAATACTACACTCATACCTACAACAGTCTTACGAAGGCCCACAGACTTCATATCCTCTGACTGAATTCTGGAATGTGAACTAACATTGGATCTGGAAACACAGTAGGTTGTCACCCCCTCAGTGGTTTTGTAGTAACAAGGCATCTAAGCTTTTCCTGACTTCAGAATTCTTCTACTTCAAATTCTGGACAGAAACAAATTATTATGGCTACACACTATTTTTCTGCCCACATCTCCAGAAGGAACTCCTTCTGTCTCATCCCTTCCCAGTTTGATCGTTTCCCATTCTTATTCCTTGTCGGTGCATCATTCTTCTCATCCAGTCCCAGTTTCCACACTTCATACATCATTCTCCTTTTTCTGCTCATTCCAGTTTCAGTCTTCCTAACTTCCAGCACTGGCATCCACACTACTACTTGCCTTTGAGCCACACTGTCCCAGACCTTGGAACTTTCCGTAGGAGTAGCTTATTTGATCTTTCTCCCCACACTTCTGTTCTTAGTTCCTCTTCCAGTTGCTCACACACCCTATCCAAGTTGTTCTAGTTTTTATTCCCCTCCCCAGCCTGCTCATTTTGCCAATCTATTTGTTCACCAGTTCTAACATCTGGGCTCCTCTTTGGACCACATATGCCATACGTTTCCTTCAATTTCTGTCTTTTCACCCTAATACTTCCCCGCATCCTCTCCCATGCTGTGCCCAGGTCCAAATTTCACAACACCCCTTGTTCTAGCTGTTCTCCACACCTTTGTGGAATTTCTCTTTATTCTGCATTCAAGTCAGCCAGACTGCAAGCCCAACACAGACCAGGTCACTGAAAACCGAGGAGAACAGGGTCTCAAGACTTGGTACTCAAGAAGTACAAGAAATTCTAGTCTGCAGAGAAATTCAGCTCAGCATCCTCAGTGTGGAGGGAACCTGTAAGACCTTAAAATAAGGTCTTATGGTGGGACACATTGGGCAAGCTTAGAAATGAGCAGTGATACCCCACCTCACACAGAAAACACCACTATGTGTCACTTTGGTGCCTCAACCTCACCCTCTAATTAAAGTCTCCTGTAGACTTTAATATAAAGCCTTTTCATTGCAACAATAAAAACAAAGTAGATCTAGGTGTAACAGTGCCAGGCACCATACAAATATTTAACAGTTTCTGGCCACAAAGAGTTTATGATAGAGAGAAAAAAAAGGCAAGAATGGCAAATGAGGCAGGGGTCAACATGGTAAATGAAATAGGATCTATAAAATTCTTAGCTTGTCAGCAACAGCAATCACAACTTTGCAAACACAGTCATGTGTGAACACAGGACAACTTTATCCAATCTTCTGTCCTCAACATCTTGATACCGAGACACATTTAGTCTGATGAATTACCAACTCACCCCTGCTCTATTAACGCGGTATGCTTTCTTCTCTCATACTGTATCACTGCTTATTTGAAAGCTGTCTTTCCAACCAAGGCAGGTGAGCAGATAGCTTAGCATAGGTAAAGGGACATTTCACACATTCCAGAGAGACAGGTGTTTAAATTACAGCAGGATTAAAGACAGGCAAGGGATTCAGAATGAGAGAGAGAAGACCAGCAAGAGAGTAAGGTTTAGCTGCAGCCAGCCCACCCAGATGGGTGTTACTGCTTGATACTGTGCCAGGTGCTGAGACATTCCAGCTGCTATAATTAGCTCGCCAGGATGTTTTGGTGGATTGCCGAGGGACCCCCAACACATCTGTACAGAGTGGCTTCATTTTCCAGACACTAGCCTTCCTGTATACCTGATGCAATGGTATTCTTCTCTTCGTAAAAAGAGAAATAATTAGCAACAAATCAATGGTTTCTTTGGCTTAGAAGATAATGTACAGTACCTGGGCCAAAGCACATACCAAAAACTCTGTACAGAATAGCTTGCAGCTTCAAAAATAGGAGTAGTGGAAAAAAAAAAAAAAAGGCAACCAAACAAAAAAGGCTGTGGAGCTCAAAAGGAAGATAGTTATTCATGAGGATCTACAACAAAAAAAAGTTAGTGTGTTTTTTGTTTATTTTTAATAAAGTGTTTCAAGGTGAGCAGTACATTTGCCCTCTTGACAGTAGAAATACATATGCTTAAAAGAATCAGGTCTCTACAGTCTTGCTTTATTCAGAGAAATATATTTCTGAATAAATTTAAGATTGAAACCAAGATCACAGAATGATACCCAAAAGTGCCAGATACAAGAGTTGAGGGTTTTGTTTTTGTTAATCTGCTTTATAACTGAAATGACAAATGTGAAATCTTCAAATATAGGTAGGAAGAATGAAAGCTCCAATATAGAACTTGTTTCTAAAAAATAGTATTCTACAGTCAAAGAACCTTTAAAATAAATCACAAGCAAATGTCAGAAGAGAAGTTTAATATCTTTCACGTTCCTAATCTGCATTACACCATTCTTTCAACAGTTTCCCATTATTGTATTCAAGAACTTGAATAAAGTGCATTATTTTCATTTTGATCTCATTTCAAATAGGCTAAAGCATAAAGCGGCAGACATTCGGATTTTTCCAAAGTAGCAACTGTTAACAATGACACCAAAAAAACAAAACAAAACAAAAAACAGTGCTGCAGATCAGCCTTCAAGGATTCAGGAAAAAGTTCACAAAAGGTCAAGTGTTCCCTCTCTCTCTGCTTTGCGGGAGCCAAGCAGCGTGAATAGGGACACATAACCATTAGATATTGTTACTCTGCCCCTCTTGGCAGTGGAAAAATGACTTAAATTTTCATTACCAACATCCTGAACAGCAGATCCTGCGTTTCACTGGTCACTGTGTTACAACATTAAGCAAGCAATGCAGTACAAAAAATGCCTACTTCACACTTCCCAGTTGACAGTTTTGATATTTTTCTGCCAGAGGCCAGTCATATCCTTTTGCATATAAACAGTGTGCTGAGAACTGAAGATCTGCAGAGTCTAAGGCTGTTTCTTCTACTTGGAGCCACACTTGCATCTTCTCCAGTTCACACATCTCAGACTTCCATTTGGGTCTTCCTGATTAGTGAGGAAGAAAAGGGATCCAGGAGGTCTAGACATATTTCAAAGATCAAAACTAAGATGGGCCAGAAAGATGCAATCATAGTCCTGCTTTATTGTTTCTTCCAGAAAAGCCTTCAGTATGATGAAAATTTCATAGTCTGAAACAGGAAGAGACCTAATGCCACAGGTTTTAGCACAATGTCTACAATGAATAAGTTTCAAAGTTGGTTAGTTCAACAGTTCATTGAGGAAAAACTTTCCTTTAGAGAAAGATTGGACAGGGATCATGGTAAGACACATCTAAGGTAGAAGAGCATTGGAGATATAATCAGAACATTTAAGCTTCGATGCCTCAGATAGGAGAAGATAATGCTATATCATAAACTCAAAGAAGGAATCATTCCATTAGAAAACTAATGAAAACTATGCAAAATGCCTAATCATTAGTGGGATCTTCTCTTTTGTCTTTTGATCTATTTTTTCCTGTGTGCTCACTTTGACTTCTTCAAGGCTCCCCAGTCAATCCTAATTTCCTATTTTATTACTTACTAATCCCTTCCATCCATCAATGCCATCTTTATATCCAATAGCTTGTAAAACAAATGTTTCTTTTCTTTAATTACCTGGCTTGCATAGTGACTTTATTTTCACCTGCCAAGCTTTCCTTAGACACACATCCCCCCAGAGCTTTTGAGATCAGTGAAGTATTTATATCCCCAGGAACTGAGGGTAAGAGCTAAAAACTTGCCATTAAAAAAAAAAAAAAAAAAGCAGTATTTTGCTACATTCTTTCAATGATATTTCTCTTTGTTCAGCCTTCTGAGATGACTGACTACATACTGCAATAACATAAATAGTCATTATTAATCAGTCCTCATCAGCCTTTATGCTGCGTTTTCTTGTCTTCACCACAGAGCTCCCATGTACATTTGATCTAGCCCAGGCCCACACAATGTGGTCTAACAAAGCACCCAGGTCTTCGTGTGCTATTGGACACAGCCTATCTGCCTTACAGTCCATCTTCCTTAACGTGTTGAGAGGCTGGAATCCAACAGGCAATCCCGGTATGGGAAACATCAGTGGACCTTAACGTGCCTCTTTTCTGAAATGGCAAAGGAAACCCCAAACCACAATCTGAAACATGCACACTTTCACTGGCTGAACAGTGGCACAAAACACACCTACTACAGGTTCCTTGGAGAAACCACACAATACAAACATTTTTCTAGAGCCACCTTCTTGTGACCCAGGTCAGCTTGCTGACCACACCCCATACTGAAACAGCATCGTTTCATGCACAAATTTGAATTTGCAGGAGCAGCCAGCAAGAAGGGAAGAACTGGGGCTAACAGCAGTCTGGGAAGTGTGAAATCTGTGTGTGTATCAAGGCTATTCTGGCCAAAGGCCTGTGACATTCCTTCTCTGCTTGCTGAGCTTACCAGTTTACAGGATATACATATGCATACAGAGCACAAGTGTTCCAGTCTCCAGAAAATGTTCCAGACAAAGACCTGCCAGAGACATTCCTGGGAAACCTGACAAACTTGCAAATTCCTTTGTAGTGTCTCCAGCGTATGCATCCACTTAACAATGAAAAAAAAGTTAGTGCCGCTGCTGTGGATGACTGAACTCCCCTCCTCCTGAAAAAGTCAGGCTTTCATTTAGACACACTCTGCCTCAAAACTTCCCAGTGGGAGTGATTTTGATAAGACATAGTCCTGCCAAACATTTGATGACCGGGGTGTAATCTTTCCCATAAGATGAGTTCTAGCTGCTCAGCCTGGCCCATTTAGATCTGCAAATGCTGCTGCACCAAAACAAAAGCCTCTGTTCCTAGTCCCTCTGGAGTCCCAGAGCAAAAGGGTTCAATCCCTGCTCTGCAGAAGCCACACTGACATTTTTGCTTCCTACAGCCTCTGCTGTACCCAGGTGTAGTATTGCTAATGCTACAAGTCAGTAGTCTTAGAAGTAGTTCTAAATCTTGTGTCAACAGCCTGGGGATGAGGAGAAGATGAGCCCTGCAGCAGTGCAGAGAGCTGTGTGAAAGATGAAAATAAAATAGACCTCAGACTTCATTTCCTGTCTTCTTGCTCCTCTTCCTGGTTACACAGCAAGATGCCTTTTTTCCCCTCTACAGTTCCCTTCTGTTCTGTCAGTGTAATAGTAAAAGCCAACCAAATAGCTATGTAAGGAAAACAAATCAGACTAAGACTCAGATAAAGTGAGCTGAGTGAAAGCAAGGGACTAACTCTGAAGGAAAAAAAAAAAAAAAATGGTGGGGAAAATATCCCCAAAGTTTTGAAAATATTTGTTTCAGTCTTTGTAGTCATCATGTTGCACTGCTCAGGCCCAGAACTGAAGATGATGACCACTGGGACCTGTACAGGGTTTTTGCACACTGGCAGTTGGCTTTGTGACACTTGTGACACTTTTCCTCTGCAGAGGACAGTGCAGGCCAGGCTACCAAGCTGTGTAGTTGAGATGGGTAACCATGGAGGAATGATAGGGTTCAAGTTATTGCTGTAACTGATGTTGAGTTGAAGCTCTTCATTTTGAGATTCCTGTGGCAAACAATTCCCACAAAGGCAATCCGGGGCACTGCAAACCACCCGTTCCATTTCTTCCTCACTTCCTCTCCACTGTCCTAATGCTCAGTAAACTCACCTTCGTCCCAGTTTCTACTTTCTGTCCAAATTAAAAATGTAGAATGAGGAGAGTGCCCCGACCTCCTATGGGCCTGTCAGCAGGTTTGCAGGAATCCTGGCTGCTAGATTCTGGGCACTGACTGGTTGCATAGCTGAGATGGAGACAGCTGGGTCTAGTCCTTGCCTGGGTGGTCTGATGTTATCCCTATGATTGAACTCCCTGGCTAGAAGAATTGGAGCTATTCCTAATGATAGGTGGGTCCTGAAATCTCACTCTCCCCCTCACAGAGAAGGGCAGAGCTCCCACAAGGCTTCCCCTCCTCCTTCTCTTCCTCCTTCTCCTAGTGAAGCTGGCCAATTCAACACATTCTTCTGTTCACTAGCATTAATAACTATAAAGTACTCCAGCCTGGCAGCTATCAGCTGCAGCCCCTCCACACCAGCCAGTGATAGGGACCTCACACAGATCCTGCACCGCAGGAGAAAACCCTCTTTTTACCTTACAGTGTATTTCAGAGAGAAGTAGCATGCTATTCACAAAGGAAAGCATATCCATATCCAGAATCCAGCCACCTGGCGCCAGATCTACACACGTGTTGTGCATTTTAACATTCTCCTTGTAGAAAGTCCTACAATGCAAACGCACAGAAGTATTTTATGCTAAACACACATTAAGTGCAGACTTCAGGATTAATGCCTGTTAAGGAACACAGCAGAGGGAAAAACAAGTCCAGATTCTTTTTGTCACAGCCTTCATCCACCAATTCACTAGGTAAGACCAATCACTAACAGTAGGTACAGACAAAAAAAACCTTAGTTCAGCTGTCCAGAAGTAGCGTAAGAGCCAGTAAGAACCCTATATTACAAGCCAGGCCTACAAAACCAATTCAGTCCCTAATACAGTTTAGTAAGCCCTTTTCACTGTATCTTCAAACTTCATTTCCAGATTCACTAATGTATCTACCTTCATTCTGCAATACTACTCTTACTATCCTAGGCTCATGCTTGGCAATGGGCAAACCAAACAAGCAAAATTTCTGGACAATCTGAAAAAGAGAGTATTATTCCGAGCTAACTATTCCATTTCATATTGCCCACATAAATACCCAGTATATCTCTGAATCCTGTTAAGCTTTCTACCTTAATTGCATCTTGTTGCAGGAAGTTTCAGATAAGCATGTTCTGTGACAGTAGCTATTTACTGTTATCAGTTTTTATTCAGCTGTCTTCCTACTGAACTGAATACCCTCCTTCTTCTATTATGAGAAACATGAATAAAAATCAACAATATTTACCGTGTCATCCACTGCTCTGTATAATTCCTTCATACTTATTTCCTCCCTAAACAAACTATCTTGCATTTTTAATGAGGAAGTGAAAATAGTATTATGTACTTAACCATTGCAGTCACTCATCTGTGCTTTGAGGGAGGAAATGTATTAATTTTCACATAATTGCATACTATTTCCTATCCTGTTCCTAAAACAGGCAATTATTTGTGTTTGTTATGTTAAGCAATTGAGGTTATTGCTCATCATGTAATCAGTTATTTGTAAACACAACTTCATCTAGCATCGCGCTGCACTTAATGAAGTTAGATTTCTCTTTGCTTTTCTTATAATAATCAACAGATGAATACAGATATACCGACAAATTCCAAGAGGTAAGCTAGAGTTCAAGTTTACAGCACGCACAACTTCACAGTAAATGAACCTCTGGACACTTCTAACCCACTTTATACAGAAGATAACAAGAGTTGCCTCACATTGTAAACATAAGCTGCACAAATATGTGTTCACTTGGATGAACACTACAGAGTAGTTAATCTGCTGTAAATTCACACCCTATATTGCCTTGCAATAACTTGCTTTTATATTCACACTTTAGGTAGTAATTTGCCAGTCATTATTAACCTCCTCCTTTCAAATTGCATTTTACATTTGCTGCGCTGAAAAGTGGCCAGATATTCATTTATTTGCTTTTTGTTTCCAATCTATATACCTCTCACCCTGAAACACCTGGCTTAACAGTCCTGGCTGAAAGATTGTCAAAAACTCTTTTATAAGTGTAAACAACAAGACTCAGTTCCACAACTTGCCACTTTTCTCAGTTCAAAGAATTATAATAGACCAAGACATGGGAAGGTTGTTTTTGTTGGTGGTGGTGGTTTGTTTGTTTATATTATGTTTGTGTGAATTGAAATTTCTTTTTTAATGCGTTTCAGTGCGTGGTCATCTGGTCCTGGAGCAAGACTCCTTACTTTAATTTACTGGAAACTTTTAGAGCCTTTGTTACAGAAAAGTGTATTTGCTACATTTCTGTCTTCTGTAACAACATCACCACCAACCATACCTGTAGTTACAAACTTTGTCACTTGTTGTATTTCTTCATAACATCCAGCCACAGAAGGCTCACTAAACATTTTTTTGCCTATCCTATCTTTTCTTCTGGTAGGAGCCTTACTTCATTACCTGGAAACAAAACTCATCTACTACAGTGAAAAAAATAATACAAAGGAAATTTAATCTTTCTAAAGCCCTTATCCTCCAAGACTAGTTTCCACAAACCTAGACTATATCCCCAACATGTTAATAAAATAATCTACCAGCAGCAGAATAAAGAAAATCTGATTTCTGTGGCATCCTTGCACATCTCCTTGGCCAATAACCACATCTTTTACAAGCCTGTTCCCTGTGACACCTTCCAAGATCTCACCTCCCTACATCCAGGAACTTACAAACAAGCTGCAGCACATGTTGCAGGTAGTTCCAAATTAGTCCTGTTCACTGCTAATTAATATATGCATTTTGTTTGTTTAGTCAAAAAAACAAACAACGGTTACAGTTGAACTGCTTTTCCTTGTAGCCCTTGGCTGAAACATTCGATTGCCTTGCACTTCTACGCACTCAACGTTTTCATGAAAGAAATAAGAACAGACTATTTTTAAGACAAAATTTAGTTGAATCTCAGGGGATTTGAACAGAGTTTCTCAACTGCATACTTGTTTTATCGTGACCTTTGTAGCTCAGATGCCCCCTTATTAGCTCACTTAGCCAGGAATTCATCGGGATAATGCTGGACCCTTGAAGGCTTGAAGGCACACATCTTTCAAAGATATCTCCGCGCTGCTTGCTTACAGACTTAGTGGGAGTTCGCAAGAGTCTTGTTGTTCTTGTATACTGCAGAGTACTGAACTTAGATGGTGACTACTGCAAAAATCAGGAAGTGTTTTAAAGATTTCATATGGATGGAGGTACAGAATTCTTACCGTTTGTCATAACCTCAGAATTGGCTTTATTATTAGATTTGATGTAAGCACAAAAACATTCTAAGTCTGTGTAAAGTAAATAAAAAGAAAAAAAACTCCTCAGAAGGTGTTAACAGTGAATGTTAGCTTTATGTTTAACTATAAGGATTCTCCCTCTGGTGTGTCCTTAAGGAACATCTTTCCTGCACTTATCATTAATGACAGTTACACAAGTCACCCATCTGGTGTTTCAGAAGCAAACGGAGAGGACTGACAAGACAGTCAGATGATATAATCACAAAATCTTGTTTTCTGAAAACAGATGTTAAATTTGTTCAAAATTCTTCAGCTGCTTACACATAAAATTTGCCCTTTGAACATTGTCCTTTCAGCAGACAATTAATTTAAATTAAACTTATTTAATACAGTAGGTAGAATATAGGAGTGTGAGAGAAAACGTGAAGCAGCGGCTGCGGGCATGTGTAGGAAACAGTGAGGAACAGCAGGGATTAGAGAGAACCAGAGATGGACTCCCAACCAGAATGGCAACATCATTCAAATCACAGCTGTTGAGGCTACATTCCCAGGAACCCCAGAGACCCAGGATAGTACTTGGATAGTAGAAGTAATTCTCACAAGAACTGGAATGGAAAACAAGCTTCCCAGCTGCTCTTGGAAGGAGGTATTGGATTAGAGTACCCCCACCCCAAGACACAGCTGGGTACAACACAGAGAACCAAGGCTCAGTCAAAAGGCACTCAACTGCCTTCTTGCCCTTGGAAAAGCAGAAGCCCACAGCAGTAGTAATATTTTCAATAGTCTTTCTCCCCACCCTGCACCCAACAATCAATAGTCTTAATCTTGCCATTAAACAGCATTAAATCCAAATATCAAGTCCCTTTCATAGCAGCCAGGTACCTTCAAACCAGGTATACTAACTCCAGTTTGCTGGACTGGCTTTAAACAACTGTACTATTTTTATTGTTTCAGTAAGTGATGTTCCCCTCCAGAGGTTTTCATGACAATTAGTTTTAAAATACTTCTACTTTTAAAAGGCTATCATATTTCAAGAGGCTTAAATGGAAAAAATAAAAAAGGAAAAGCATCAGTTCAGAGTACCCTGACTAGAAACACAGAGGAAGGTAATGCAGTACTATAGAATTGCCTTAATTGTAGATTGTACATTGCCTTAAAATAATAGAATTAAATTGTCCTCACCTAAACTATCCAAATTTTCATACTAAGCAGGCTTCAGATTTAATCTGTCCAGAGGGACTATTGCTAAAACATGGCCTAGAGAATTACAGTAAAGAATGGATGTCTAGAACCAAAGATGCAAGTTCGGGAAAGAAACTCATTGCTGGACAGAGCCCCAGCTCTAAACTTTTCATTGACTCATGAATCCCCTTCTTCATTTAGACAGAAGACCACTAACACAACCCAAACCATGTTTCTGAATTTCAACATAGAAGCAAAGCTTATACAAACACTGTGTAGCCTAACGCAAAAAAATATCAAAGTCATTGCGAAAAATCTACACTCCATGCTACCATCTGAGCTCTTCGCTGTTTGCTTGTCACAAAGAAGGGAATTAGCACCTTCATTCTCCTGTCTATTTCTTATCTCCTGTGCAAGTATCTGCCTTGGAAGAGCCCAAAAGTGAAAAGCAATGCAACCAATGTACCATGACCAACACATTCCCAGAGCTGCTACTGCACTTCATAGCTGCTTTCAGATGTGAGCATATCTACACTGACTGACTGCTGGCTACACAGATTCCAGTCTCCACCATCTACAGTTTACCAGTGTGTGTGCCCCTTTGTCATCCACTGCAGCTGTGCTCAGGAAGCTACATAGACCTATGTGGCATAGACTTTGTGAATGTCTCTCTGGATCCCCTTTCTTTAATTCCTAATTTAGCTATCAGTAACTAGCTGCGGTAGGAATACAAAAGTTTAAAGTTTACAACTGTAGCATACTGTAAGGAAAAAAAAAAAAAACAAAAAAAACCTGCGTAGACAGTCATATAGGACATAACTCAAAGAAACTTGAAATTAAGTAGAAATCTACCAGAAGTCAATGTAAATTTCACAATACTACCCTGCTTAGCAAATGAATTATCATATCTTCGTTACTTCATTTTCTCTCTGAAATGCTATGGGAGTACAGAATTTACAACAGAATGCATTCTGCAGACTTTCATTTTCAGCAGTGTGATGACACACTCGAGGAATGAGGAAGCAATTCTCATGGAAGCACAAATCTGAGAAGACTTGGTTTGTTTAGTAAGACCAAGCATGGGTTTGTTTTTTTCAAAACATAGTTTCTAATTTTCTGCCCAGTCTCACTTTCTTCTAAAAAAAAAAACAAAACATTTTAGCAATGTTCTTGTCATCTCGCAGAAAATCAAAATTCTGGTCACTGTAAACACTTCCAATTAACAACATGACAAAAATCTGTTTTCATGAGATTTACTCTTTCCAGCGTACCTCATCACAGCTCAGTGCTGACACAGAAGTTTGTGACAGATTTTTCTGTTGTCACAGGGACTGCAGCTTACATACCTGCTGTGTAAGGAGACTGATGTGGCTTGGTGGGGAATACTGACAAGCTGCTTGCTTTTCTGCCAGCTGTTGCAGTTCTGCTGCTACCATACGAGGGCTGTAATGTTTGCCCTGAGAAGTAGCATCTTCTGTATCTTTGTGCATCCCGGCTGGGCCCACATGCTGTCCACCTGGACTGCGACGGCACAAACCTACCAAACAAACATCTGGTCATGCTTAGTAAGCAGTATCATAAATATCAAACTATTCTATGATTCTAAGGTCCCTTCCAACTCATCTAGTTCCAAACCCCACCACGGGCAGGGATGCCTTCCACTTGATCAGGTTGCTCAAAGTCCCATCCTTGAACACTTGCAGCAAAGAGGCATCAACAACCTCTCTGAACAACCTGTTCTAGTATTTAACCACCATCACAGTAAAGAGTTTCTTCCTTATATTTAATCTAAACCAACTCTCTTTCGGTTTGAAATCATTACCCCTTGTCCTATCAACACACACTCTTCTAAAGAGGGTATAGTCTCCCCATCTTTCTTGCAGGCCCCCTTTAGGAATTGGAATACTACAAGAAGTTCTCCCCAGAGCCTTCTCTTCTCTAGGCTGAACAACCCCAACTCTGACAGGAGATATGCTCCAGCCCTCTGAACATTTTTGTGACCTTCCTCTGGATCCACCCTAATAGTATGTCAGGCTCTTTCTCAGCCTGCTGATCACACAGACAAAAAAGCAGGTATGATACTTCTTACAGATTTTAGGGAGAATACAGCTTTCTGTTCTGCACGGGTTATTACCTATATGAGCTTTGGTCAATGCCAAATCCCCTTTCTCCTCAGATTGGGGGAAAATGCATCTAATAGCACCCACTGCCAGAGAATGCTGGCTGGCTATTACGTAAGTTAAATCTATAATGTTTTTCCTTGAAAACAAATAGGTTCCTTTAAATAATGTACCCAGTTGGGAAGTCAGATTTATTTTTATGCTAGAAAGCCTGTCACTATATAGAGCTGCTGTAAAGCAACTCTAGTGAAAATGTGCTGACTGATGTATAATCCAAAGCAAACACACATCAAAGAAAAGCATGTTACCGGGAGCACAGCTGTTAGCCTCTGTATGCTTCCTAAAACTTTCTTAACATGTTGCAGTCTGCATCCATAAATTTCTAGTTTCTTCCACCCTTCAGATTCCTTACACTCTAAAGATGCATTGCTTAACTATGTCCTATCTTAGGACAGTAAATGTGTAGTCTCTGGGTCTTGTTTTTAAGATACTCTTGATGACATCAGTTCCAAAAGGTCCTACAGAATGAGATACAATACCAATCCACTCATATCTTTCTTTCTTTAGAAGTCCTGACACACCTTTAAGTATTAAAAAATTATAGTTTCATTAGCAGATTTTCTGTGAGAGGAACATAAGGAACGAAGAACAACACAGCCTGGGACTTCTGCTAAACAAAACTACATTAAAATCACTAAAGATAAACAATAGATCAGTAATACAATCAAGTAAAAGTATACAATACTTCATTTCCAGCTTTTTCAATTCCATGTTTATACGCACAATAAAAGGACATCTTTGGCAAACAAGGGCTGCTTCCTGCATTCTTCCCTTCCATGAGAAATTTATCGCCATTGGAACAAGACTCATAATTCTAGAAATGTGAAATTACCACCTATTCCAGAAGAGAGATTACAAAATCTTTATAGTGAACTAGCTGGTTATTAAACAACGCAGAAAACTCACCTGCTTTTGCAGACGATGGGCGGGACAATCTTTGGCTGTAGATCTGAGCAGCTCTCTGCAAAGACGAGAATGGGCCAATGGTGTAGCTACCAGAACGACAACGATGTAACCCTGCGAGGCTAGAAGCCTCACTGGACACTGGGTTTGTGAAGACAGAAGAGTTGTCAGGTGCTGTGCTCTGGCTCTGGGGGGAAGGTAGGGAAGATGAAGAATGAATCAGCCTGGGACCAACTGGGGGAACCGGCAATGAATGGTAACCAGACACCTGTGTGTTTCCAGATGCTGCAGGTTGAGATGGTAACTGGGAACTGGTACTTCTCTGGAACATGGTACCAGAAACAGAGGAAGAAGCACTAGCAGGGTTGCACCAAGGTAATTTCAGTTCAGCATTTAAGGAGGTGGGTCCTTCTGGAACTAGAAAGAGATGATGAATACACTACATGAGAAAAGCTTCCTTTGAAGTCTTTCAGATAACAACATACTTGAGCTGCCTCTATTCATAGACCCACTGAAGCAAAGATGACCTCATCTATCAGTAAAGACAAGAGGCAGCTCTACATGATGAATATCCTCCTTCAATGACTGCCATATCTAGATTATTCCCCACAGAAGAGGAGCTAATTCACTCGTACTGCTCTCCCTACGGTACCTGTCTTCGGTCTAAAATTAAAAAAATGCAGAATCTTCCCCTAAACTGGGCATTCAAATACCTCAGTTTGAACCCACAGATTCTAACCTCTGTTTAAAACCATATTAAAAACAGTAGATTAATTCATTATTATTTTCTTGATGATGAATGAAGCCAGTTCACTTACGGGTTGATTTAACTTCTTTCGGTTTATAGCCTCTTGCTCGTCCTGCAGGCAAATCTGCAACTGAACTTTTGGGTTGATCGCCTGTAACTTTTTTCATCACTTCAGGATGCTCTATAACAAAATCCAGGAGTTCGGAATTAGAATAATTCAAACTGTGATACCACTGGAATGGGACTTTTTAAACACTGCTATAATGGACTTTCTAATATTTTAGACTCTGCAACTCTGTTGATCACAATTATGTTGTCATGTACAGTAGCATGGACTACTGGATGTGAACAGTCAGCACTGCACTACCTTCCATAGAAGGCCTCATTATACTCAAATAGGCTCTGCTTTCTAATGGGTATGCTCACTGTAGGCAGCACAATTTAATAAGCCTCAGTTTCTTTCATCCCTTACTTTGATTTCAGAATTTCACATTTCAAATCTCAGTGTCTTCAAGTATCCACATTCTGATTTCAGTCACAAGCCACCATACCCAGTTCCTTATAAAGGCTAATCCCAGTTCATCCCATTTCACTTCACTAAAAGAAGGTGGGATTGCAGTTACTGTAGTCTTCATCACAAAAGAATCATTGGGAATTAAAAAGAAAAAAAAAAAAAAAAAAAAGATACACAGCCTCCAAAACTCTGAATAATTTTCTGTATGGGCTGTTCACTTTCCATAGACTAAACTGAAACTGAGTTAGTCTGGGCAACATACATCAGAGCAGCCTGCAATACTCACCCGCTTGAGGCTGATTCTCTGACTGGTTACTGGTGTTCCTGGGTTTTGTAGTTCTGGAGTTTGTTCCTAGGAAGACACTTGCTGACTTATTTTTCTGGGTGTAAAATGTCAGCACTTCCTCCAGCTCACTCTCACTAGAATGAGGAGAGAAGAATGGAACTAACTGAGATCTCTAAGCTTTTCTGCCTTCACGGACCAATCAAAGAGGAAAGACAATAAGGAGGTTAAAGAGAAAAGTGAGAAAATGGTGAGGCCAGACAAGTTATTTGCGTAGTTCTGCAGGGTAAGAGTGGAAGCCTTGTTTAAACCTGAGTTTCCCACTAAAATACCATTCTTTTATGCAGTAGAAAATTCAAGGCATCCAGCAACCTACCCAGGGTAATAATGAGCAAGTGAAAACTCTAAACTCATTCTACGGGAAATTGACAACAGGAAATAATCAATTCTCAGTTAAATTAGTTAATCTTCCCCAGGTGCTCTCTAGGACAAGCAGCTGTCATGTTCATGTGAGAAAATAATCTCAGTCTCTAAGGTCACCATTAGTAGTTTCAGTATAGCAGTAAGGAGAGAACAGGAAAGAGCTTGGTAAATTAGCCAAAACTGCAGGTCAAATAAACAGAACAGTCAATATTTTTGAGAATGTCACAAAACTTGCATGTTTCTTTTATTATTTTCTTGACAAGAAGAAAGTCTAACTGAGAGTTTGGATCTTCAGGGCATGCTGCAAAATTCACCTATCCAAAAGCAATGAAAATAAGGTGAAGGGGAAATGTAAGAGTGAGGAGTTGGTAGAAAGATGCTTTCAGCTTTGAGTTTACCAGCACAAGGATAGATTTTTACATTGCAAAGAGGATATCTAGAAGCAATTGTAACAGCATACATACAACTAAACACTGTATATCCATGTAGCATCAAAGTTACTGAGTGATTGGGACAACCCCAATTATTACATGGTAACATTTATTACCCATCTTCTCCCATGTGCACTCAATGTACCAGAACAAAGAAAGTATAAAACTGACCCATTTTCTCGGCTGCATATGACTAGCTTGATGATTTAAGCTTCAAGCACAAAGCAAAATAGTGTCAGCTATCAGAGCTCTCAAACATACTTCTTAAGAAGCAAAAAGATAATCACTTAAAACTGTTCTTTATCGCTAGGGTAGATGGTCCAACAAAAACCTCCAGCTCCAGCCTACACTGTGCATCAGGCCATGATGACACGGCAGTCAGTAACACAGATGAGTATGCAGTTCTGCCCTAAACAGCCATCTATTTCAGCATTTCTGGTAAAAAGGAAAATGGCCTGCCCTAGGAGACAACAGCAATTTTAGTGGCGAGAGATGTCAGAGAACCAAGCGCATATGGTGGACCCATGTAATCTGCATTTCTGCTGACAGGAGTAGATACTATGATATATGGTAGTCATATCTTGACTGTCATTCTTTTCTAGAACACTATTTATCTGAAAGGCAGCAAGTTTTTTTCTTGGAGCCTGTAAATCTGTTGCTGTAATGACTCCAATTATATCAGCAATACATAAACTTCATTGTGCTTGTGAGAATGTAGTAAAGGAGATTGTGATGGCTCCTGAATGTAGCTGAGAAGGCTCAGCTATCACCCACTTTAGATCAGTCACTAAGAATGCTATCCCCAAAGACAGGAAAACAAAGAACGATTTCATAACTGATTGTAAGAAAGAAGGAAGCAGTGACTGTGAAATTTGTGAGAGAAAATCGAAATGCATTAAAAGGGCAGATGAACTCTAGCTCTCCAGATCGTAACAGTGGTCCTTGCCAATATAAGCATATCATATATAGGTCAAATAAAGGAGTCAAAAGGAATCAGATTTTGTGCTCAAGAATCAGAAATTTGCGGAAGTAATTCTGGTTCACTGAATCATTTTAGACCTCTCCATAGTCTGAGGGCTATAACACCACTGTTTTTCATACAATACCAAAGTGCACGAAGAGCAATTACCTATTTTCAAAATACATTTCCCAGCAGACTCTTGTAAGAAAGTCAGATAGTTCTGAATGTACAAGGTTAGAAATTGTAGCATTTTCTCGTTAAAGTAACTGCTTGCACTGAACTGACTTAGCAAGCCAAGTAAAAGGCGAGGATGATGATAGGGAGTTTAATTCCCTTTTCTCCTCATCTCAGAGGGTGTAGTCCTGGAGGGTTCCTGAAGGAGAGGCAGAAAGCATGAAATTTGCTTCTGGGATCAGAAACTTGAAAGCCAGAACCACAACAGTCATCCAGCCACGGCAGTTCAAGGTCATCTGAGCAGTAGCTCTTGTCTCCTTGAAAATATTTCTGCATTTGCTCCAGCATCACTGGAAAGTAGACCATAGCTTACCAGCATCAGGTTAGAATTTACTGAGACCAGGGCAACCAGTGTTGTCCTTTGGGGATCTACTTAATGGTCAAAACATCTATTGTATGACCTTCTCTATGCACCAGATGCTGACTCGACAAGCATTTGGTTGCTGGAAGGGAAAAAAGAGAAGAGATAAGTTTGCTGTCCCTCAGCAGGAGAAGGTGCTAACCTCAGTAAAGGTATCTAGAGGCACAATCCCATCATCTTCAGGGTTGGGAGATCCTTTACCAAAGGGAATAAAATTCATTCCTACCTTGCTCTGGTAATAAAGTTCTGAAAACCTTCAGGATTCACTCCCTCCTCCTCCTCTTCCTGTTTCTTTTTTGATTGCTTCTGAACCATCTGCTCTGTTTCCTGTGAATAAGCAGTATTAGTAGGTCTCTCTGTGCAGTTATTTTATGTACTGCAGCATAGCTGCCACACAGAGAAGACAAAAAGCAAATCCATGCGATCTAAGGAAGAAGAACATCAACTCCAAAGTGACAAATTATAAGTGTATTTCACTATGTGTGTAGAGAGCCCCAGAGATAGCAGGCTAAACATACACTACACCTCATTCATCTACTTGACATAACTTACTAGAGTTGACTTGCTGAGAAGATATGAAAGTTTGACAAATACGTGCTTCTACTTCAGATACATCCTTTGCTAGGACACAAGAGAGTAGGGAGGGGAAATAAATCATTCTTTGCAGATATTAGGTCCCCTTCCTACTTCTGCTGTCTCTGTCACAAATAGAGTTCCTCACAGTAACTTTTATTTGAGCATCTGTCCCAGAAGGAGATATTCAGGAGGAGAGAACAGAAATGTAAAATTAAATTGGAGAAACTAAATCAAAGGAGGTTGCAAAGGGCATCTACATTTCCTGCTGTAAACTCAGAGTTCTCCTTTTGAGTTAATTTCTTTAGTCATACAGCAAATTGCTGAGGTCTTATCTACATACAAATAATATACTGCATAGCAAAAGCAAAGACAGTAAAACAGTACAGCCTGTGACAAATACACACATACACTAGAATATACTGTAATAAAAGATTATAAACCTTTCTGCGAGTGGGAGCAAGCTATCAGATATAAATGGCCCTTATATTTTACACCAGTTGTTACAACTAGAATTTGTTGGCACTAGAGGTTGTATACAAGTACTGCTGTTAATAAAATAAAATTAAAAAAATAAAAATTAAAAAAATAATAATAAAAAAAACAACCAGCCTACAGACCTATCTGAAATACTACTACTAACATAAAAGCTTTAGTTGACCAGACTTGACCTTCATTTCACTGCTTCTTACTGCCACTTCAAGCTTTCCCAGGACAAAATGGCCAGATATATCTTATGGAAGATAATTCAAGAGTGGGGAGAAAAGGCCAGTCTGGGACCTGTGTCTACTCTTCATTACATAAGTAGAAGTCTTGACAATATGCAGTTTGTTTTACTTAGTTTGCTGGAGACTGTTTCTTTCTTCTGTGTCAATACAGAAGATGTATAATAGCTAGCAGGAGTCCCCTACTAAATGAAAAGTTACAAGTCAGTTAAAGAATTCTATATGTTGAAATCAGACACCAAAAAACCCCCACATAAGCCAAGAGCCTCTCAATAGCTTAAACAAGTACGCCCTAAAACCTCAAATGATCTGTTTTCAAGTGTTTTAACAAAGAAAATGTTTATGCAGTGATGTATTACCAGTTACACAGCTTTATTTTGTGAATTTGAGAGTTGGAAGAAAATCCTAGTGTTTCGGTACAATTTGAGTGGAAATTATATCCAAAGCAGTTGCATTCTTAACTCACCGCAGAGCCACCTGAGTGTTTTGCAATTACTCCTAACACAGTAATCCACTGAACACTAGGCATACAAGACACTTCATGGAATAGATTTGGTTCAATACCAACCTTGCTTTGACAGATCAAGTTACCAAATGTCAATTCTGAAAAGGTATTGCAAGTAAACACCCTCTACTAACAAGTAGGAGCTTGGAGGCCAGTATGCACTGCACCCTCTGAAAGCAAAATTCATACTACCCTTGTTCTAACACCGGAGAAATGCAAGGGGAAGGGGAAGCTGTATTTGCAAAGCAAGGATTAGAGTGAAACCACTATACTAAGAACATCATCTTCAAAACTGAAAGAGGTGAAAATTAATTAACTTAGGACTTCTTGTCAAAGAGCATGCAGAGTTCTATGCTATAGATGGGTAGCACTCCTTAGGTATACCAAATGAATGGTAAATATGTATATAAGTATGTGAAATATATATTTAATTATATATAATAGAAGAAGCATAAAAACAAGGAGAAATGGGAAGGGGCCTTACAGAGCTCCAGAACTAAAGACAAGCCAATGAAAAAGCAAACTGCCAGTTAAATTCCCATTCCTTGATTTTTATTATTTTGTTTTTAACTTTTATGGACATGATTACTGGACTACACATATAACATGCTGTTGTCTGTCTGACAATTTGGAGAGACAAACTGCCATTACTAGATGCCTAACTACAAACAGACTGTGTAAATTGCAGAACAGAGCCCTTAAAATGACTTTGTCTTGACTTTGACAGCAGCCAGCAGCAGATACATTAGAAGAAGATAACAGAAACCAAATCACTAACAGTGCTATGGTAAACTGCCTCATAATAATTTCTTACACAAGTTAGATTAAAAAATAATATATTTAAACCAAAGGCATTTCCAAGGGGTCCTAAGATTCAGAATTCCTTAATAACTTGGCAGTTATACATGAATGGGTGACTCATATCTATCTCCTGGCCTTTAATATGCAATAACCACAGTAGACACTGCTGTTGGAACTGCTGGAGTCTAGCAGCCCTGGATACTCCACTGTTTTTGTGCTAGAATATTATACACCAACAAGATCTACTGTGGTACCACAAAAGCAACAAAGCTTGAAAGCACTGAAGGGAACTAAGTACCTTAGCCTGTTCAGTGGTGTAAACTACCAGAAGAATCCAGAGTTAATCACCTTGTTATAATAGATTATGAACTTGCCCAGCTGGTGAGCTAGGATACGACGACGATCATTTAGTCCTAAGTGACGGCTCGGGAGCAACACTCTCAAGGACTGCTGAAGATTGCTGGCAGCTCGCTTCAGAAAGCGTACCACAAGCTCCTGCAAGCAAGGAAGATGGAGTTAAAAATGGAGCAGCTGCGAGATGTGGGGAAAAGAGAACAGAGGGACCACCATCAGCTCCTAATTGGCAAATACTAAACATACTGTCTGTGTCTAATGCGCTGACAACTAGCAGACAAAAGCATTCTGTAACATGCATTTTTAACATAGGCCTACAAATCCAAGACTGTGGAGAGGAATGATGCCATGCCTTGTCCGAGGTGAGGAAGAACTGAGAAAACTTGATGAGTATTTGTCTGAAAAAAGCACAAAGCAGCAACAGAGAATAACCTGTGAGGTCTAGTACTTTAGGAGAACATCTCCAAAAGACAACATGTAATGTGTTAAAGAAGGCCAGTAATGAAGTGTATACACTGACATAAAACCCCCTGAGCACTATCACGGGGAAGGGAATCTTGGTCAGATATTTCTGCTACGGTAATGTGTCCCTGTTTCAGCACTTCTCATATACGTATGTTATCACCACAGCTTCTCCACAGCAACAGATGGCTACATCTACAACCATGTAATTCCAGTCCCCCAACCAAGTAGGCTCCACGTCTGTGTGCAGCCTCCGGTGGGAGAAACTCATGGCAAGTCAGATCCTAAGGCAAGATAGATCCTGTGGGTGTTTTGAACCCTTTCTGTCTCCCCTCTGGATTTGCTTTTGGTTAGAAGCACTGCAAATGCATAAATGAGCAGCCTCACATCCAAACTATTGGATTTCACAGCTCGCCTCTCACTGCCATTACTTCAGGCTGGTTTGATCTGTTATTTTAAATATTATTTCTCACAGCAAAGCAGACAAAGTGACTCTCAAAAAGCCAGTTTTAATTTCTACTTGGAAAGAGCAGGGATAACATTTTCCACTGAGTCGACTGATTATTCCTGACACACACTTTTATCTCTGAACTGCACTGGCTGCTTCCCTGAAACATGCATTCAGCAAGAACACATTTGGGTTTGCAGAAAACTCAAGAGCCTGCTGTACAAAGCTCTTTTAGCAAGGTTTTACAAGGGAATCTGGGCTTGCTGCACTCTAATATGCATATATACCAAATATATGTGTCTTAAAATATTTCCTAGAAAAATATATCACATTGCTTTAAAGCAAAAAACAAACAAAAAAGAATAAAAACATCTATGCTAGATAGTAACTTTCTCAGCATTACTTACTTTTTCTTCTTTACCTAAAATACAAAAAACACTCCTAAATGCCCATGAAGAAAAAAAACAGTCCATCAGAGAAAAAAGTTAACTGGATACCTGTTCTATTTGAGCGGACGTGTGCTTTGTTTGATGAATCACAGCAGGAACCAGATACTGCTAAACAATCTTAAAGAATCTCAGACAGAAGAGTTCAAAACAAGTTCGGCTCAAAGCCGGGAGATCTAGTGAAGCAGAACTATTGAAAGATTTGAGCAGCTCAAGTGTCAACCACACCAGTCATCTAATGTCTACTCTGTCACGGCTCAGGTGTCAGTCAGCATTCCTACCTTGTTTTTATGTTAAAAATACAGCACTGGCAACTACACAGACAAGTATAATAATCTCAAGGTACTTTTGGACTTCATTTTTTCCAACCAACCTCTAAACTCAGGGTAGATTTCAGATTCTCTAGACCAACACAAAGCTTCTTACCATCTGCTCATCTTCTTTAGCAACCCAGGCAGCATTCTGGAACTGGTCACCAGCCTCCTTCATCAGTCGCAACTGAACATGCTGTAGATAGGCAGAGAAAGCCCTGCGAGCCTGCACTTTGCTGTGGACCAAGAAAAACACAGTCAGATACCCTCAGAGTAGTACCAGAAAGAAATACAACAGTCAGGCACAGTTTATGGTGAATATTCAACAAAGACCTTGCAGGTACAAAAATGTTGAAGCTCAAGGGAAGAAGAACAGCTTTGCCCCACCAGTATTTTCACCCTACCAGTATTTCTTCACCAAGATAGGCGGCGTAATCCAAGAGATACAACAGACAGCAGATGTCCTCTAAGTTCTGAGACCACCTCTAGAAACTGAGTGCTCTCCTTGCCTTCTCACAGCCTTAGCAACTCTCCTCCAGAAGTCAATATTACAAACATCAATAAAACTGTGTCGTTTTAAACCCAGTTCAAGGCTCTCCTGGACTTCTGTCTACACAGGCATTTTGATCACCACAACAACAGACCATAAATTAAACAAAGGGCATAACACCACTGCCAGAGTTGTAACAAAGGCCTTGCAATTCCCATTGGAAATGACAGGATTAAATCTGTGCAAGTGAACTCTTCCCTTGCTGGCCCAAGAACACACGCAAAATTCGTTGAGCAAGGCACCACTGAAGGAAGAAAATACATTAGTAAATCTGCTGTGCAGCTGGCTGAGCACATTGGGAAGCTGTGAGCATGAACTGAGGAGAAGACTGGGGAAGGACAGAAAGGAACATACTGATTCTCACTCCCTCACAATCATAGTCACTTTAACATATTCATTTGTTGCAAGAGACATTGCTGAAAGCTTTGCCTATTTCTGTTCAGTGTCATCTTGGCCAAAACCCTCTTCTCCAGCATTCTGCTCTCCCACTCCCTACTCTTCATCACAGTTTCCTCCACAGCCACTACAAGCTGTCCCTTGCTTTGTTGAGCATGCTTTCTCCATCCCTTTTCATAAGAGCGTAGAGGCAGATGGGCTTTAGTGTCAGTGACAGATTCCACTTCTGTCTCAGGCTCTGACATAACTTTTTCTATAAAATTATCATATTTCATCTTAAAACAAATACAATTTTTCAACCCATTACCTTCCTGGCATGTTATTCCAGAACTGTTTTAATAATGAACCTTCTTTTACTACCCAGCCTAGCTTCATTCAGGGACAGTCTGTATTTGCTTTCTCCTTTTTCAGCATTATTCTATACCTTAAATAATTTTATCCCTGATGGGTTTCCCACCTGGAACACATTTATTAACAGCAATGACATCCTTTTCATTTTATTAACATAAACTATTAGCTTTTCAGTCTCTTCTTACAAAGCACACTGACCATGATGAGACTAGCAGCTCCTCTCCACCTGTTCCAGCCACAATTCACCCTCCATGAACACGTAGAGGTTAGGAGCTGTACACTATACATGAAGTCTCAGAAATATCTCAAGCTATAAAGCCTAGACCACATTCAGTATTTTCATGCATGCACGAGGTAGAGCTTCACAAACCTGTGATCAGCAAGCATGGAAGGTATTTTTCCTTAATTCACTTTCACTTGAACATCCAGCCAATAGCATTTCTGCTACAAATTACAAGCTTCTAAGAGCTTGCCCTTACACTTTGTTCTACTGAACTTCATCCTAGTTATATTATTCCTATCCTCAAGGTCATCTATCTCTTCCCATATTTATTCCACTACTTTTCTCTCATGGTATAACTCCCAAGTCTTTTCCATCAGCAAACATCATTAGCTGATTTCTACCTTTTACATAATTCCTGAATCAATTATTAAAATCAGTCTCAAACCTGTTCCTGAGGAACCTCACCTTTTTTTCTACTTGTTCTCTGCTTCTTCAGAATCTTGTCAGACACTTACATGGTCCTGATAACTCTATATACACAAATCCCTGAGACTTCATTAAAACATCAGTCCAAAAACTTAAATCTTCCTATTTTATATGCCCGTAAATTTCAGGAATACTCCTTTACAGTACTACAGAACTCATACACCACACTGATACCTATAAAGATCAATGCATCAACTGCACATCAAAAGATGCACATCAATTTCACATATGTTGGGAAATAAGAATTGAAGTTAAAATAAGATGTATTATAAACACTCATGCTTCTGCCTAATCATAAGCTTTTAATGCTTTTAGAAGACTACGTCCGGACCAAAGAGGGGCTAAGCGCAAACGATGAGTTCACAGGAGTCTCAAACTGACATAACTGACATCCTCTCCACTTGGAAAACCATGGCAATAACTAAAATAAATAACTAAACAGGATAAAACTGCCTGGCTATAATTTGTGTCTTCCATTGACCTCCAGAATACACTGCAGGCCTTATTAAACCTCCAAGCTCTCTATATATGCTGCTAACCACCACAGCTACCTTCTCTTCCCAGGTGAGCACAACATCAAGAGAACAGCCTGCCTAATACTCTAATCACCATGCCAGCATATATCAGACAAGATTCTCTTCTGGGGGCTCTGTAGGGCTTCCTAGCTTGTTTTAGGTGCAACTCAAACACCTCATGACAATGAGTTCAAGTCTGGTAGGACTTCAGGACCTCCACTATCAACTTGAGAACAGCAGTACAATTCTTCACCTGTATCTGACACTTCTGTGACTCCCAAAACAGGAGGAAACTGAAGAATGTCCTTGAGGTAAATTAAAATGCTGCCTCTCCTCCAGCCTGTAGAATATTTAAACTTGAGGCTGTCTCAGGTTATTTGCAGGAGCAAGTAACTCCCTTTACTTTCAACATTCCTGGGCATGGTACAGTGAGGAACATGGGCCCCCCATGGCAGGGAGGTTGGAATTAGATTATCTTTAAGGTTCCTCCCAACCCAAACCATTCTGTGGCTCATCCCACTGTCACCTCTCCACCAACAATGCTCAATGCAAGGAAGGCAGAGAAACTGCCTCATCAGGACAGTTAGAAGGAGAGAGAGAGTCTTGCCATTTATAAAAAGCTGACTGGAACAGGCCTGGTTTCTTTTGGATGAAAATGTCATTACTTCAGCTCCTCAGCCTGTTGACCCAGCAGCAAAGCTTTCATCAATGACAGATTGGATGCGGCCAAGCCCAGCACAATCCTGGAACATGAAGTCACCACAAGACTTACTTCTGTGGGGGAATCCCAACATCACAGGGTGCTGAGCAAGATTCTGCCAGGAACACCAGACAGATCTTACGTTCTTGGCAAGAGTCAATTCTATATATAGGTAGATGACAGCATTGCTATGTCCGTCCTCAGAACAGGTTTCAGAATCTTCTGTCATTACAGCAAGTGTTCTTGCCAGAAGAAAACCTCAAAACAATCCCCAAATCCATTTGATAATACATAAATCCTCCCAGAAACTAAACTAAGAAGGCAGAAGGCAGCAACAAGCAACAATTATTTTATCTATCTTTGGACATCTATTGTGCAAAACAGTACTTCTTATATAGAAGACATAAAATCCTCCTACACAGAAATGTACGATCACTTTTTGTCCTTCATGTCCATCTGCAAATGCAGTTTTACTGCCCACATTTAAGGGGGAAGATCACTTCTAAACATCTAGTAGGATCACGATGGGTATTCTTCTATACAATCTCCTCCAGCATCACCCTTTTTCAAGCATCTGAGCCATGCATCATAACATGCTCAGTTCCACACTGTCAAGCTGAACAGTAGGCAATAAAATGTTTCAGTAACTTATTTCTCTCAGATGACCTTTTGTCTTGCTCTCAGGAGGTGCTGACCCTGAGCATCAGAAACTGCTGTTAGAGGTAAGGAAAAAAAATCATCATACAAAATATAAGCATAAAAAAATAAGATTTTTTTTTTTTATGGAGAGGCAGCACTGATGTGTTCCTTCTCAACCTTTCTTGAATGGCTTAACATGTATTTACACCTATTTATTTGGAAATGCAGAGAATGAAAAGATAAATTTTAGAATTCAATAGCAGGCATCTTGCATTAAGATAGCAGCGTTTCAGAAGCCCAAGTTGACTGAAGAACAGCTTATACCACCTGACTAAAGAACAGCAATGGAAGCTACAGCTTATGCTTTACACTGATCTAACAGGTCAGGCATTTAGGTGAACTGTCAGTCTCTGCAACTATCTCCCTCCTATGCCAACTAGTTACTTAGGCAGGCCACAGACAAAAACCCAGACTCATTACTCTAGGCTCCTCTTATCTCCTCACACCCATTCATAATGTGACACTAAGTCCAAATCCTCCATATTTTAAACAGAGATTAGCTGACGGTCAAAATCTGGGGCAATATGCAGAAATCTCTCACCTCAGATTTCCATTCTTTTGAAGAATCTGCAGCAAGTTAAACTGAGATTTTGAATCTGTTTTTTCAAGAAGTGGCTCTCCTCCATCTCCAGTTTTCTTATGAAGTTTTTTTGTCAACCGCTCCTTGCAAGTTGTTTTCATCAAGTCAGAGAGCTTTGGCTTGCTTTTCACCTGGGTGTCCGAAAGAGAGCCAATAGCTCCATCTAGCTCTTCATCTGCATCTGCCTCCTCTTCTTCCTCACCTTCTGTGTCTGATCTGAGGGACAGCTTTGTCGGTTCTGACATCCCTGTAGTAGTGAAGAAATCAACTCTGCTGGTTAAAAAAAAAAAAGTAGACAAGGAGACTCTCCTGCTATGTATTACCTTTGGTTTACTCCTCAACTCTTCTGCTAGAAGGAAAGACCACCACCATTTTAGAATATCATGTTAGCTATTGCTGCCCTTTATTATTCTTTCTGGCTTTCTGTTTGCATATTAAACAGCTGAGAAACCCATTTTCTCAATTTCACAAGATAAACCAAGGTTCTTAACTTTACAAGTGAAAAATAAAAGAAAGGTATTTTCCTATGCTTCATCCTGGTTCTTTGGCAGTCTTTAAGTTCACCTTTTGGATTTTTGTGTGTCAGGAAAACCAAAGCTAAGAAAACTAAGCTTTCACGTGTGCCAGTAAAGATCACTTAACATAGCACCAAAAATAATTGTATAACATACTGACTGCCATAGGAGAGGTTGTATCATGTAGCTACTGGAAAGAGTTTAGATAAAGGCTTAAGGAACAGCTACTTATGAAGATCATTCCCCTCTGTATCCTTTTAAGTCTTTCCCACATTGGTTCAAATAAAAATGATTTCTCCTTCCAACAGCTTAGAGTCACTGTCATGCAGCAAATGCAGCCTGAAAGGTCCCAAGTTTTCATTTTTCTCTGAAAGGTTGGAGAACTATAGAGGCACATACATACTGATAAATTATTGTACCCAAAATGCAGCTATGAGCTCCTGTTCAAGAAAATATTGGTTACATTTAGTCATATATGTGGGGTTGTGAATGGTGGGAATGGAATTCTTAGTATTATAGATGATTCCAACCCAAATAGTTCTAGTTTCAAACCCTGCCATGGGCTGGGATACCTTCCATTAGACCAGGTTGCTCAAAGCCCCATCCAGCCTGGCCTTAAACACTCTCAGGGATGAGGAATCCACAAATTCTCTGGGCAAAACAAACAAACCAAAAAATGAATTAACCACCCTCTTTAATTTTAACCACCCTAACCAATTGTTTTTGACCAGATGCTCATCTAACTCTCTAGTCATTGGTACCTGATGATCTTGTCCGTGCAGCTCTAGCCCTGCCATGACATCGCCGGCGCTTCCGTAACTCCAGTGAGACCAGCTTTCTCTCATAAAACGGAGCATGAGAGTCTACAGCTTCCAGCCTCATATCCAGCCTCCCATTAAGACCATCTCTGGAAAGCATAACAGAGAGACATCCTCAAACTCTCTTTATACTTCTCTCCTTGATGACACAACTCAACAGATTAAGTTTCCTCAAGAAACAATTTTTTTTCACAGGTCAGGAAAGGTTATGATCAGTCTAACTTCACTCCATTTAAAGCTTACAAATGTTTGAAGCTCATCTTGCAAGTACTTCACAGAACATCAGCTCTCAAAACCCCCAAACTCATCGATCTATTGTCATGCTTTAAGGACTAAGCAGAATCTGTCTAATATACAACAGCCCAAGGCAAAATTATTGAGGAAAACTGAATAGGAATAAAAAATAAGGGACAGGAGTATGAAGACAGCACATGGACTCCAATCCTGCATGTAAAACCTTTTACGTAGATAGCTTGTTCTTCACTGTTAGGTCAGAAACAAGGATTTTAACATAATGTAGGTGAAAAGTGAGAACCTTTCTACCAGTTCTGACTAAACCCAAGAAGAAGCCCTGCCAGATTCCTTAAGAGAAACAAAAATAATTTTCAATACAGCAAACCTAAGAGGGGCAATTTTAAGATCCAATCCAACAAAAACTTTAGCTTCCAAATGCTGGGACACTCTGTGCTCACTGCCGATTACGTGACAAAATTGGTTGTGAGAGGTGGGAGCAACACAACTTTTTCTTATTTTGATTGATTTCAGGTAGAATAGACCCAGGACTTTAGGCAAAGTTGTAGAAAGCTAAATTTAGAATAAATCCTAAAAATTCAAATTATTTCTCTAAAAGGAATTTACCGGGATCTCCCAGTGACGAAGTCTCCTTTCATCTTGTCCCTACAAAGGGAAAAAGGGGAAAAATTACCTTCCATTCTTGATCATAGACTGCAAGAAAAAGTCTTTCATATATAAAGTGAAATATCCAAATTTATAGAATTTCCTCTTAATTCTATCTTAAAGGAGGAAACAAGGCTTTAAAAGAAGAACTCTGAATGTATGTTCTGCAACTTATGCTTGCATGTGTCTAACTCAAATAGGAGATGATGTCACTTGGAGCTAAACCTCTAGAAACACCCCTGAAATCACACAGTAAAAAAAAAAAAAAAAAAAAAAAAAAAAAAAAAAAATTGCTGAAACAGGAAAAATTTCTGTTAATATTGTCTTGTTAGTCAGCAACTTTAGCTTTATTCTGTAGTAACCTTATTACAGAACTTGGATGAGAGAAACTGAGGAAGAGGAGGGATGCTAACCATACAGTGGAAAGCACATACAACTCTCAATGGAAGTTCAGCTAGACACATGAACCCAACGTACAACCCAGAGAAAGAGGCATCAAATAATGCTTGTATAGGTCAAGAGATGGGGATACTAAACTTCTGGAGTAAATTTCCAGTGTTTAGTTTACATGAGGGAAAGCTCTGATGTGACTTTAAATTTGAAACAACAAGGTAAGCAGGGATCATCTATATCATCTCTTCATGGAGAAGCCTAGGTGCTTAGAGGCTTTACACGTCTACAGTGCCGAGGCGATCGGCTCCAGGGCAGACACGCTCTGCGGCGGAGCAGGGGATGGGGCCAGGCAGGGCTCTTTTCCCGGCATCGAGGCCACTCGAGGCAGCCGAGGGAGCCGCCACGAGCCGGCAGCCCTGTGAGGGACGTGACGAGGCGGAGGCGGAGCCAGCAGCGCCCCCTCCCGGCCGCTCCAAGGCAGCCCCTGGGGAGCGCGAGCGACCAGGACGGGCAAACAGGGCGGGGCGCGGCAGTTGGGGAGGCAGCGCGCGCAGGCAGGGCGAGCAGGGAGGGCGGGGCGAGCAGGGAGGGCGGGGCGATCCCGCCCACAAGAACTCCTCACCTAACGGCTGTCTGGCACTGGCTGGGCCGCTGTGGTCCTCGC
>CM021769.1:23209945-23332469 GCA_011076525.1 Nettapus auritus
AAATGCGGCAGTTCAGGTCTCTGGGTGCAGGGAGTGCCAGAGCCTGCTGCTGCCGGCTGAGGGAGGCAGAGACACCGTGCGTGAGGTGCGAGCAGGTGGACGATCTGGTCCGCCTGGTGGCAGAGCTCAAGGAGGAGGTGGAGAGGTTGAGGGCCATCAGGGAGTGTGAGCGGGAGATAGACTGGTGGAGCAACTCCCTGCAAGGCCCGAAGGAGAGGCTCCGGAGTGAGACTCCCCACATGGGGGTAGACCCCCTGCCTGGTCGCTGTTGGGCAGAGGGAGGGGACCTAGGAGTTGAGGAGGAATGGGGACAGGTCCCTACTCGATGATGCAGGAAACGCCCCCCCACACACCTGCCCAGGTGCCCTTATGCAACAGGTTTGAGGCCCTGGAGCTTGGGGGAGTGGTGGATGAGGGTGTGGAAGGAAGTTTACCCAGGAAGCCTAGGGCGAGGAAGTCTGCTCCAGGCCTCAAGACTGCTTCCACCAAGAAGGAAAGGAGGGTGATCGTTGTGGGCGACTCCCTTCTCAGGGGAACGGAGGGCCCTATCTGTCGGCCTGACCCTACCCGTAGGGAGGTCTGCTGCCTCCTTGGGGCCAGGGTCAGGGATGTTGCCAGAAAGCTTCCCAGCCTGGTTCGCCTCTCTGATTACTACCCACTACTGATAGTCCAGGCTGGCAGTGATATCACTGACGAGAGAAGCCTGAAGGCTATCAAATGGGACTTCAGGGGGCTGGGACGGTTAGTGGATGGAGCGGGAGTACAGGTGGTGTTTTCGTCCATTCCTACAGCGGCAGGGAGGGGTTCAGAGAGGACACGCAAAGCCCACGTGATAAACACATGGCTTAGAGGCTCGTGCCAGCACAGAGGTTTTGGGTTCTTCAACCACGGGGCGCTTTACTCAGCACCCGGCCTGATGGCCCCAGACGGGTCCCAACTGTCCTCAAGGGGAAAACGGATCCTGGCCCAGGAGCTGGCAGGGCTCATTGAGAGGGCTTTAAACTAGGTAAGAAGGGGGATGGGGAAGAAACAAAGCCTGTTGGAGGTGTGCCAGGGGGAACAGTGGCTAGGCTGGGGGAGAAGGCAAAGGCTCAGCTGAAGCGCATCTACACTAAAGCAGGCAGCATGGGCAACAAGCAGGAGGAGCTGGAAGCCATTGTGCAGCACGCGGGCTATGACTTGGTTGCCATCACGGAAACGTGGTGGGACCACTCTCATGACTGGAGTGCTGCCATGTCTGGCTATAGGCTCTTCAGAAGGGACAGGCAGCACAGAAGGGGTGGTGGAGTGGCTCTCTATATTGGAGAGTGTTTTGATGCCATTGAACTTGAGGCTGGCAATGACAAGATGGAGTCGTTACAGGTTAGGATCAGCGGAGAGGCCAACAAGGCAAGCATCCTGATGGGGTCTGTTATAGACCACCGAACCAGGATGAGGGGGTGGACGAGGAGTTCTACAGACAGCTGACAGAGGTTGCGAAATCATCAGCGCTTGTTCTTGTGGGGTAGTTTAACTTCCCAGACATATCCTGGAAGCACAACACAGCCCAGAGAAAGCAGTCCAGGAGGTTTCTGGAGAGCGTGGAAGATAACTTCCTGACGCAGCTGGTTGGTGAGCCTACCAGGGGAGGTGCCCCGCTAGACCTTCTGTTCACTAACAGAGAAGGACTGGTGGGAGATGTGGTGGTTGGGGGCTGTCTTGGGCAGAGTGACCACGAAATGGTAGAGTTCTCAATACTTGCCAAAGTCAGGAAGGGGACCAGTAAAACCTCTGTCTGGAACTTCCAGAGAGCTGAGTTTGAGCTGTTCAAGACGCTGGTTGGCAGAGTCCCTTGGGAGGTGGTTCTGAAGGACAGAGGAGCCCAGGAAGGCTGGGCGCTCTTCAAGAAAGAAATCCTAATGGCTCAGGAGCGGTCTGTCCCCACATGCCCAAAGACGAGCCAGCGTGGAAGAAGACCAGCCTGGCTGACCAGAGTTGTGGCTTGAGCTTAGGAGAAAAAAGAGGGTTTATAATCTTTGGAAAAGAGGGCAGTCCTGCTTGACGAACCTGATCTCCTTCTATGACAAGGTGACACGCTTAGTGGATGAGGGAAAGGCTGTGGATGTGGTCTACCTTGACTTCAGTAAGGCATCTGACACCGTTCCCCACAGCATTCTCCTCAGGAAACTGGCTGCCCATGGCTTGGACTGGCGCACGCTTCGTTGGGTTAAGAGCTGGCTGCATGACCGAGCCCAAAGAGTCTTAGTGAATGGAGTCAAATCCAGTTGGAGGCCGGTCACTAGTGGAGTCCCCCAGGGCTTGGTACTGGGGCCAGTCCTCTTTAACATCTTCATCGATGATCTGGATGAGGGGATCGAGTGCACCCTCAGTAAGTTTGCAGACGACACCAAGTTAGGTGCGTGTGTCGACCTGCTCGAGGGTAGGAAGGCTCTGCAAGATGATCTGGACAGGCTGGAGCGATGGGCCGAGGCCAACGGTATGAAGTTCAACAAGGCCAAGAGCCGGGTTCTGCACCTGGGGCACAACAACCCCAAGCAGAGCTACAGGCTGGGAGATGAGTGGTTGGAAAGCTGCCTGTCAGAGAAGGACCTGGGAGTTTTGGTTGACAGTCGGCTGAATATGAGCCAGCAGTGTGCTCAGGTGGCCAAGAAGGCCAACAGCATCCTGGCTCGCATAAGAAACAGCATGGCCAGCAGGTCCAGGGATGTGATTGTCCCCCTGTACTCGGCTCTGGTGAGGCCGCACCTCGAGTACTGTGTTCAGTTTTGGGCCCCTCACTACCAGAAGGACATGGAGGTGCTTGAGCGAGTCCAGAGAAGGGCTACGAAGCTGGTGAAGGGTCTGGAGAACAAGTCTTACGAGGAGCGGCTGAGGGAGCTGGGACTATTTAGCCTGGAGAAGAGGAGGCTCAGGGGTGACCTTATCGCACTCTACAGGTACCTGAAAGGAGGCTGTAGCGAGGTGGCGGTTGGTCTGTTCTCCCACGTGCCTGGTGACAGGATGAGGGGGAATGGGCTAAAGTTGCGCCAGGGGAGGTTTAGGTTGGATATGAGGAAAAACGTCTTTACTGAACGGGTTGTTAGGCACTGGAATAGGCTGCCCAGGGAAGTGGTTGAGTCACCATCCCTGGAGGTCTTTAAAAGACGTTTAGATGTAGAGCTTAGGGATATGGTTTAGGGGATGATTTGTTAGTGTTAGGTCAGAGGCTGGACTCAGCGATCTTGTAGGTCTCTTCCAACCTAGACATTCTGTGATTCTGTGTCATCTTTCCTACCAATGACTCCCATGCCTTTTACATGTTGCCCTTTTTGCCCTTGGATTCAGAACTGAGTCATGTAAAAATGCAGGAAACCTCCACAGTCACTAGCACACTAGAAAAGAGATGTACAACTACTACTACCCTTGTAAATGACAGACTGGTGTTTATAACATTGGATGAGTGATGAATCAATCCTTTTCACGTCGTTTGTGTCCCCTGCCTCCCTCCCAAATCCAAAAGCTTTCTACCTGTCCTGAAACAGACGCGTGGCCAGCATGTAGTTCATTGATGTCTTGTACTCTAAAAACGATCTAAAAAATAAATAAATAAAGTATGTATCAAGCTAGAGTTCAATATATTGAAAGGCAGCATAATACAGAAAGAAGTGATCTATAAAAATCATCCCAGAAAGCCTACTGAAACAACATGCTGTACCATAATAGAAAGAGAATATTAGGAGAGATACCAGTTATTAGCTGGAGTTCCTGAAGAAGCAAGAGACATGAAGAAACATTACAGACTGGAAAGAAAAAAAAAAAAGTATAGTACAACTCACAGGATGAGTCCTATATGGGGTTTATGGCCCAATGACAGAGTACACAGGTACACAGTATATACAGCTGCAGGATGTAAAAGCAGATAGCACTAATAGATTATTTATAGTGAAGACATTTTTATTCTGACAGAAAAGCAGTATCAGTACTTGTAAAACAACGTTTAATAGCCTTCTCTAAGGTGCGGTTAAGCAAAGTAGAAGTTAAAAACAAGGGATCAGGAAAAAAAGAATCCTCAGCACTAAGAATAAACTCTACCAAAATCCTCAATAAGCTCACAACTGCCGACCTTGTTAATCTACATGTACCTAACACAGGATACTCCTCAATACAGAGTGTCGGTGTAACACTAAGTCATCCTAAAGGATTTTGATTCTTACCCATAAAGGTCCCATGTTACTGGGGTTGGGAATATCCGGATGAAACCTCCTCTCCGTTCATTCTCTTCTCTCACTCGACGAAGAACTCTTATCTTAGAATAAAAAGAGGATAAAATAGCTAGTAAAATATATACAATGAAAAACAAACCCGAGAAAAATCCTTGAATTTCAGAGGACAAGACTGCTATTACTGCAGTCCTGGGAGTGAGCTCGGTACATATTACATCTTTAGGCAATTTTATCGTGCATTTAAATTCTGATGAAGTCCAACATAGCCTGGAGCATATATATATGGTTGGCATGACTGAGTGCAGATGCAATAAAACCCAGTAGTTCTGTTCCAAAAACTTTATACTTTTGTCATGTTTTTCAGACATATGCCCTTGCTCTTTGTTGAGCAAGTGATCCCATATACTGAGTGAAAGTCATGGTAAACATAATAACCTACTTACCTCCTCCATGGAGAGACCTAGCACGGAGCTGCCTTGCCTTCCTGTTGCTTTTTCCCTGCCTGAGGACATCAAGTTTTTCATTTCAGCATCACTGGCAGACAGAGGACGGGTACGCTGCGGAGACAGTGTGAATCCAAGTCTTTCCCTTCCTCTCTCAACTTACTTTAAACAAAAATGTTACATTCAAACTCCAGGAACCCATTTCCAGCAGAATCTACACTCCAGAATGCTACAGCCAGAATTCATGCTCCTGCACTACAGCTATTTAAGAATCTAATCTATCTAATTATAATAATAAAAAAGGCATTAAAATAAATTATTTTAGTTTTCATGCTTTTATATAAAATTCAGTTTTCTTCTTAAGAGGAAACCAAACAAAGAATGCACTAGAGAGCCTTCTTTGCCTAGACAGAAGTGAAAAACATGACAGAAACCTTAATTCAGAAAAGCTCAGGGAAATATCCCATACTGCTCACATAAAACTAAACTCTTGGCAACATCAGGCTTTACGTTTTTTTGTAAGGACTACTTAATTTGGAATTGAATTCCAGTCTCTATTTCATTCAAAATTGTGTGCTATTCAGAATCTACAGATAAAGCAACAACAGCAAGAGGCATTGTACTAGAGTGAGTTACGCTGCAGTGATTGGCAGAGAAAAATTCAGAGAGAAAGCTGATGTAGCAGGTGCCAACTGAGACATTTTGTTAATGGAAACTGATTAAATAAAACACAACAAAAAGAGATGGGAGGGTAGGAGACAAAAGCATTTGTAGAAGAAGAAAAAAATCAGTAGTCAGACAGGTTTGCATGATGCAGTAGATGGCCTTAAGTGGAAAAGATTTTAGTCTTTCTTCCTAAACTTTCCTCCAAGCCAAAATCACAGCTCAACAACTTTGCTTCAGTAACCTCCACTTCCTCCTTTACTGCAGGACTCTCTCTGGCTATAGCACAGAAATGTCTCCAACTTCATGAAATTCTTGTTTCCTCTTTGACCCAGCTTATCTTTAAAAGTACAGATAAATCCAACCACTTTGATTTATCTCCAAATTCTGAAAGCATCGTTGATTCCCACATCATGATTCTCATTATACTAATCACTGACAGCAGTTGGCACAAAGATCTTTCCTATTCTCTGTGAAACCTCATTATTCAGTTAGACTTTTTTCTTCCAGTCTTATCTTTTCTCATAGCCTCAGCTAAACTTATACTGAATGACCTAAATGGCAGCCCATAGAATGAATTAGGATCTCAAGATGATTCCATCTGTGCTACCTTCTTTCCTGCTGGGAAACTGTCAAAAATTAGAATCAATCATCACTATTGCGCTAGCTCATGAAGCCCAGCAGCAAAATAATGCCTACGAAGTCCCCACCAAGCCAGGTGCTTAGAATTGTAAACTAACATTGATTCGTCCATATGGCTTGCAAAGAGGGTGCCAAATTTGACACCTAGAAAGGTGGATGAGTCTGACTTTGGTATCTGTTTTTCCATTATCTGTGAGAAATCTTCTAATCTCTTCAAAACAATTTGGACTGAGTTCACTCAAATTTTTGTAGTTTCTTTTAGATAACTGTATTATAGACAATAATTACTTCACTTTCTGTGAAGCTTGAATTTTGGCAATATAGATTCACCTGTGCTATCCTTTTCATTCAAAGTTACTCCATCCTCTGTAGTATATAGACAAAAATTCCTTCCTGTTTGATGCAACACTCCTTATATTTGCTGCTGCTTTCATATCAGCTCTTTGTTTTTATATTTTCCTTTTCAGTATCCTACAAAATCCAGAACACTGTGCTGCCACTGTCTTCATCAACCGATGAAGAGAAAGCTAGCTTTCTTTAACACATCTCTATCAAATTTCTTAAAAAATGCAGTCTAGAAACACCTGCAGGCTTAAATACTTTGACAGATTTGATGCAGCTGATCTTGCCTCTCAGCATACTTATATTATTTAAGCTGCTAGTACTGATCTAAATACTTTTCCAGCCTTTGCTCCAACAACAAGGAAATGTATTCCAAATGTATTCCAGCACCTATCCATCTCCTCTTTTCTAGGCTTCCCCTCCTTTCTTGTAGGTCTCTTCCAACCTAGACATTCTGTGATTCCTTTCCCCCACCTTATTTTTTTCCTCACACCCAGGCTACTTAGCTGTAAAATATATTTTGGGACCAGTTGTGCACAAGGTAATGTCTGAAAAACACATCCTTTATTTTGGTGGAACTGAATAAAGTCCAGTACTTACCGGTCTGGTGCTTGCTGGCTGGGACTGTGCAGACACAGGACGCTGCAAGAGATGCACAAAGGGAATAAAAACCTCGTGTTCTTCAAAACACTATCACCCCCGCCTGAGCTGCAGAGAAAAGGTGAGTGCCCTAAAGCAAACAGGTATAACTGAAGTCCAGACAAATAATCAACAGATTCTATCACCTCATTTCAGATCTTGCTCAAATCCACCACAAACATATCCTGTCCCCATTACAGATACAGCACTAATGCTAAACTCAGATATGCTCAACTGTTTGAAAATCCTGCAGAGGCATTGCAAAAGCACACAGAAAAGAGCTCTTCAGAATGGATGAATGAACTCAGCTCTCAAGACCAGAATTCATACTTTTGTAAGATAAGAGTTACCTGGAGGAAAATATTTATTAGCTATGTATTGAGAAGAAACAGATGCTGCCAAGCAGAATTGTTCATAGAACAGATGAAAAAAAAAATAGTAATCCTGACAGAAGCCATTTCATTTAAATGTCTCCACATCATTCCAGTTCTTGTGGAGAAACAAGATGCTATTTAACAATCTAGTACAGGTGTAGAAACATCAGCAGAATGTTAAAAAGTACGCTGTATTATTTAATAAGGATTCCTTTGGCATCAGGCCTAGAAGCAAGACCAGGTCAACAGCAGTAGTATGTTCAAAAGAAAACTGTTATCATATGAGCTTTGGTTCTTTTTGCCTTTGGTGGTATTCAGGCTGCCTTCCTCCTCTCTAGTGCCCAAGGGCATAGGAAGGGATTCTCAGGAGACCTATCTATCTTTTCGAGCTGTACTACAGCCAAGTTCATCTCTATAGTTGGTCTATACAAATCAGGCCAAGGTCCCTTCATTGTTTATGATTAATTGAAAGAGTTCCAGACCAAATCAACAAGTTACAAAGGAAGCCACTAAATTGTTCATCTCTCTAGAGGGAGAAATGCTCAGAGAGTAAAACCAATGGAATTGCACAAGGAACATGCAGTCCAGTCTGGTGAAACTCAGATAGCAGAAGTCACCATAATGATCTCATGACCCAGAATGCTGGTACCAGGATTTCTTTCCCAGGAAGTGACTATTCCTCTGATTAAAGATGGCCTATGCAAACAAATAAAACTTAGAAATCTTGAAGGAGTTTAAAAAAGAGGTCAAAGTAACCAAGTAACCACAACCAAGAGTAGGCACAGAAGTATTAAGGATTCAACAAAATCTGAAATAAAACACTTTCAGCAAAAAGCAGGCCGAAACATTCTTGAAGCACAGAAAGATCTACAGATCTACTTACCTGTGGGATTCCCAATCACGTTCGTAGGAAACAGTCATGTAAAACTATCATAGAAGGCCATTCCCAGTAAGCATAGGTGAAGCAGACAAATGTCCCAAAAGATAATTTAGTCTTATCTTGTAACCACTGTTTGTCATGTGAATCTTTGCAGGTTTCAACTATCCCGACCTCACACGCATTTGTAGTTTTTAAGCAAAATAAACCTCCCTAAAATTCAGTGCTTCTGGTTCAATTTTCTGAGACTTTTACATTTATTTTTTTCAAATAAATGACTTCAAGTCATTAGGGTCTGATATAATTACTGTAACAGAAAAGGTTACTTCCTTGTTCTGGAATGGTTCTACTATTTATCTAATATACCTTTTTTCTGTCACAGAGAGCACCTTTATGATCAGAGGGGATCTGCATGAAACCCTATTTATAAAACAAGCCTCAGAAGCTTTGGATTCAACCAGGCAATCTATAGGTGTTTAAATGTCATGCTAGCAACTAGGTACATCTCTCAAATTCTAAATTTTACAAGAAGCAAAGTCTTGTCATTTCTGTAAGTTTTCCCTTAACCAAAAGGTGGACAGTGTATTGGTACTCTGACACTGAATGAAGATGACTTCATTTCCCAATTGAGTTATACAGCCATACTGTATGCTCCTCACAGGATGACATCAGCTGCAGAGAACATCAAGATATTCTGTTTGTCTACTTGCCTGGTGAGATATATATTCATCTAAAAATTCAAAGGAGATTGGGGATCTCCCTGCCATTTGTGGTTGCTCCACTCTCACAGCTATTTATGGGATACAAGTGGAGCCAGAAGGAGATAGAGAACAGCTGTCCTTGAGCATTACAGTGCTAAGAAAGTGCTGTCTTAGCAGAAAAGGTAATGTGCAGTCACAGCAAGCCACATGAGGCCTCAGTCCAAAGATCCAAGGAAAAGGAAGGGAGAGATTCCAGGAGTATATATGCAATAAGCTTTAAATTTCAAATGCAAAAGCTCTTCCTGCCTAGGAGGAGATCTTCAATACATTCATAAAGCTCTAGGCTTCTGGAAGCTTATTGCCCACAACAAAATGAAAATGCCTAAACAGCCATTTTCATAGCTCAGCTGCATTCTCTGAGCCTTTTCTGTAGTTTTGCTGGAAATCCAGATAACCTCACTCACTCATGGTATCACAAAATGATTTGGGTTGGAAAGGGCCTTAAAGACCATCTAATTCCAACCTCCCTGCCATGGGGACACCTCCCACTAGACCAGGTTGCTCAAAGCCCCATCCAGCCTGGCCTTGAACACTTCCACAGATGGAGCATCCACAGCTTCTCTGGGCAACCCGTGCCAGTGCCTCACCACCCTCTGAGTAAAGAATTTTTTCCTTATGTCTAATCTGAATCCATTATTTTTTAGTTTAAAACCATTACTCCTCATCCTATCACTACATTCCCTGACAAAGAGTTTCTTTCTTGTAGGCCCCTCACTCACTGAGTTTCTCACCTTTGAGCCAAATTCAATGTGAATTACTTTCCTGCTATCCTTCTTCAGCTCTGGCTTGTTGAAGTCACTTACCTGCAGCTTCTGGTATGGATTTCTCCTGACAGATTCAGATGAATGATTAATGGCCCGGCCTGACCGCTGGCCTGGATCCTGGCATACAAAGCCTGTGAGAATCAGGAGCCATATGACAATTTATAAGACAGGCAAGTCCTGAAACATAATCCCAGCATTTCTGATCTTAATCTATACATAGACTTCTTGTCCCTGCCCAGGGACCAAAAAGGATGCCTTTCTTTTTTATGTCCAGTGTCATTTAATTTCAAACTCTGCACACTTTCAGAACACATTTTTGGAATAAAACTGAACCTTGCTCTAAAAGTAAGTGCTTAAATCAGTAGGATTGGTAACTGTATAGCAGCATAGATGTAGATTCCATTTCTCCAACAACTGAGCAGGCTACTTGATGATAATTCCATCTTTTTTTTTTTTTTTTTTTTTTAATCATTAGGAGCAATTTGCTCAAGTAACTGAACCAAGATGTACTACAGATGCCTAAAAGGTGGTGTGCACTAGAAAGTCATGCAGCTTTCGCAGTCTTGACTCCACTTCTAGGAAGCATAAACAGAACCCACATGTTCAACCTCGAAGTGCACAAACACTGATTCTGAGGATTAAGCAGAAGTTACTTGCTTAAGACAAAGAGAAGCATCTTAAAATAGAGAAAGTATAGACTTAATACCGTCTAAACATCGCAAACAACCAGATTATTTACAGACTGAAGCTGAAATGTTGACATTTTACTTCCCAGTGCTAAATGCAATTTTTCTCCTTAGCTAGAATTCTCCTTTATTATACTCATGTAATAACCTAATATACAAATGCTTTCTAACATATGCTCATGATCATATATTTTATTAGTTTTAAATGGTGGAAACATTCAAGGAGCTTTTTGTTACACTCACCTACAAGGGTGAACATATCTGAGAGCATGCTAGCTTTGATCTTCAGGTCCAAAGGAGCATCACTATCCCCACATGCAATAAAGAACAAGAGGAATTATTTATCTGGTATTAAATGAGAGGAACACACCAGTAACCAAAAATCTGTATTTTCTTTGCATTGGTCCTTAATATTGTCATAATCAACATGGGAGGAAGTCTAGGTGATTCACACACATATAAGTAAATACCAAGCAGCAACAAATTTGTGTATATCTGTTTATAGACATTGCATCTGTTGATTTTATAACTTTTTTACAGCTTGTGTCTCCTAATACAGAAACGTGCAGCCTTGTTTTACCTCTGCTTGGCCAGAAACATTCTCTGAATGTATCTACACTGCGTTTAATAGAGGAAAGGTTTCTGGTTTTCACAGGATTCTTAGAATTCTTAAAAAACACAATTACCGATGCCTTTTCCATGTAACATCATGAAAACAGATGTATTAACTCTAATAAATGGGAATAAATGGTTGGGGAAAGTGACAGATATGAAGAGATCAGACAGTGAGGTCAGGTAAAACACATCCATAATTTTTCCACTAGAAACATCAACAAAATTCAGGTCAGACAGGCAAAGCTGGATTCCTTGGGAGCAGAGAAATCATCCATTTTCTACTACACTGTGAAAGAGGCCAACAACTGGGACAAAAAGGCTGGCAATATAACAAAGCAGAGCAAAGGATGTGTGTGTGAGATGGAGAGTTTTAAGTGGTAAAGAATGCAAATAATTCAGTATGTACATATATAAGCACAGACCAACAAACACAGAAATTAAGTGTTGCATAAATGTTCTAGTTGCACCTGAAAACCAAATGCGTACTGTGGAAACTAGGGTGATGAAGTGTGTTGAAGAAATTTCTATGCAGGATAAAGAAAGAGGAGAGGGGAACAAACCCAAGAGGAGGGTCAGATATTCCAGGAAGATACATATTACTTACATGGCTGGAAATCTACTAAAATAAATCCCAAGCTTTATTAGGGTTTGAAGTCAGAGTAAGGGCCAAGACTGCACTCATGTTGTGGATTTTAGCTAAAGAGTATTAGACCAAAAAATTGAGCCCAAGAATATATCTGCATACACCATTCACACATAATGCCTGAACTCTGCTTTGACTCCTAAACCTTGAAGCATGTACTCAGCCAAGCAGATGGGAACACCACACAATAGTCTGGAGAGTTTCAAAATTTGTCTATGATGGGAGATTAAGAAGTGTTAACAATGATGATGGACTGTAGAGGAGAAATAATTAAAAATAAAATGGAATCCCAACAGGGTTCTTTCAAAGCCTTTTGCTGCAATGAGTTTATTTCTGCAAAGGGAAAAGCAAAGGACTGTCCTGTCAGCTCTTAGCAGTGGAACAAATACTCTGCAGGCCTCATGAAATCATGCCCTCACATGGGGGCAACAAGTTTCAAGGACAACTATCCCCAGCAACAGTTTCAGCCTTGTATTAACCTAGAAATGACTTACCAAGCCAATGATGGGGATAGGTTCACTTCCAACAGCCAGGGCTTGAGAGTATCATCAATAAGGACATCAAAACCATACAGCTCTGAAAACACAGCAAACATTGCAAATTTACCTTCCAGCACCTTTAAAAATCCAGGTAAAGTCCAACATCAGTCTCTATCTGGTCATTTCTATCTACATCATGCATGTGAAATTCAGTGAACTCTCTAGGGCTGAATAAACAGCATTCCACAAGTGGGAAGTTTCACTCCTTCAGAATTCAGATTAAATATATTCTCGTGGGGAAAAGAGAGAAGCAGAAAATGAATCTAGGGAAATATCATATAGAAGAAAAATCTTTGCCATCCACAAACTTCAGTTCATGCAGAACTTTTTCCACATAGAATTTACCCAAGCACAGCAGTCCACTCTGCTTTTTTCGTTAGATCCTAGGAACAACAGAACTTCACTCTCCTTTTGCTTTCTAATCCCTGTATTTGTTGTTCCAGTCAGCTATAGAAAATTATGTCCTTCAACATCAGTTTCTTTCCAATTATTCCTGTATGCTTTCCTGCAATATCCTCACAAGAATACAAGGGTGTTCTCTGCAGTTCCATCGACATGGAAAACCTCCCACAGCTCTTTATCTTATTGACAGTTTGCCACTTTGCAGCAAGTCACTATAAAACTATTCTTTCCTTAGCTCCTAAAATGTCTCTCTCCTTCATAACGTATTACATCTGCTAGATGTGTTCTGCTTAACACAGGCCAGACTGAAGTCAGCTTCCCATTCCAAGACTGATTTTACTGCTTCACTCTATACACACGTTCTCTCTAGTTTGGATAGAGTTGCAAGAAGGATGCTACACAAAGACAACTGTAAATCAGAAGTTGGCATTAATGCAATTCTCTCTTCCAGTATTAAGAAATACAGTTAATGACCACGAGGGCAACTTATACACATTTTTTCAAAACACCACAGAACAGGGTATTGGCAGAGAAGAAGGATTTCCATGGAATCAATCAGCTCCCTAGTGCCTGAAGTGAAAGCTGAAGAATTTCTTTGCTGTGCTGCTTCCCTTGAATTCTGGCCCTGGCCTTTTGTCGCCTGCCTGACGTTCACGCTGGCTCCAGGGAGCTGGACTGCTTGACAAGATCTTCCTAAGCAGACAGCTGTATGAGAGTTCATGGAGCTTATGATGGAAAGTTAATGAGCTGCAGGGGGGACTTGGAAGGGGAGGAAATGGCAGCAGGATTTGTGAGTGTTGCCTGCTCACTTTTCTAGACTCTGTAGCCAGACAGTGAGCGGGAAGCAAAACAACAGAGAGTTAAGATGTTGGTTCGCTCCGAAGAAATGAGGTTGAATCTACGCTTGGCTCTCTTGCTCCCCAGACTGGGAAGGTTGCACTGTAGGAAAAAGGAGGAGGTTGGGATTATAAGAGTAAACATTAACAAAGCACTTCAACCAAGAGAAACTTCTAGTGCTTTTAATATGTTATTTCAAAAGACAATCCCAGATTTAGTGAAGACCTGTGACTCTTATTGCATAGCAAACTTAGTGGACCGGAATCTCATGCCCAGGGCAGAGAAGCAATGAGTGGGCCTATGGCAGCTGCCAGGCTGCAGCTTCCCAAGCCCAGTCAGGAAGCAGAGCATTTTGTTTTGACTAGCTTCTGCTTCTTTTGCTGCTGGCCATTCCCCCCTTGTGACCCTCAGAGGACCTCTGCTAATAATTTGGCTCCTCTGTATTTGTCATCCTCCTACACTTATCTCACTCTTCCAAACCACTTGCTCTTTAAGCCTCCCTCTTTCCCACCCCAGTAGTCCTAATTGCTCCCTTACTCCATGCACTTTTACAAATATGTATTGGATACCTCTTGACCTTGGCTGGTCCTGACCACGTTGCTAGTGCTCCATTCCCTTGTTGTTTATTAGGAAGGTAGGTTCTTCAGGGCATTCCTCGCAGCTCAATTCCATTGCTCAACACAGCTATCTAATACCACCCACAGCACCTTAGGGTTTTCTGCAATACTCCACCACCACTTCACAATGGCCCTAATCTCCCCTGTATCCTAAATCACATTTTCAACACCTAGACAGATGTCTCTGCTACCTCTGAGCATCAGCAGTTATGCATCACCCATGTTCTGGCAACTGAATCAAGCCCCACGGGTTCCCGTACAAGGCATAGCACAAAAAGTTCTCAAGTCTGACTGGGATACTACAGCACAAAAAGAAGATTAATTACCTGTGTTTTCAATTATCCTAATAATCTTTCCTTGGCCCTCCTCCACATGTGGAAAATGCACTACCTAGATTAAATGCAGAAGTAGCATCCTCCTACTATGAAACTCCACGGCCATTTGTAGTAAAAAAGTTTAAAAAAATCACGAAAAGTCAAGGTTATGTGTAGGCGGTACAAAAATGTAGAATCACGAGTATAGCAAAGACCAGAAGTATACCCTCTGCAATGACCAGCTTCAGCCAGACTGCTACTTCCCTTTGTAGAGAGGGTGAAGAAAACAGAGTGGGCAAAACAGAAACGTGTGCCTCAGGCTGCAGCAACGGTAGGTGTACAACAACCCATCTTGCACCACTATCGTTATTAACAGAAGAACAGAAGAAAATAAGATAGCAAGTTTCTACAGTGCCTTCCCTTGTTCCCCTTCTCTTGCTACTGTGATCCACAAAAATATGTTTCACCCCTGCAGTTTGTTAAGGAGATTGAAATTATATCAGGAGGTATTGGATACTGCCAAAACTCAGCAGGAACAGCCTCTATCCTCCCACTCCCATAAAGACAAGTCACTGCTGACAGAGCTTCACAATCCTCCCAAGAGAAGTGCTAGTGTTAGACTAAAGTCTAACAGCAAGAGCTCAGCCAGAGATTTTTATTTATTTTAAACCAATGTCATTATTTAAGAATAAGATGAAGGTTTGAGACTTCTCGAGCTTCTTGGTTCTAATAAATTACCATGTGTTCCAAGTTTGGCTTATAGTCCTGTAAGACTGCAATGGAAATCCTTTTTAGAAAATATTCCCAAAGAATCTGCTATTCTCTATAAATCTAGCAACTAACTCACAAGAAAAAGCTTATAGTGCAAACAATGTTTCCATGATTTTGCATAGATTAAGCTCAATTGCTAGAAGGTCACTGTAATTTTAGTCTTTGTTCTCAGCTTGTCCACTAGGGAAAAAGCAGCAGCTTTATTGCAGAGGTTTTCTGCAATTGAATGCAGGCAACCTGAGGTTATGAAGTGACACATAGACACTGAAAAAAAGTTGCATGGTATGCAACTTTTCTGCTTTTGCAACAAAAACAGACCTTCTCATTTTGAGCAAGAAACTCCTAAGTGCGAGGAACTACACCTGTGCCACTGGAATTCCAGTCTTCGTTTTTTTCCATCCTACTTGAGGCTTCAGAAACTGCTGAGTATTTTGTAAATGAGTCAAGGAACTCATAGAGATTGCTTTACCTAGTGATGGTACAGTACCTGCTTCAACTGTACAGCTTAACAGCTACAGTGCCATAAAAAGTCTGCACGTTGGGACCTATCACCAGCAGGTCCTCAATCACTCCTGTTATTCTACAAGAGGCCAGCATAACAGTTTAGGATTTGGTAAGCAAAAGGTCACACTATCTAACACCAACTGATAGTAGAATGAAGCCTCTATTCTGGACAGTGTTCTGGGGAAAGTATTGGTGCAGGAATTTGCCTTGCATTCCAAATAATACAGGTTCTTTAACTCCCTTCTTCAGAGAATTTTCTTTTAACAAAGGAAGGCTTTCTCTCTCAGTGTTATCAATATAAGAAAGGATCCAACAAGATGGATCAACAATTATTTCACATCTTGGTGTTTTTTTCTGCTTCGCATTGTGGACAGAACCTGCTAGTCTGTCATATTAGCTTGTCTAAACGTGCAATTACCTCACTTAGAGGCAGTTTCTCCATGACAGGTGATTAGAGAAAGTTCATTGCTTATGAGAAGGCTTTGCAACCTTTCTTCCTTCTACTGATGCCTGAAGGACACAGTCATATTTCCAATAAAATCCTGAAGTCTTCAAAAGTGAATTAATTTGAGGGTGCCTACACAAACCACTACTTTGTTTAGTGAAGAAAAGACGACAGTTGGGCTCATCATTTATACCAAGGCAGAATCAGAATCATCCTTCCACTCTGGAGTTAGAAAAGATAAAAAGGTGACCTTATATCTTATTCTGGTTTCATAGACGAAAACGTGTGTGGTATACGTAAGGCTGGCCTAAGACTCCAAGCAGGGACTCTCCTATAATCATGTCAAACAAGTCAGTGCAGAAAACCTGTAATCACACATTATTTGTATCCTTTGAAATTGTTTATGGAGCAAGCCAACACTGCTCAATACTACAGAAGAGTACCATTATCCCAAACAGGTCAATTGCTACTACTAGGAAAATTAAGTGTTCACGAAGAGCAGTAAGGTAGATGGTTGAAAACTGGTGATTAGACACAAATTAAGACTTTTTAAGCATTTAGCTCCAGGTCAACACCACACAAGTAGTACAATATTTTATCAGCTCTATTCCATTTTCATGTAGATTAGTAGCATAAGCCTAGCCAATTTCACCCTTAGGACAAAGCAGCAGCTAAGCTGGATGCTCAGTAATGCCTTGGTGGGATCAAGAAACATGCATATTACCCTAGCCTGCCCTGCCTTCTTGATTGCAGAAGAGCTCAGTGGTGTCACTATTGGGTTGACTAGAGCGGGGAGTGAAACAGGGGACTTAATGTACTGCTTCTCCAAGCTCATGTTTCAGTGAGTACAGAGAGTGGTACTATACCAGATGCTGGCATAAATAAGTGCTGCACCCAGCTGCCTTCATTCCATCTCTGCTAAACAATCCTATGGAGAGAGATTTCAGACTGTCTGAAAGCAGTCCTCACTGCCTTTTCTAGCCCACCCAGAAGTGCTTACTCCAGGAGAGAACAATGCAGTCTTTAGTCAGCTTGATTGTATGTATGCCCATTGCACCTCCTGTTCACACCAAGATGTTATGCTTTTCAAACTCAGTGCAAAATCCAGTTTCTCTTAAAGAAGGCTCCAGCAGCACCCAACAACTCAACTGGTGACCAGTTTGAGGATGACGCACTGATTCAGAGTGCTGCAGCATGCCCTCCTCTGGAACTGCTGGATAAATATATTTACTTGCAGCTTAATTTTAAATGAGGAATTATTGGTTAATCAAAGGGGGAAAAAAATAAAGACCTGAGTTCACATTGCTATTATCAATGCATGAACAAGCCTGCAACAAAAGCACATGGTACTCACACTACTTTGTGATGCGCTTCCGAAGAACAAAACTACTGAGCATCACAAGTCCTTGGAGAATCAATTTTTACTAAAATGCAGTAAACAGCTAACACTGCATAACCAAAAGGGGACTCACTACAATCTTTCCACAAATTTTCAGCAGTACCACACTTTAACATTAGAAAAAGAATCATTCTGACCTACCACTCTCACTTTCTAGGCAAGCATGGGCAGCTGGAACCATACAGACAGTCTCACCAGTCTTGTTTTAGAACATGAAGAAGCCATGTCATGGGTCTCTTTCCTCAAATCTAAAAGAAATGTACACTACGTAAAAAAAGTTTACTTGGGAAAGGAATGAAGCACAATGACAGATCTAAACTGTTAGAGAAATAAAGTTGACAGTCTAATCTAAACAAATTAAGTATTTCTGATTTAATTTTTAGTAAGAAGGTGGTAATTGTGCTATAATCCTATCTCCCTCAACAGCATTATAAAGACTACAACAGAACACACATTAAGTTACTCATGTTTTTCTATAATCTTTTCAAATAAAAGCTACTTCTGTATCTGAACCGCAGAAACATGTTTCAGAAGTCTGAGATATTCTGTAAGTGATCAGTCTCTCTCAGGACACACATGTAGCTTCATTGTTCACAGCCTAGAATGAAGAAAAAGGCTCCTGGGAGCCTTTGCATGCTGCCTTGAAATCTTCATTCCCAGTTTTCTTCCACATGTTAACAGCTATGAACTCAGCCATTCTGAACATTTCCAACTAGAAAAATTGCCTCTTTTATTTTTTTATTTTTTTGCAACAAGACAAGGGGATGAAGAACAAGCCACATAGCATGACAAGGGCAGTTCAAATCCTTGGGATAAGGACCACCACTTCATTGTGGGGGAAGGTGGCAAAAAGCACAGAGCTCTGGGAATGCCTCAGGCTCCCTAGGGAAGCAGTATGGCTCCTGCTTAAGCTCTCTTTCCTGGGAAGCTCTTAATTTATGTTTACACTAAAACAAATGGAACAAAACAGTTTATTTGTGGGGGAGCATCTGAGAGGGTGGTTAGTGCAGCCCTGGGGAGGCAGCAGGAAGTGGGATAACCTCAGAGCCAGGCCCAGCAGAAAGTACATGAGGAACATTAGTTTCCACATACGCAGCTCAGTGGAATCTAGAGACACAACAGAGGAAAATGGGAGTATGAAAAAAGAGGCAGTTAAGAGGGATTTTTTTGGTTTTTGTTTTTAATCCAGTTGTTGATATTTCTGGAGTACCTGCTAAACTATTACTTCACTAAAGAGCTCATCTAACTCAAGCCCCCATGTACACCACAGTTCTCCAACAAAGGCAGAGTCACCGAGGAGAAGCTAAGGACTGAGAGGTAGCTGATTTGGCAGGTAACTAATCAGCCATGGCCCCTCCTTGGTACTTAATCATGACTCATCAGCCCAGGGAATCCAAAGAGGACAGCAGTTATGTTAGTGCAACAGGCTGTACAGCTATAAACACTCAAGTGCAACACAAAGACCACACAAATTGATTTACCTGTCACAGCTAGTTTAAACAGAAGTCCCAACACCCAAACACGGAATAGCCTAAGCTAAGCTTGGTCTTTGGTTTAAGAACTGACTGAAACACATTCTAGACTCTTTTCCCCTGCCCCAAGACTCCTCCCTTGAGCGTGCTTCCACGTGAGCGGAGGGCAGCTAAGAGCAGGAGGAGGCCTCTTTAGGGAACGTTGGGAAGCAGCCACTGGAAAGCAGGAGAAGGCACACTCTGGTACCAGCCGCTGCTTTCTGGACCCCTTCCCAGCATCTGCTGCCAGCGAGTTCTCAAATCCCTTTGCCAGCACATAGCTCTGCATCCAGCTTCTGCCAGAAATAAGCTTTGACGCCGCCATGCGGTTCTCTCACACAAGTACAAGCCCAAGAGGCATTACCGCCACTGTCATTCCAGGAACTGCATTACACATTTCTTCCTTAACCCTCAGACCCACGTAGGGCTCTAACTCAGACCTACATGGAGCCATCTTGCCCACAGTATTAAATGCTCTGAAGGGGTATTTCATTATCCACAGCCAGCCTTTGCAAGGACACTAGTGGGTCAGTTACTTCAACTTTCCAGCACTTCTCCAGTTCCCTTTCAAGTCCCTTTTCATCATCCCCTTTTCTAGCATGAGACTCTAATGAATGATGCAGGCACAGGGACAATTGTGATTCAACATCCTCCAACCTCAGAGGCCTATACTGAGAAAAAAACAGCATCAGGCTTCCTTGCAATAGGAAATGCAAGTTTCCCTGCGGCACTGGAAAGATGGAAGTTTCAAACAGAACTCAAGAGCCAGTCAACAAACGTGTCCCTAGTTCCTTACCAAAGCAGCTGCCACGATGTGAAAGAAAAGTCTTACAAGCTGTAGCAATGGCCAGTTCAGCAGAAACTACAGTCTTGATAATCAGGTCTTCCACATTGGCCATCAGTGCTGCAAGGAGGGGAGGGAAGGGGGGAAAAAAAAGTAGATTGTGAAGCAGCACACAATATCTAGAAAAGCATGAGTTTATGTATATGGACAGATACCTTTGTGAATCAAAGCACATGAGAGCCTATGGGTGATAAAGCAATGTTTGTTTGGAAATCCATGCAGGCAGAAACATGTACATGCATAAATATCCTACTGCAAAAGTGCTCACAAATGAGTATGATAAGAAAATAAGTACAGTGCAAGTAAGCAGGAACATGTGACAAGCACATCAGCACAAGTCAGCTGGAGTCTGATCACCACCCACTCAGAGTATTAGGAAGGATTAAACAAGAGCGTGCTAGTGAGGTGAGCCCTTAAACTACAGGGTAGAAGCCACAACCACTGAAGTACAAATTTTTTTCTTGTGGACTTCCATGATATAACTGTTCTGTGATGTTGCACCTTCCTCTAAAGCAGCTGTTCCCAAACCAAGATTTACAAATTATTTCAAAATGATATAATCGGTGATATAGTCGGCGGTATCTTCCTGTCCTGCTGACCTACAGATAATCTCCAGTTTCAGTAAGGAAGCTCTCTCTGGCTCCTTTATTAATGCCTAAACAGAGCTCAGGAACAAGAAGCTGAGACATGCAGCAAAAGGCAAGAAAAGATGCACATTAGATATAGACCTGGATCCCACACCGGGTTTGGGATGAGTCATGCAATAGAAAGAACAACACACTTAGTTTCTGTTTTCAAGGACAAGCAATAGAAAAGTGAGAGGAAGAGGGAGTGAGTAAACACTGAAGCCATAGTCTGAAAAATCAGTAAGGATGATAGAGCAGCCTCTCCCACCCCTCAAAGGCAACGCAAGCAAACACAGCAAAACCTCAGCAAACCCACGCAAACCTTTGGTAATCCCTGTCCCAGAGAACATCTAGTACAAACCACTTAGAGAGAGTTAGATTTAGGCATACAATTACTATTTTTCATGTTCAGCTGATGACATGCAGGGGCCTGAATAATTACAAAGGATCATGCAAGCAAATTCAGATGCAAACTTCTGTGCCAGAGGAAGACCAACTGGAAGCAACACAACATGGGAATGTCTAAGTGCACATAAACATCCCAGAGCACAAAAAACTCGCCAGTCCAGACAGGGCCAGCACTTCCCAGCCAGCATTCTGCCTCCATATGACCAGAACCAGATGCATCAGAGAAAGGTGCAAGAAGCCTTGTGACAGACAGTTACAGAGCAACCTCCTTGCATTGCTCAGCAGTTTACCTATGAGCGCACGTCTTATACTTGAGGGGTGAGGGAGCAGGATTTATCAATATTAATAGCTATATCTGCAGAGCTGACTGAAAATGTATAGTACAAGTAATTGGCCAGCCATGCATACACATGATGGGGAAAACGTCTACTTCCTCCTGAAAGCCAGATTCAAACCCCTTCCTCCATCATTTACGAGTTCCCTGGCAACACTTGCAGGATGGGCTCAGCTGCCATCAGTAGCGTAACTGACAGCTCGGTATCACAGGTAATTTATCCCTTAAAGGATATACCTGGATTCTGCTCTGCATATGCATTTACTCCCAGCAGACCTGGCAAAGGTGGGGAAGAGGGAGCAATTTTATATGAAACACAGACTGAAATGAAAACACTCAGCAAAAACCTGAGCCATGGAAAGATGACACCACATCCAAGAGTCATTCAAACTGGCACAGTTCTCCAGAGGTTGGTCACTCATCAGACTGAACAGGCCATGGGAGCAGTAGAGGGAGGGAAGCTTTTAGAAGGAATGGGATGACCTTAAGAAACGGGAAATGTAGGTAAAAATATTAAGAAACACACCCCGAGAAAAATTCAGAATATTATTTGTAAAAGGGAAGGGGATAGGCCTTATCTCTGGGGATAGGACTCATCTCTGAGGATAGAGAATAAGTGCATAGCTCTAGAGAGTACGCTGTAAGGAACAATGCTTCCCTCCACCCTGCTCTGATGCTATATGGGACTCACTGTGACTATTCCCTGACTTCTTAGGATTCACACTAGTGGGATGATTAAAATCCAGTAAAGGAATAAAACAACATGATCTCTACTGACCTGCAGTGTCTCTCCCCTCCTGTTTTAAGTACCTCAGCATTGCACTCATGCTCCACTTGTTTCCATAATCCTCTACTTCAGGATCATCACAGCTAAAAGAAGCAAAAGAAGCAAGTTTACACCAAGTCTTATCTTTTACAAGTCTTATCCCTGAGGGCTGGTACCAACTTCAGACCAAGTTAGGTAGATTAACCCAGCCTCTAGAGATGAAGTTCCACTTTCCAGCCAAGTACCTGACATAATCTCCACTCTTCTTGTTGACACTGTAGTTGGTCAGATGCATAAACTGGTTTTTAATGTTCTTGGATGCCTGGTCATACCTCACAGTTGCAAACCTGTAAAGAGGGATAAAGATTTATAGTGTTTCTGGAATGAGCGTCGTCCTTGCTAAATATGACCTACAACATGGACTGTTTGACTACAACAGCTAGGAAAAGGATGCATGTAATATGACTTCAAGTGCAACCACTCCTCACAAAAATACAGTTCAGGGCCACATTCAGACACATTTAGTCTCTTTTCAGTGTTTTAAAGCAGGGGGCTCCGTTTGTTCTCCTGGGAGTTTCTGTGGCCTAACAGTATACACTTCACAGTAGGCACTTTTTTTTCCTGACTGCTTAGATTTATGGTCCTTAGGCATCGTGGCCGGACAGGCCATTTAAGTTTTTGACAGTATCACAAGCCCTTCAATTTTACAATAGGACCTACCATGAATACGTAAGATCCACTGGTCCTTGGAAAAGCACCCACGCATATAGCAGTCTTGCTACATACGCATACCACAGTCAATATTCCCCAAAGTCTTTTACGAGCATATTTCAGTTCTTGTGTACTCTGCAGATTCCTTAGGAAAGGCTGACTGTGGGGACAGACTTCTATCACTGACAACTGTACAGCCTACAACTGTCAATCTCCTTTCTCAAGAAGCTTTCAGGAAACCAGACAGAACCTGCAGGCCAGATCAACTTGTCCAATGAGGCAGCATCTGCTCCAGGGCGTTCTCATTCTCAGGAACAGTGCAACCCTTCTGTATCAGAAGGATGTCATCTAACTTGTGTAGGAGGAAAGGACAAAGGTACTGCAGGGAAGATAGCAATCAAGAGCAAGCCACTGCTACAAGCTCACCTAGTCTCTGTTTGAACCCTGTTACAGCCAACAATGCCACAGTTAAATTAGCCTGTTTATTATGGCAACATCAGTAGTGAATTTCTGATTAAAAGGTGTTAATTAGCTGTACTGCAACCTAGTGCTCCATCAACACTCCCTAAGCCATAAACTGCCATCAAAGATCTTTCCATTGAAATGAATCAAAGAACTGATCCAACTGAAAAATAGCCCAGATTTTGGTTTGTAAGGAGTTGGAAGGATATTTTTTTTCTTTTTATTTTTTTGCCTTTATGTTGGGAGTAAGGAGGCAGACGGAACAGTATGTGAGTTAGAAAAACATGTGAATGAAGAATGAAAAAGGCAGACCAGCACCAGATCCTGTCTACTGTATAGCTACAAATAAAATTGTAATTTCATAAGTAATTGTTTTCAGTGGCCACATAGACTTAAGCTGCCCATATTCTTTCCTCAACTACCCACCTTCATTTTACCTGCACAATTCTGACACAAGAGAAGAGTGTTGCCACTGCAGACATGCCATGTAAAAACAGTCTTTTTGTGCTAGTACTGCTAGTACAGTTGCACATGCTACCCCTCTGTTAGAGTTCATATTAAATAGCCAGAAGGGAACTGATCACATACCTGTGTCAGGAAAGGAAAAGGTCAACAGGAAAAGAACAGCAGCCAGGAAGAGTGCAGGACTGTTTCTTCCGATAGCCATACCTGCTTAAAGTGTTTAATATTGTATCTTGTGCAAAAAATTGCATTCTAAACATGGAGTTGTATGATCAGCCTTTGTCAGTGTACGGATATACTGCAGCTGAAAGCTCATCACCTGCTCACTTCCATGTTCCAGCCACTCTCCTTGATCTGCTCCACAAATTGGGTAGACACAGACAAGTCAGATCAATCCATGGTTGGCCACTTGAGGAAGTATAGAAGGATGCCAGTTAACTTCAATCAGATACAGGTGCACCCTCTTCTGGGTGCTACAAAGGAAGGTGTTAGTCAGGACACAGAGTAGTGTCTCCATTTTTAGGAGAAGGGTGCAAATCATCTCCAAAAAAAGCAGACATTAAGCAGAGGATAATACTGTTTGTGGCCACATTTGCAAAATCCTACAACCAAACGAGGACCTGACATCGTTAAGTGTGAGGTAATAACTGTTATTCTGCACATAATCAGTTCTCTTTTCAAGATATATTTTATGCCTCAGATTTTGTAAAACAATATGGAAAACAAAAGATCAATCACAGAATCCAGGGCATCTGATTTGCAGAAATACCAGTGTGAGCCACTGCTACCCACCACAGCTTGTAACTGCAGACATGTTCTAGTGGGGAAAAAAGTCAACCAAAAAAGAATTACACCTTCTTCACTCTGATCATTCTCCTACACCACAGTGGTTTAAGATGTCAGTGTAGGATCACTCACAAGAAGAGTAAATTTGATGAACCCTCAAAGCAGGAAAAAGGAGACAGAAATCAAGAAAAATGTAGGTAAGAAGGAGGGAGGGAAATCCAGAGAATCCGGCTGTGCAACAAACCTGGCATCCAGGATATAAAAACACATCCCCCTTCACTTTATTAAAGTCATCTCTATTCATCCTTCCCTTATTTTCCACAGTTCAGAGATGCTGGACTATACAAGGACATCCAACAACAAGTTACACACACACACAAAATCCTCCGTTAGAAAGAACTGCCAAATATCCCATTTCTCAGTGAAACGGAAGCCACTAATGCCTTTGTTTGGAAGCCATTTTGAGAAATCTCTCTCCCCACAGGAACAATACCAGCAAATCCACATTAAATTAAAATTAAAAATAAATACACAGGTGGGAGCAGGAAAAAAACCTCCATGATGCAACTGAATGGCAAGGTTAAAAAAGTGAACATGATCTTGCACCAGATTTTTCTGAGCTTTAACTATACATGAAGTTAGAGAGTTGGCAACAGAAAGGAGTTTGGAAGTTTGAATCCCCTTTCCAAATATTTCCACAGCTTAAAATATTTGCATTTCTTTTCAGTTTAACTGTAAGTTTCCTGGATTTAGCTCTTCTGCTTTGAAAGTAATGACAACAATCACATATTTGGTTCTTAATTATGACAATCTCCACCTTAACAATCACTTATTAGCAGCACACTGAAAGCATTTGTTGATAATATGCTTTTAACCAGATTCTCAAAGACACTGAGCACAAGTAGCAAGCTATTCAGAAAGTCAAGGTTCCCGTGATAGTTTGAAGAAGAGAACAATTAGGTTCACCACACTCATCCATTTAATTTTTGTTGTTCTTGTTGCTAATTATGCACATAATCAGAAATATGAGAATATCAACCCCTGGCAGATATAAATGATACTTTTAAACAGTAGTTCTTTTAACTTTCAAACACTTGCACTAGTTTCCTTCTACAGAGACTATCCCCATTCGTTAGCTGGTCTGAACGCCATGTCCTAAGAATAATAAGGCTACTATAGGATTTACATTTCCATAGGAATTGATTATTCGGAAGGGATTCCAGTGTATTTGAGAGCTCTCAATGCATAAACTTCTTTCTCTCCTAGTATGATGCTGTCATGTTAAGGCATAATCATGGTCCAGTGCAGTAATGCAGGAAAAAAAAAAAAAAAAAAGTGACTCAAGTCTTCTATCAGAAAGACTCCAAGCTTTAAACGACAGAATCAAATGTCAACTTAATGCATTCTTGCAGAGCTGCTCTCGCAGCCTTACTAGCCTTATCCAAAGTACAAGTCTGCAAATTACAGATGGAAAATCAAGTTGTTTCTTCAGCCCCTATCAATACCCTCTGAACGTTAGAATGGCGATGTAACATAGGTACAATGCTGGCAATAGCCTACATCCCTTATATTGTGTTAGCACTTGCTTGCCATGGAAGAGTGTTACTATCACTGAACTACCAGTTATGATTACCTTTAGTACTCTCTCGTTCCACAGCTTTTCATACCATACATCACAGCATCTTCCTTCCAATGCAGTAACAAAGCTATTCACCTACCGCACTCGGTCTCTCCAGGAAACGTGAGACTTGCACACTAGAGAATGCCTTGCTTCAACAAAAATGTAGAAATTATTCTTACATACGATAAGGTCATGGCAACAGACTATGACTGGAAAGTAGGAAAACTTCAGTGTTTGTAAGATCACCTAGTAAATTCTTCTGAGATCATAACAAACTCGTGATAACTCTTTCAGTCTTTTAAAGGATTATCAAGTTCCTGGCCATATCATTAAAAAGCATGAGTAACCTTTTATTGATCCAAAGCATTGAACAATTATCAACAAAAAGATAAGGGCCAAGATCCTACGAACTGTTTAAAAACTGTATGGGAAGGTGGCACAGAAAATAAAGGGCAAGCCTGATGTTTTCCCCGTTACACAATTTATCTTGAGCACATGCTGCAACTTTCTGTACAAGCTATTTTCCTAAGCACTAAAGGCTTTGTGCCCAGGTATCTCATATTGCTATAGTCCAGCCAAATAGTGATGAAGGCACAAATAACTGAGGCCAGGTCATCATCTGCCAGGATAGGACTGTTTCCTAGCCAAAGTATTACTCGTGGATGCTGCTATGTGGGAGCCTGCAATCAGCCAGGAATCCAAGAGTACTCCTAAATTACAGGCCAGCCTGTCCGAATGGGGAGGCAAATCTTCATCCAACGGAAACTATTTTACCAAGTGAAAATCCTCACAAATGCCATCTTTTGTTCACTAACGCCACCTTCTTGCTCTGTCTCAACCAACTCTTATTTTCCCTGCTGTGAACTGGCCCTGTCCAAGCTATGGACTACACAGAATGCTTTGCCACACAGAAACCCAACAGACTTGATATTGTTGCGTATTGCTGGTAGTTAAGTTGGTGTGACATGAACAGTTCAGCCGCTAAACTCACAGTGCTTTGAGTTCTTGCAATTTTCATGTAAGGCTTCTAAAAAACAACTAACAACCAATCCTCTCTCCACCCCCTTTCTTAACAAAGTTAAGGGCACCTGCTAGCATGATATACAAGAGATTAGATTCCAAAAGCTTCTAGATATAAGCATTCCAGTAGAGCTTCTATCTCAAAAATACTCGTGGAAACAAGGAAGATAAAACTGAGGCTGACTGTGCACTCTTCAGTTTCCACTCAAACTACCTGCCAGCAGTACAGCCTCCCAGGCAGACGTAGCAGCGATCAGATTGTGAACAGCTCCGGTAGCCTCCATCCCTTTCACTGCAGCTTCTCTTTCCTTAGGATAGTGTTAGATAACCTTTATTTCTGAATTTAAAACCTAGAATAGGAAGTGGCATTCATGCATTCAACAGTTGTGACACACCTGCCTACTTCTCAGCTGAAAGTCACAAAGGCACATACCAGCTCAAGCCAAAGGCAAAAACTAGTTCCCTTTAGCCAACAACTGCACTCTGCAACAGAGCTCACCTTCAACAAGAATACATTTGCCTTCCCTCTGGCTGCACTTTCTGTTGGATCACAGAGGGAGGAAGAGCAATGAAAAGCAAGCAGTGGGATGGCAGGAGTGGCAGCAGGTAGCCTAGCCACCAGGAACAGAAAATTCGAGAGAGAATTTCTTGCTAATTCCTTCAGACTCCAGGACCCATGGCCTCTAGGCTAACAGTAAGTCACCCAGAAGCATCCCTGCCCTCTGCCTCCCTGCTGTGCTACATTTCCACTGTTAAAAATCACTTCTCAATAGAGAGACTACTGCCCTCTCTCCCCACCTTTTAAGACCACCCATTAATAGTCCACCTACTCCACAAATGATGTGAAGCCCTTCTGCCTCTTGACCTGGCAACCTATGAAACACATCACAGAGCCTGCACTGATCTCGAGAAATCCCCAAACCCACCGTATCATCCCAAATTTTGATTTGCCATAACTGACACCCCTACGTTGCTTTAACATAACCTACCCTTTTAGTGTCACACATTCACTACCCAAGAGGTCACCCACTGCTCTTTGCATTACTCCCAGCACTACTTTGGGAAACAAATGGACCACAAGGTGAAGTTTATCATATGCAAGTCATTTTGCAAATACGTAAACTGGATTGTTAAATATTTACATAAGATGTTACATGGTTTTGCATAAAACTTGGCAGCTCTGGAATGCTTATTTGAGACATCTAACCAGGGCCTGGGAAAGGAAGAGGAGAAGAGAAAAGACCTTAGAGTGGGAAGAAGGAAAGAATAGTTAATCCCTTTTCTCTCAAACAAGTGCTACAGAAAAAGCACATATTACGATAGTCTTTTCCATGACTGCACATAGGGTTCCTGCCTAAATGTCCTGGAAATAACTAACGTAGCGTTTCCATAAGCACGCTCCTCACATTTTTTGCTTGGAGTCACTTTTCTCAATCCCTCTTCCCTCCCCTCTGCTCCTCATGCAGAAGTTCTGTTCACTTTGGCTTCCCTGTTAGTCTACTGGCTGCCACTTTGTTCAGGGAACTAAGGCCACATAGAAAGTTATTTGCACCACTCATTGCTCTTTATGGTTCTCCTGAACTGCTGCTAAAGTCAGGACTAAAAGAAACAAGATGCCCTGAGGGAACTGTTCAACAGACTAGAACTGGTGGAAGAGAACTACAGATGCTTCAATTTTAAACAGTATCAAGGTCTGGATTCCAAAATGCCACCTGGGAGTTGCCTTGCAGTACAGGTCAAAAAATAAATATAGGAGGATGTAGGGACCATCACACTCACCCCTGTTGTCAATATAGATTTTTTTATTTATTTTTCCAGCATCTGATATGTCAGTTAGCAGAAGCTTAGGAATAGAAGCCAAAGCTTGTAGGGGAATTACAAAACACAGAAAGAACTTCTGGTGACATACTTGGTATGTATGTATACCCAGTATCTCTACTTTCGGTAGAGATACTATGGCCGAATTTCCTCTAACCCAAGGTAGGTAAAATTATTCATGCACTTTTATTCTTAAAGAACAAGATTTGGGAGCAATTCTACCAGATGCCTGCAGGGAGAGAAAAACACTTGGGTGGTGGTGGTTTTTGTTGTGGTATTTTTGTGTGTGTGTTGTTGTGGTTTTGGTTTTTTGTTTTAAATCTTTTCATAACCACTTCGAGTTTCCATCATACGCATTGCCCCTAGGAGGATATGAACAGACACAGGTTGTCTAGAGAGGTTGTGGAGTCTCTGTCCATGGACATACTCAACGGCACCTGGACGTGGTCAGGGGCAGCCAGCTGTGAGTGGCCCTACTTAAGCAGGAGAGTTGGATTCGATGACTTCCAGAGGTCCCTTCCAACCTCAACCATTCTGTGATTTTGTGAACTTCTACTGTTTCCCACAGTTTGTAGTTTCTTATATATATATTTATTACACTTATATATATCAATACATATTTTAGTATATATAATCACCTTATATATGCATATAAAGATATGTACGTACATATGTAGTAATACAAGTTTTATATATTGCATATATTTATTTATATGAATAAAGCATACATAAATATACATTATACACACTCTACTGTGTTAGAGACAGTAACAGCCTGAGGTCCAACTACTCAGTTTTACATCAGCAAATTCAAGGTAAAAAACACAGTCTAAAAGGAGATAACTGGTGCCTGCATCAGTAAGTTTCTATTAAGGAAACCTTTCCCTTCAGTGATTCAAACCCTGTTCATCTCAATAAAAGCAAGGAAACAGCAGAAGCCCTCCTGGCTGGTTGCACTGTCCACCAGTGCAAAGTCCAGTGGGGATGCATAGTGAAACACACTGCTCCTTAGCTCCTGTGTGTGCTGATGCCTACTGAAGTGGCTGCAGTTTGATCCCAGGTGTCCACGCAGAAATAAATCCCATTCCCTAAGAAGCAGAGGCCTGCCAGGCAGGGGTTACTGCAAGGGGGGATTGGGCTGCTGCAGCAGGCTCTGGCCTAAGCACAGGCTGTGAGGTAATGTGAATTCCTTGGCTCGCAGCATTCACCTGAATTCTTTGGAAACCACAGGAATCCAGCACAGAAAAGGTAAATATCCCAGCGGAGCCAGTGCTAATTAGGAAGCCAGGCTACCGAAGGAGGGGCACTGTGTGGAGGAGCAGGGTGAGCTCAGGCGGCAGAAGGCAGCCGGTGGCAGCAGCGCTGGGAAGCACTCTGCCCCCTCCACCATTACTGGCAGTCTCGTGTCGCTCTGGAAAGTTTCCTCCCAGCTGCTGCTCCTTGGGCCCTTTGCAAGAACATTTGTTTTTTAGCTCAGTTTTACTTTTTTTTTTTTTTTTTTTTAAATTTAAATCTATTTCTCAATTTCAGTGTAAATCAGACTAACTAATTCCTGCTGGACTAGGACTCTTCCAGCCACTCAGGCTCAGAAATAAGGCTGCCTAAAACTGGTAATTTAGGCAAGAAGTAGGCTATGGAGAAGTATCCCAAAAAACAAGTTCACTATGAACTCCCACCACCACGTGTGAAGTCCCTATTATATCTGGGGGAACCAAGCAAGACAGACACCCCAGAAGGCAAAGGCAGGGACTAGAAGAATGATGAACTGCCCAGTGTTGGAGAAAATCAGGTTCAAGACCATCTAATGAACCTGAAGGTGCACAAGTCCATGCGACCTGATGAGGCACATCCTCGGGTGTGGATACTGGATATCCTTATCACATATTTTAGAAGTCTCAAAACCACCCCTATTTTTAACATGAGAACAAATAATTGAGTTATACCCTCAGATTAACATGGGTAAGCTTGTCAAGACTACCTCAGTCTGGAATGTATGCTTCAGGTGGTCAGTCCAAACCTACAGCTTCAATACAGAAGTACCAGCTAGAGGTCTCCAAGCTGCAAGTCACAGATGGTCAATGTAGATGATAAAATACAGATATTTAGCAACTTGGTGCCTGAAAGGACAATTACCAGATGTATGCAAGCATGCTTCATCTATTTTTATTTGTTTGGCACTTCCTAAATTCTACTCAATAACCTTTTGAAGAATAAAGGAAAAAAGCTTTATGGTCAACATCTGCCTCAAAAGTTGCAGTGAAGAACCTCAACCAGGACAAACCAGACAGTTATTCAGTATTTCTAGCACAAATCAACCAGCAATAGCTGAAGGCTTTGTTACATACCTCTGTGTATATACCCTTCAGACCTCCTTCAAAGGAAACTTTTTATTCACTTTTCCACATGGAAAATGAAATACAAGTCACACAGGCTTGATCCATAATCCCTTTCTTCTCCTCAGCACTGAGGCCTCAAATTCCTGTCTAGATCACGTCATGACAAGCCTAGCTGTGCCAAGAGAAACCAGGCCTAAGGAAGTATCTAGTCAAACATCAGATCACAAGCGCGTACAGTAACAAGTCTGTCCCTTTGCAAGATCATTACACCTTATGGTTTCCTGATAACACTCCTTTTCTGGTAGAGGTTCCAGCTTTACTGCAGCAGTCAGGTTCCTCTTGTTTTTGGAATATATAAACCATAAGACTGGAGGAAAACATTACCTTTCACAGGCTAAAAGAAGAAAATAGAGGGAAAAAGTCCCTGACTACACTTCAGGGACTACCTATGCTTTCAGAAAGCAACCTCTGTACATGGAAATCACCACAACAGTATCGTAATTACTAGTGAAGGTCTCTAAAATAGATTCCTTTGTTCTGCTGGTGGGTTTCCCCTTAGACTGCTTCAATACTGACTTTTATTCCAGGCTCCTGTGTTGCCTTTCAATTCTCAGCTACAAATCGCTTCCACACTTAAGCACTGTTTCTCCTAAGTAAAGAACAGAAACCAGCTTCCTCTCCCAAAAGGTTAAGGCATTTCCTCCTGCCCCACACAAGTTTTGTCCCAGCTTTAAACCAAAGTGTTACAGCATGTGAAGCAATAAAGGAGTCTCTCCCAGCACTTAACACCACAGCATTAAATGGAAGGCCAAGGAGCTAAACAGGAAGCCAGAATCCAGTAGCTCCGGGATCCTTACCTTTCCAACTGTGAATTTGGAAATCCAGAGTATGGGAAAATTCCAAATCACTAAAACTAAAGACCATTAGTGCCATCTGCAGGCCATACAGAACATCCCACCTCAAGTTTTCTGTCACCTCTACTTGCACTTGAGCATTGTATTCCAAAGTAAGTTTGTCAACACTTGCTGCACAAATATAACTCTGACGCCACAGGCAAAGGGAATAGTTTAAGATTAATTAAGAATATTGTTCATAAATTTATACCTACCATGAGAAAACATTTAACTATAAATCTTGGTCATAAGCTTGAACACTACTCAGCTGAAGGTACTCAGTGAGCAGTTGAAATTCAGTAACAGAACTAGGACTATCCGTGAACCTGAGAAAACGCATCTTGCTGATCCCTCTACATCGGTCCCACAACTGTGCAGCTGACATCGTCCCATGCCTAGTGCTACAGTTCATCTCCATACACTAGCTACCTCTGACAAAGAACCGAGATAGGATGAAATTTAAAGGAAAGGGTAACTATTTACCACATGCTATTAGTAATATCAGTTTCCTGTGCATACAGGACATGTTTGTCATATACATGGACACCATGTGATCTAGATTAGATTCCATGTGCTTAAGCTATAATCAAAACATACTAAGGATTTTAGAACACTGAAAAGTAGTATTATTGCTTCATGGGATATTACCAAGATAGAGCCCAGAATTCATGAGACTGATATTTCTGGATGCATAACCAGAAAGAAAACTTAAGTTCTTTGCTCAGGACTGACTACAACACCGTTTCAAGCTCTAAAGCTAAATATTCTGAACCTCAACAGAACATAGAAATTCAGTTAGCCAGCATCCAGGTTATCAGGTAAGGATACCAGCTCACAAACTCAAAAAGTTAAGTTTTGAGCTTCCAGTACAAGAAGTCTGTCAGAACTATTAAAATGGTCTGAAAAAAACACAGTGTATAAGGAGCAGCTGAGGAGACAAAGATTGTTCAGCCAACAGATGAGAAGGCTAGGAATGGATCTGACTGCTGTGTTCAGCTACTTAATGCAAGGCTAGAGTCAAATTCGTCTCAAATGAGCATAGCAAAAGGACAAGATGCAACAGTCCAACTGCAAAGAGGGAAGTTCTGATTAGATAAAATTAAAAAAAAAAAAAAAAAAAAAAAAAGACAGCCAGATTCACAGTGAGAAAGATCAAACGCTGGAACAGGTTGCCAAGAAAAGACCAAGAAAACTCCATTCTTCAAAGATATTCTAACCTTTATCGTATAAAGCCACAGAGCACCTAATTAAACTTTGAAGATGGCCTTGTCTTGAGAAAAAAGCTGACTATAAACCTCCATACTTCCCTTGCTATCTAAACAGTTTGATTATTTAATTTTAATATACGCTGTCTGACCGGTATATTTCAATCAGAAGAAGATGCTTGCTTGCTTCCTTATTTCCTTCCCTAGGCCTCTGATATAAACAGTAGTTAAAACAAACACACCTACACCCCCCCAACACATGTACGCACACACACCAACAGTGCAGTATGGTGTTTGTCTTCAAGAGACAAAAATGCTACATATCATGGAATTGAAACACTTGCACCTAAACAGAGTAGAAAACTTGTCTCAGATGTTTGGTTGCGTCTTTTTTTTTTTTTTTTTTTTTTCCTCCAGAAGTTACATTTCCATTTGTTACAACAAGATCAGCAGAACTAACTTTAAGACATTCCTTATGATGCAACTCCTGTTTTGGTGGTCTATTACAGATTGCTAAGACATTCTGAAAACAGGCAATGCACATATTCAACACTGAATCATCTTGGAGATGATTTTGTTCACCCCTCCTCATTTCCCAGTAACATGCAGTAAGAGCAATTAACAATTGCCAGTTCCCAAAAGAGAAAACTTGTGTGTCAGATATGTTTAAGACTCCTTTTCCAAGCTGAATACAGTTGTCACATTTTTCAGTGACCAAGATGAGCCACCTGTTCCAGTCCCCATGTAGGGAAGCAACCTGTTCACAGCATTATTGCAGGCAAAGGCACACTGCAACAAACCTGAAGGGAATCCATTCATCAGTTTAAAGGAGTATATTACTCGTGGGATCATCATTAACACATCTTTTTGGATTCAGTAACTGCCTCAGATAAAAATATGCTGGATTCAGTACACACCTCAGTCAGAGCCATGCAGGCCCAAACCCTAGAGTTATTCTTTCTGGCTTTATGAGGTGAGCTTAGAACAGATTTAACAGTGCTCAGGATTGTTGTAGAAGAAGACAGCCCTATGATGCTCTCATCTTAAACAGTTAAGTTTATGGTCTGAGCTGGAACTAGTAAGGATTTAATTCCCTTCACTTGGAATTTTGGAGGGGTGATTGGTTTAAATTTATTAGTTGCTCAGCTATTTAGATAAACTTCTGTGATGAAAGAGAAATGGGTATTTTTGGCAGATAAATGTTCTTCCTGGGAATCTTAAGTATCTTTCATAACTTAAAAGCAAAAGAAAATTGACATATTGCAGGATAAGAACAGTGAACTAGTTGAGCTTCTTTACTTGATAAGGCAGAAAGTACAAACACTGATCTAAAATTTAAAAGGCAAGTTGAAGGTACTAAGACAGAAGATACCAACAACAGGTCTCTACTTGTCTTTATGATTAAATGGAAATTGAGAAAGTTTAGATTCCCTTCACCCAGAATGCTCCTAGGTTGAAAAGATGGAGAAGGGGTACGAAGGCACCAATAGTTCACAATGGTTTTAAGAACCTGACCTTTACAATAAATATCCCATAAACAGCATGTGGCCATTCTGCTCTTAAATTTGATTTTTTTTAATTGTTTCCCTTTGTAATAAAGTCCCTCATTAAAGACCCTATAAAGTAAACTGATAGGACAACGCATAATGAAATATCATCTACAAAAACTCTGCGGAGCTCCAGAACTGGCATTTCCTTCCCATTTGTAACCATCTCAGAAGTACAAAGGCAATCCAAGAAGTCTCTTGAGCAATGAGTGCACATACACTAAGGAAGAAAATAAAAACACTTCCCTACCTGGCCAGTCCTTCCTCGTAGAGATAGATGACAAGTGGATCATAGGATGTAACCAGAACATACAGGCGCACATCAAATTTGAAATCTGAAATACAGTTGTCAAGAGTCAGTGACTGCAAATATCTTTCAAATATCATATCCAACTGAGGAAATTTAACAGACCCTCCGAACAGTGGGAAGAATAAACCATTACCTGCTGCTGCCATACAGTGCTTGAAAATTTCTGAGTTAAAAAGCTTCCTGATTTCAAGGAAATTTCTATTTACTTTTTTTTTTTTTTTTTTTTTTTTTTTTTGAGAACTACTGCAAGATCGACCACTTGATTATTCAGCTTAATTCCTGAAAGACTGCAGAGCTCTTCAGGTCCCAGAAACAAGAAAGAATGTGCAAGCAAGAAGCAATTTCTAAGCACACTCACCATCTATTAGCAGGGGGTTGCTGATGTAACGAGAAACCAGGATGTTGTCTTCTAGCACAATCTGGTTAGGCTACAGAAGAACAGAGAATTCAGGAGTGAGAAAACCAGGAAGCTCAAGGAGTAACAAGATGACTAGATCAAGTCTAGTATTTTTCCAGCATTCACCTCCTAACATCACTCTGCACCAATAACTATGTCAGGGGTGGGGGGGAACACGATAAAAAAAATATCACCAGTCAGTCACAATACACTTAAGGTAATAAGATCTTAACCAGAAGCTTGGGAATGATTGCATTTCCAAAAAACGCCCACTGAATTTTCCATTTAAGTGTCCCTTAGAGTGAAATACAGGTTTAGCAGACACATGGCTAAATAATATAAAATAGGCAAGAGAAAAAATCTGAAAGTGACTGCCATTGTTTGTTTCCTGAGTGTTTAACCAGACACATGGAGGAGGGATTTTCTGGAAGCCACTGGAAGTAGTAAGTAACTACAATTGGTGAGGAAGTTACAAGTGAAGAAAATTAATTACGGTGAATTAATGAATCTATGGCTAGATCCAGAGCTGGTACTCAACCCTTTTGCCTACATGAATAAATATCTTCTACTGAGGATCAATTCACATTGGGGGCTAAGGTATGAGAAAACTACTCTTGTTGGCACAGAACAGAAAGCTCTATCTATGACAAATACACATTGCAAAGTCATGGGACCTGCTGAAAAAGCTTCTACTTCTTTGCTGTATCCAAGTCTTTCTTCTTGTAACCAGTTTTAAATACTCATGGAAACAGTTTATTGCAAAACAGTTTCAAGCCTCCAGCTTGCAAAAGAGCCAGAAGAACCCCATCATCCTGACTTTATTCCATTTTACATGTATTCAGCCTTATCAGTGTCACAAGCAGGAAATATAGGCAGATAGAGTGTGTATATACAACATGAGAGAACAAGCTCAACTTCCCTCAGCGTATCACAAAAAAGACAGCCTCTTTTACAATGGACCGGATAAACTGAAGAGGTTTTTTGCCTTTTTTGTTTGTTTATTTAAAAAACTGAACACTTTTATGATGAAATTTTGGGAGACACTCCCTTAACGGAATCACACTGAAGTCTTTGGACCAAACTAGCTAAAATGTTTCTGGAACAGATGTACACAAAGGGAGACTGGTCCCAGAAGGGTCTTTTCCCCAGTTCATGGCCAACCGCCATATAAGCCTAAGCTCGTTCCTCTCTTTCAAGCGGAGAAAAAGCTGAGTGCAGCTCTGGAAATACTTACTTCATACACTTGGCAAATTGCTCCCTTATTTTATGGGAAAGAATCCAGGTAGAGAACAGATGAGACAGCATGACCCCTTCAGTGCAGGGGAGGCTAAAGGGGTTTGAGTGAGTGAAAACAAAGTGACTCACCAGTCAGTTTTGCTGCTGAGAATACTTAGTGGAATATCCTCGTGTGTTTTGGCTCCTGCCCAGATATATTTGTTACCTATGACAAGCGAACTCCCTGCAAAGCCCCCAGAATGGCAACAAAACACTGTAACCAACATATTGAATTCAAAGAATCATTCCTATTAGGCATCAGTAAAGGCACACTAGCATTTAGATTACAAAATTCTAAGACTGATACACGTCTTACTGTGTCATATAGTTTCATTGTTATCTAGTCTTTTACAGGGGAGAGAAGGAGAAAAGGACACTGCGTGAGGACTGTTTAGGTTGAACAGGGCAAACAACCAAGGAGAGTTCTGGGAATCTTCCCAAGGCCAGCCTACTGAGAGAATGAAGTAGCACAGATTCCCAAACGGTCTCAGGGAGTACGAACTTGTACCTAGTAAGCCACGACTTGGAAGTACCATATAGATTGCAAGGTATGCACAGCACATAAAGAAAGAGCTTGGTTTTGGTTACGCAGTATAAGCCAGGGCAGACTTCGCCAGTTGCTCCAGACTGTTAAACTGCTCACCAATGTACTGCTGAAATCCAGAGCACAGCCATTGTCTGCTTAGATGTTTGCATGCACCTTGCCTGGAAGCTTGCACAGCTTTGCAGGCCGTGTTACTGAAAAGCAGCCTTTTTGATGAACACTTACATTGTTTATCAAGTAGACACCTCGACCCCTGGAAGAGGCCACGGGCTTCACTATCCATGGGCCCCTGTCCTTAGAATAGGTATCTGGTTAAAAAAAACAACACCACAAGTCTGAAACATCTTCTGTTTTGCTTATTTACAGAGGAGCAAGAACATTGCCTATAGTAATGCCCTAGAGAACCCCAGGAAGAGATCAAAGCCTACTTTTTGATGTTCAGCTTTACCCCCCAGGATGCACTGCAATTATTACAGTTCCTCCTGCTGCTTTGATATATTCTTTTCTCTGCTCTACACCTCCGTTTGAGGCTTCTCTCTTCAGTATTCCCAGATATTAGTTAGAGTTATTATGAAGCTGATCATTGTCAACACTGGGCTCCAAAACTGAGCTTTCTTTGTGCACAAAGTCCTCAATCAGCTTCTTGAGGACTTATACAGGCACGGAACAGCCAGCAGAGTTAAAATGATACAAATAAGTGATGTGCACTTTTTCTACTGTCTTTCTAGCTTCCTCACCATTGGCATGACAAAAAAACTGGAATATTAAGAGTGATTCGCTTCCCCCTACCCGATTATTCTGCTTTAGGTCTGGGCATCATCAATCATTCACTTACTGCAGAAGTCCTGGTACTCTGCTGGGAGGATGAAGGTCTGAGGTAAGATATGGAACGTCTTGAATCCATGGGCCAGCTGCATACGACTGACGTTCTTATACAGTCTGTCCTTCCGTGTCAGTTCATACGACCTGAAGTCCCAAAACAAGAGGCTATCTATATTCCCCAGCATAAAAAAGAAAAAAGCAAAACACCACCACACCGCAACGACCTGTTGTCCTGGTTACCGAAGCATCTGTAGCTCTGTAAGAGATCTCAGCCCTAACCTGCAAGAACTCTTCAGTTTTACTGTCTCTGCTCTATGGCTGTATTAATAACCACCCTCATCTGTAGTGCCTCTTGCTATTCCCAAGAAGGACTGAAGCACAGCAAACCGTTAAAAAGGTGTTTGCGAACTTTAACAGGTGATGTATGACTACAGCCTGTAACTAAAAACCCCAAGCCCCAAACACTTTACATATACCATCAAATAAAGGTAGGGTGGAAATCAGTTTTTGGGCTATGGACAAGTGCTTCGGCTCGTGTACTATCTCCCCTAAATCCCGAAAGACTGTTTAGAATGAAGACAGCACGTGGCACGCAACCAGCATGCTGGGACTTTACAGTATCATTATTACAAAAAAGAAAGAAAAAGGCAAGCTGTCTATGCTCACATTTCTTCAAACCATGACAAAGATGTTCAGCAAAATATGATGTCAAAGCCTTACCTAGGGAAATGATTGACTTTCTGAATATCTGTAAGGGAACGCAGCAAGTAGGGCTTCAGGTGTGATCCCGTCCACATGAGATTATAATCACTGCTACTAGGGTGCACCTAAAAAATCAACATGAAAAAAAAAAACACACATAAAGCTATGGAAATAGTGAGAAACACCACCACTTCTACAGACTGTGCCCTTCTGTCTGTGCCACAGCAATCCGGTTTAAGACAATTTCCTTTATTCATCTCTAGTATTAGGGCAATTCTGCACAGACTCCTACCCTAAGCTACCATACAGTGGTGCTTGGAAATAAATATATCCATTTTCTATATAAGCTTATGGCTTTGCTCTTTTAATAGACCACGTAAACCCAATTTTAAAGCATTTCAGATTTTCCCAGGAAACTTGGGAGACCAATTCCCCAACTTTGCCATATTCAGAAGAAAATCCACCACCCAAACACTTCTCTCAAACTGTCACTAGCTGCACATAGGACATTCTTTAGAGCAAGGAAGGTGCCAGAAGAGAAAGAAACATATGACACCACAACAATGCTTCCGTGAGCTTGCGAAGGCTGAAAGATTAAATCCTTCAGATCTTCCCAAGGGCGTGAAGCAACGCTCTAAAACCAGGAAGAGAAATGCACAATAACCTTAAATATCTCTTTTAGGCTTAAGTCTTCAAAATTAGGTAAAGGATAATTCTTCTGGAGTGAAAAATCACAACATTTTCCCCAACTGGCAAAATATGGAGAAGAGCAGAGGAAAAAAAGAAGGAAAAGAGAAAAAAACACAAAGTGGGCCCAAGGGAACTTCCTGGTTCTAATCCTGCAGAGTAAACAACAAAAAGCACCACACACACAAGACATGTACACATGCAGAAACACCTTCCAGCTCAGCACACAATCAGACTTGCCAACTTGCTGGTAATCCCGAGCTTGTTGCGCTCACCTCATGGAATCCATGGGCAGTCAGTATGCTTCGGACCAGGCGGCTGTCCGTCCGTACAATCTTATAGGACAAGTGGTAGTGCTCTGTTAAGAGAGCAAGAGATGCAATATTAGAGTCTGCACCTAGAAAAATCAACCAAAGTTACCTATGCTACCAAACCACAGAGAAGAGCACCATAGGACTCGGCACAGAACAGCTGCACTTAATCCACGGTAGCAGCACGTAACAGACAGGTACTTTCTGTCACCATTTGCCTACATCTTAAGGCATTAAATCCAATGATGGCACTGAAGCAAATCACATCTGTCGTCAGGTGTAGCACTTCTACATCGCTGAACCCTGCCCTATCAAAACAAAAACCTGTTCATTTGTTAGGATGTCCTTATATTTATATATTATTTTTTTAAACAGCTCTTCATAGCCTGCTTTGTAACGCTCCAAATAATGACTTCAGCTCCTTCTTCTCAATTCAAGATGAGTGTTCCTAGCTAAAAGTGATCGTGCCATATTACCCCTCGTTGACACTGTTAGCTTACATGCTTACTAATTTTAGTGTTTTATTTTGGTCTTTCAAGGTCTATGAATTTTTGTTGACATCTCATTCAACTGTACCGATCTTCTAATAAACAACTGCAAAAATAGCAGGAAATGAAGTAAATAGGAAAAGTTTTAAATGAAAAAAAAAAAAATTATTACCCAAGTAGAAAGTCATGATTAGGTCTCAGAAAATATTTTCTACTAGTAAAAATAAGACTAAAGAAAAGACTAAGAAGTATCATCACCTGGGACTGGACAAACGTCTAAAGGAAATTTTAGAAGTTACCCTGTCCCGCAGTAGACTTGTTAAGTAACAAAAAATCCTATACAGACTGAGAAAAGCATAAGAAACACCACACTCCAATTAGGACACAAGTTACAATCACCATCAGCTTCTGCCACCATTCAAGTACATCTGTAACTCACATCAAAAGGATCAGGAGTTTTTACACACAAATCACCTTCTCCACCCCTTACCCAAAGGAGCCAGGAGCATTTCTGCTTGGCTAGGACATTAGAAATGAGTGCACCAATTATCTAAGAAAGGGAGAAGCAAGAGAAGAAAGAGGTGTCAGCATCTACACAAGAAAAAGCTGAGTGGATTTTAGTTTTTCCCCAGCTCAGCACATCCAGACAGAGTTCCCAGCCATACACACCCACAAGCACTAACTCTCGCAATCTGGAGTGACTCTCTATAACAACTTTGCCTTATTTAGCTCTCCCTTGTTTGACACTAGACAGGTTTAGTCTGACTGCAGTGCTGTTATAAAAGCAATCATTTTGCTTACAGCCTTACTCACAGTTGTGAGGCTGCAGAAGCAGAGATTTGTTTTTACAGCTCACTACTATTAATACCACTGCAGGGCTGGCGGCTCTGTTTCGTGATGAAACCCTCTCAAGACTCAAAACTCCCTGGAAGGATTGATTTTAAGTTCTCAGCTCCAAATCAGTGCATTTATCTTCTGGTCATAAGTTCCAGCACAGCCTCCAAATCTGATTTGTTCCAAATCAAAACATTCCAGGACCCATCAAAGAGCCAAAGATAAGCGCTTGTCACAAACCAAACGTGATAAACATTCACCAACTGACCGAATGTTTCTGAATGTCTCAGAGCTCAGAGACAACAGAAGATTGTAGTTTCCTTCCTAGCAAGTCCCCTTCCCTACAAAGAGAAGGGAACATCGCAGTGTGAGTCTTCGGCTTCACACCTTCAGGCCAGAAGCTGTCACCTTGCTGCACCCACCTCCAATTAGGCGGAGGTAGCTGTCGTTGGTCAGAATGGCATCAGCATGAAAGACGAAGATCGGGATCCGCCTGCAGCCGCCACCAGTCCACCTGATGCATGGATGATCCCTAAAATAGTGAGACAGTGAGCGTTAGCAGCTGCTGAGCCTCACACGCACGCAGCAGTTACTGACTGGAAGGACACAGCAGTTCCCTACGCTAGCCCAGGCTTGCTCACCTAGCCCATGGGCAGGACACACAGCCACATGCAAGACACTCGGGTTCTCAGCTAAAAAGGGAACCTTCCAAATCATCCTTTGGGGGTCAGCTTTGCCATTTTAAGTAGGAGCTTCACTTAATTTGTATTGATTTTATTGAGCACAATTTTGAAGAAAACCCATGAATTTTTACAGCTACATTTCTCTGGATTTCTCAGAGAACAAGATCCATAGCCCAGGATAGGCTGTAAATTACTGATATCCACACAACCAAACCTTACAACACTGCTTTCAGTCTCTAATTTAAGAGAAGAGATTAAAATCTGTGCCTAGTGCCTGATTGTAATCCTGGGCTCTAAAGTGAGCAAAAGGGCACTCCTGCAAAACTTGACAGACTAGAGAAGATTTGGCTCAACACAATGAATTTGTGTATTCTTCCCTTCTAATTTCTGCCAGATGCAGTGGACGTGAGCCCAGAACTCAACAGCGATGCCCCCAGGAAGCCACTCAAAGCTGCTCCAGGTTCCCAGCTCTGTCCTGCCCAAAACAACAGCCCCACGCTGGGAACTACCTGCTGCTCAGATAAAGGAATTAAGGACACACACACACACAAAATTTATTATACGAAATCCTAAGATGACAGAAAGCAAACCTGTCAGCCTGCTGAAGCAAGTAAAACTCAGGCTACTTGTTACTCCTTGCTCAAGGCAACAGAGCTATGAAAAAGTTAACAGAAAGCAGAAACCTAGGGGTTGGAGAGACATACCTGTATCTTCCTACACACACACACAAAAAAAAAAAAAAAACTGGCCCAGAGAAAAGCATTTGACAGAGAGGAACATTTACCATGCAAGATCATTGTCTGCCAGAAGTTCGGAGACACTACAGAAGACAAAAACTTCCTATACTTCGCACAAGGAAAGTCCTTTTTAGTGTAACCTTGGTTCTCTTAACCAAGTTATCCCCTGACAAGTCAATTCCACAGCACTGCCACCTGCTTCCGCTGCCTTCAGAAATCAACTGGTGGGGTGTAATGAGCTGTTCAGATGGAAGGGACCCAAGAGGATTCCAGAACTTACATGACAGGCCAGAGCCTTATATAAGTGGGAAATGAGCTGAGGCAACAGAAGGGGAGGTTATGTTAAGCCTGCCCTGAGGATTTGCAGTAAGGCTACCAGGGCTCAGACAATCCTCCAGGTGACGGTCACTCCTTCCTAGCGTAACGCTTGGCCACTCAACGCAGGCAGGCTGTTAGAAAGACACTGTAGTCAAAGGCAGCTCTTCACCTGGCGGTCCATAAGGGTCTGAGAAGCCTGAGCCAGCTACTTGGTATGAAGTGAGGTTTCACTTCAGCACAGAGCCCTAAATCCCTGCTGCCTGCAGCTGGGCACTCAGAAGAAACCCACAGTGAGGAGAAAAACAACAGGATGCAAGTAGGTGCAGCTGAAATAAAAAATAGGGATTCCAGCCAGGGGAAGAGGAAGGGATTGAAAATAAGCTACCAAGTAAGGATGGAACAGGAATACACTAGTAACTAACAGGAAATTCAGAAGCAGAGGGGAAGTATGAGAACTGTCATAAGGCAGTTTTAAGAAAGGACATAAATCGGTGTACATCAGGCCACTGTAGAGCACTCCTCTCTTCTCTGCGGGGAGTTAAAAACTAAACAGCAACAGCGACCAAAAAAAATAGCTGCCAATCTCCCTCATTTTCCCACGTGCCCCCCAGAAGGCTCCCAGCCTGCAAACACCACAGAAAAACACCACAGCGAGCAGCAGTTCTGCATCCCACCTGGAGCGGCCCCCCCGGCCCCCCCGAACCTCCCGGCCCCGCTCACCTCAGCCCGTCCGCGACCCCCTCCTCGCCTTCCTCTTCCTCTTCCTCCTCCTCCTCCTCGGCGGCGGACGAGCCGCTCTGCTCCGCGTCCCGCACCGCGGCGCCCGGCATGGCCCCAGGCGGCTCTCGCGGGGGCCGTTGGTGGTCGCTGGTGGCCGTTAACGGCCGCGGGGGGGCCCAGCTCAGCCAGCCCCGCTCGCGCGCCGCTTCCCCGTTACTACAACAACCGCCGCGCCCGGCCCATCCCCGCCTCACCGCGCAGCCGCGGCCCGCCGCCCGCACTGCGCAGGCGCGGGAGCCGGCCGGCTCGGGCTGTGGGAAGGGGGAGGGACCGAGCGCGGCGAGAGAGGGAGCTGATTGGCGGCGGCGGCTCTCGCGCCGCGTGGCGCGCGGCCGGCGGCCAATGGGAGGGCGGGAGGGCGGCGGGGCCCGGCCTCGCGGGGGGCGGGCCCTCAGTGTGCCGCCGGCCGGCCTGGCGGCAGGATGAGCCGCTTCCTCTGCGTGCTGCGCAGCTGGCTGCTCGTCGTGTCCGTCATCGCCGCCGGGAACACCCTGCAGTGCTTCCGCGACCACAGCTTCGTCTCCGAGCAGCTCTACACCGCCAGCCCCGGCCTCGGTAAGGGCTGGGCGCCCCGCCGCTGCCGGCCCCGGGGGGGCTCCCCTGGGGAGCGCCCCCCGCCGACCTCGTTTCTCTCCCCTCTTCTCGCGCAGTGAACGGGCTCCAGGCCCGGACGCTTGGCGTCTGGACCCTGCTGTCCTCCGTGGTCCGCTGCCTGTGCGCCCTGGACATCCGCAACCAGACGTACGTACAGGCAGGGCGCCCGCCTGCCCGCCCTGCAACACGGGCTGGGGAGCTGCCGGGGGGGGGGGAGGGGTTCTTATGTCACGTATTTCTGAGCTCCAGCTTGGAAAGCATCTTCAGGTGTCGTTGGTGCTCTGTGGCTGTCAAGCTAACAGCTAACGCTGACCCACTGGTGCCTGGCACCTCTTTTCCCATGACAGCTCAGATAACGGCTGTGGCAGGTTGAGGGAGCCCTCGCTGTGGTCCTAACTCTCCGCCTTCTGTCATGTGCTTCTACCTAGGGCTGATGGCAGGGCCTGGGGCACAGCGTGTAGCCGTGGCAGATGGGGCAGGAGGCAGGCTGTGTCTCCCCTGCAGTATCAGAAGTCTTTCTGAGCGGGATTTTTCTGCAGGGTGACTTGGGTCTGTGCTAGACAGCCAGTGCTGGAGGCTGGTGGAACTCACTGCTTGGTCACTGCCTCCTGCAGCCCCAGTGGCTGCCCAGGCTTGTTGGGGGGGGGGGGGGGGTGGGGCAGGGATTCCGATTTCCTGTATTAATCTGTGGCTCAGCAGGTGGTGGCAATTGCAGTAAAGCCCATTGTTTCTCAGAAAGATTTTGTATCTTGCAGCTCACGGACCTGCTCCCTTTCTACAGCTGTGGCCCCTAGAGGGTAGCAAAGCACAGGTGGGAAGATGTCTTCCTGGGCAATGCAGCCTGTAGTCAGCCATGTCCTGTTCCTCAGCTCATCCAGTTCTCACCTCTTTTTGCATGCACACTTGCTTCTTGCTTCACCAGTTCCCTACCTTTGCTCTCCCTCCCTCTCCTTACCTTCAGGCCAGACAGTGACAGCGGCTTTCAGTGCACCAGCAAACATGTTGCCCTGTTCTCCTCCCAGCTGTCGCCCATGGAGCTTTTGTACCTTGCTAGGCTGGGGACTGAGTGCCCTCTGTGCTCCCACAGCGAGGACAGACCAGGCAGCATGCAGGTTTTCTGCTTTGCCACCCAGCTGTGCACATGCTATGGGGTGTGTGATAACCCGTTCCTTTCTGCTTTCCGACAGCCTCTACTACATCACGCTCTTCACCTTCTTTGTGGCCCTTGCTCACTTCCTCTCAGAGGTCTTCATTTACCACACTGCAGCCTTGACAACAGGAATTATGGCACCCCTCATGGTAGCAAGTGAGTAGAGCTCTGCATCCTTCCCTCCTGCCCCCCAGACTCCCTGGAGATATCAGCTCCCCCGGGACTCTCCATGGGACGTTGCAGGTGACTCTCTCATGCGTCCAGCTCTTTCTACATGACTTAAACCGTATCTCCATCACAGGTTTCTCTATCCTGGGGATGTTGATCGGGCTGCAGTACCTGGAGGTAGAAGCAGTCTCACAAAACAAGAAGAAAAACTGAGACCGAGTGTCATGTACAGGTCAGCATTGGCTCCTGTCTTCACTGCCAGACTTCCACTGGAGCTCAGCTGAACTTCCCACCAGTCCCCACAGCAGATCGATGTTGAACTCTGTCAGTCATTCATTGCTGAGTGTTTTCTTCTTGTCCAGGCAACACCTCGACTGACCAATGTCAACGACCAAGCGCCAGAGGAGTTCATGTCAAAGCTTGCTGGGGGCATCTGGTGAGTGCCTCCCTGCGGGATGGCAGGGAACATTTCTAGCATGCCCAATGCACTGAGGACTGCTCTCCCCCTGCACCTGTGGGGAGGAGGTGTAGAGCCACCTGGGACCCACTGAATGCTTCAGACAGGAAAGAAAGAATATGTGCTGCCCTGGCAATGCTGTGTAACTTGCATGTGCATGTTCTGCAGGGGCTGTTTCTAATAAATGATAGAAAAGTGCAGGGCATGGTGTCTGTCTTTTCAGCTATGCAGCAGGGAGTAGAGGATGTACGAGCTTGGAACAGGCAGTTTCTACTGCGTGTTGCAGGAAAAATCCTCTCTAAAGCAGGTCTTTCCCTGACTGCTTCCAACAAAGCTCCAGGTCTGACTCATCTCTCTCCCTCTCACACACAGGTTGTAGCTCTTGTTTCTGCAGCATACAGGTGACAGCAACCCCTATGCATCTGTGAGCAAGGAGGGAACTGCCTTTGCAATGCGCTCTAGCTACAGCAGACAGAAAATAGGAACAGGTTGCTTAGACCTAGATGAAATAATGCCCATCCACAACAGATGGGCAGCGCACAGAAGCCGGGATGGAACCAGCAGGAGCTGCTAGCTGGGACGCCTGTGCAGAAGAAAGGGAAAGAGGAAAAGAGCATGACAGGAGCAGTGGGCAAAAAAAAAAAAAGGATTATTCTGCAGAATATTTCAGGCTATTGAATAAAAACCACCTGTAGACAGTTTCAAGCATTTAATATGAAATTGTCACCTTTCATTGTACAGTTAATGTTTTTTAATATAAAATTTACATTTAAAAGCCCTTTTAGACCCCAACTATCGGAGAAAGGACTTTTGGTCAAAACATTGCACGTTTTCACTAAAAAAAGTTTTGTTAAAAACCATCTGTTAGAGAAGGCTATTTTTATCCATTCCATATTTGTGCTTTGTTTTGTTTTACTCCAAAGTGGCATGTACATCACCGCATGATCTAAGTATAAGGACACTTAATGCCTCCCACCAGGGGATGGATGCTGGAAAGGAAGGCAAAGGGATAAGGGTCTCCCTTTGTGAGTGGAAGATAAACAGCAGCATACAGAGGGGCAGTGTCTACAAGACACAAATGCTGGTGAGAGGGCTTCAACCCCCACCCTCTCCTCCTGTTCTGTATTACAAGGGAGAAGCTCCCACGCTACAGCACCTTTTTGTTCCCATCATGCTCAAAACACCTCCCCAGAGCAAGGCAGGGCAACACTGCCCTGCCTGGTTAGATCAGCATCGTACTCCAGACTTCTGCGTAGTGTCAAAAGCTGCAAGAGGCACTTTGTCATTCAGGAGGAAGACGTGATCCTCAGCCTGGGGAGCTTGTGGTCTGACTGTCCTGTTGCTAGCGTGTTGAGCTGGGCTCAGACTGTAGCTTCAACATCTGCCACAGAACTAGACCTTGCCTCCAACAGGAGATACATCGCTATCTCTCGATTACTCCTGCTACACAGGAATGTCAGAGCAACTTAACTGAATTCTAAGTGGAGGTTTATCCTCAGCCAGCTACAAAAGCTGGTGCTGGCAGCAGCACCTGCACTGCTTTGCAGTGACTGGTGATGTGCTGAGGCTCTATCATTACCTGTGCACCACGCAGAAGAACACGGGCACTCCGAGGAATCCCTCTTCCTGAGAGGGATCACAGCTCCCCCAGGGTTACTCACAGAGTAAGCGTGGTCCAGCACTTGCATTTCAGGTCACACCTTCCCTGCGAGAGGAGACCACCTGAAGGTGCCACCCTCACACAAGCAGGCTTTTCCAAGCATGTGTGCTTTTCTTCCAAGCATACGTGGTGGGGGCAGCAGGGGCTTCTCCCAACTTCTCTTAGCACGGTCTCCAGAACAGCAAGACGCAGAGGTATAACCGACGAGAGCAACACCCTTCTTGTTTCACTCTTACACTCTAGGAGCAGTTCTCAGCAGCCCCCCCACCAGAATTCATGTGTGACAGGAGGATGCTGTAGGTAGCAAAGGTGGGAATGAGGGTAGGGGGAGGCAGATCCTGCATCTCCCAGCTCTGCCACCCCTCTTCTTTACAGCTTTGATTCCTCGAGGACTATGGGAGCAGTGCAGGCTTCTGGCATCACTTTCTGCAAGTCAGACAGAGGAAAAAAAATAGATAGTTAGGATCCTGGGTGGCCAGGCCTAGGCTTCAGAGAATAGCTGGCCAGAGGCTGGCTCATTCACAGCCCCCTCTAGGTGTGCAGACTTCAGATAATCATAGAATGATTTGGGTTGGATGAACTTTTACAGATCATCTACCCTAATCCCCCTTGCCGCAGACAGGGACATCTTTCACTAGGTCAGGTTGCCCAAACCCCATCCAACCCGACTAACATCCCCAGAGGAGAATCACCGCCGTCAGAGAGCTCAACCCGAGTGCACCTAGCTCCCTCCTCTGCCTCCAGAGGATTTTAGTGCTCAGACAAGGGACACCGGGGCAGCAGGGCAGAGCAATGATCCCACTCCCCTTAAGCTACTTGCTGCAGTCCTCATGATGTCAGTGTGATGTGAGGTCGACCTCAAAGTGGTGAAGCTGCAGGGCCAGTTCTCTGGGCAAGGGAAGAAACTGGGAACTCCTCCTTCATGCCATGGAGAAGGGCATTATCCGTGCAAGTACCAGAGAACCTGTATCCCATGCACCCTCCGAATTTTACGGGAGGCTCAGCAGAGCAACTAGCTTCTGTCTTTTCTCTGTCACATCAGAGGGCCTCTTCATCTCCCTGACAGGTTTCTGGTACTACTGACCTTCAAGCCTACTCATCCCCTTCCCAGCCTCATTCAGCGCTGGCACCCTCTGCCCACTTTCTTCCCTGACCCCAGCTTGGTTTTATGGCTGGGATAATTCGACAGAGTAGTACAGATAAGGCCTTCTTCAAAGTTCATTACTCGTATCCTAAAAAGCCATAAGAAATAAAACAGAAACCTCTCCAAGTTCTGAATGCTTATAGTAAGGCACCCCAACTGTCACTGAATCAGAGAACAGCATGCAGACTGGTAAGGGTAAGCGTGGAGTCTCCCAGAGCCTGGGCTTTGAGTTAACTCACTGTGGGGCAAAACTGAGATCTGAGGCAGGAGTCAGAGGTACGTGAGAAAGGCTCACATCCCCAGTGCAGTTCCAAGAGAGTTCCACACAGCATGGAAGCAAGAGTTACAAAACAGTTTCATTTTGAGTAGCATCTTGCACAAACTGCAGCTGAAAAGGTTGTACAGAGGGCAGCAGCAATATTCCAAAGCAGAGGAGTGAGGTCAGGAGAGCTCAAAATAGATGCCTCGAGGCAAAAGCCAGGCAGTGCAGAAAAACCTCCTACCAGCAGGAGGGGTTGCATGGAGTAGTGCCAGAGGTAGGAGAAATAGGAAAACTGCCATCAGGCTTGGGAAATCCCATTAGAATGAGTAAGAGAAGCATGCTGGCAGCCCTGAACGGGCTCCCCAAGTAGCTCTGGGGTCTCTGCCACTTACCTGCTGTGGAGCTACAGGAACAGTGGTTTAGGAGATCAGCCAGCCTGCAGGGCTCCCCCGCCTTGGGAAAGGAAGGCTGCTCCCGCAGGTGGGGGTGCTACAAGAGGACATGCAGTTGGGCTGCCCCTGGCTTGGGGAGGAGAAGAGTGCTTGCCACAGTAAATACAGGAAGGGAGCATGGAAGTTTAAGCAGCAGGAGAAGGCATGCACACTGTGTGTGCCTACTATGCAAGATTCCAGCAGTTCTTTTTGTGGGTTTTGTTTGTTTTGTTTTTTTTTTTTACTGAGCTAGAGCACGCTACAGCTTGCAAGGTATAGAGGTAGAATGCTTTCCCTGAGGCCCTAACCAGCCTCTAACTCACACTGTCCTTGGGATGAAAAGGAAACACATATGGGTATTCCACTGAGATTCATCACATGCATCTTTGCAAATAAGCAACCATCAATGAGGTACTTAGCCCTGAGCAAGTCTTGACCTATCCTATACGTGGCTCGAGGACACAGCAGAATTTCAGTCCTGTTTCAAACGAATCTCTTCCTGTGGCTGTGCATCCAGAATGACCTGTGCCCTCAAAATCATCTATCCACATCAGTGCTCAGCTCTGCTGCTAGAGTAACACTCCAGATAATTTTAATTTTATTGCAATTCAAAAACCAGGAAAGAGTCAGAAAGCCCTCTACTCCATACTTTCTGCTACCAAGAATAAGATCTTGACACACATACACAAAGAGTGAAATTTATCTTCCCCTATATGAGACCACTACAAAGTGCCCTGAACACACCTTAATCAAATTTGCTATTTTCCAAGAGATCTAGTGAAGCCTAGTGTGTAGGAAAAAAAAAAAAAAGAGAATCCTGCCATCCCCTATAGGAGCAGATGCACACAGGCTGTACGCAGCATATACGTGACTGTGATAGTATCCTGAATCAACTGACAGTTCTCTGAAGCCTTAAGGCAGAACATTGGAATTGCTTCAGATACAAGGACAACAAAGGTAGCTCACAAAGGGACTCATCATTGTGCAAAAAGGGCATTTGATGCAAGTGACCTGAGATACAAAAAGCTAACCCTGCTAGCACTCTGGGAACTGACACAGACACAAACAGGAGGATGGTTGGAACCACATTACTACTTTCTTAATAGAGGGCAAGCTGTTCATGGTGCCATTAGGCTAATTTAGATCCACTACAAGTTCTATTAATTGCAATATCTGATTAATTATAACTATAAGCAGAGAAGAGCATTGATGGAAGACAAAGTGCTTGTGAACACAAGGTAGGTCCTGCAGAAAGAAGGGAAAAACATCCCTGCAGTGTGACCGCTCTCACCAAAAGCTCTGACAGATGGCTGCTTAGAGGCTGTGATCCCTGGGCAGAGACAAGGCTGAAAAATGCTCACTCTTCACTGAAGCTATGGCATGATACACTCCTCTTCTCCATGCCAAGTGAACAGTTCAACCAGATTCTCATCTTTCCGTTTCATCACCTGGACAAACTGCTAGGTGAAGTTTCTCTGTAAGAATTAACAGGTATGTTTGTCCCTTGTGTGTCTTAATACACTCACTGGGAAGCCAGGCTGTTCTGCAGTCCCACTCTGCACCAAAGCTGAACATCCAGTTTAAAGTTGTGACAGTTCTCCACCAGATCATTTATCTTTCTCCACCAGGAAGACTCAAACCTTGCTAGGCCAATACTCTGGAGGACGGGTCCCCAGAGAGAACAGTAAGCCAGCCATCCGCCTCCATTGGGTCGATACAGGGGGAAACACACTGTCATCAGCAAGGCCACGCAGCCCTGTGCAGTATTTCAGTGGGAAGGATGAGTCCTGCACAGCTCCACAACTCTGCATCCTCTGGAAGCTCAAATCCAATTCTGGAAGCCTATCCTCTCCTTGCAACAGCCATACTGCAGCATGCCTGAGCCTCATAACATCTGTTTTGCAGCAGGGATGTCAGGAGTAACACTGGCAGCTGTACCAAGGCAGGGCTGATAGCAGTGAAGGCGATGATATAAGCTTCAGCCATCAAAAAAATTACCAGTACACCACCGCAGGCTCACCCAGATCACGCAGCTACAGTTTCTCAGTTACTTGGTCCCAAATTAACACCACATGTATGCCTCCTAAAAATGCCATGGACTGCAGCGTGGAGACAGCACCAGAAGTGTTCAAGCCTAGAGGCAGATCTTTCCTTGCACACGTGACTGCTCCTCATGCTTGCATCAAAGCGTGGCAGCTCCAGGCTCCCTGTAGCACACACTCCAATCTCTGCAGGATCACGGTTGTTTTCTCTAGACTCCCACTGCTGTTATCTGTTAGCCCTGTTGGCTGTGGCCACTAAGTGATACACACATTTAATGAAAAGCAAAGGGTAGTAAGGTTAACCTGACAGGGCAGCCAGCCAGCACAACGCAGAGCACAGTGAGTAATAAAGCACTACACCCAAAGCAACAGCTGAGAAAGTGCCAAGCGCAGCTGAGATTCACAGATCAGCAAGCAAAGAGCTTTACAATTTTCAGAGATTCATACACCAAAAGGCACCAACCCGATGACTTCCTTGAAAAAGATGAGTTACAGAACTCCGTGGCTATTGCTGCTGCATGTAGCTGGTCACACACTCTGCTGGTGACGAGAGCCAACTCTTCTACAGAGCTCCTGGTATCACTTCCAGCCAAGAATCTCGACAATACAAGTAACATCAGAGAAAGGCCTCCACATACCTGCACTTCCTCTCCCCAGTAACTTACTGCCAATTCAGTCCTCCGCCTGCTCCAATACCAGGCTCTGCCTTGCTGCACTGCTTTGAATGCCCCCATCTGATGCGAGCCTGGTGGGATCTTCACTGTTCAGGAAAGCTATCTCATCTTTCCTCTCAGACCTGCCCCCAGGAAGGCCAGCACCCAGAACTCCGTGGCTATTGCTGCTGACCCACACGTGTCATTGGCTTGGTGCCCGTGCCACCCGTGAATGTTCAGACAGGCAGATTAGCATGATTCTCCTACCTTTGTGTGAGCTAGTGAACAGGAATGGGAATTGATGGGGTTAGGGTTACATGCTACAGTCCATAATCCGTGATCTGATTGCTGCCTTGGAGTCTCTGTAACAACAGCCACAAGTCAGATCCCAGAAAAGATGGAAGCAAGTAGGGAGGGAAATGAGGGGAGGGGAAAAAAAGAGGAACAGGCAAAGAAAGAAACCAGTAAAAAAGTCACCCAAGCACGTGTAAGGCAGCCATGTAGCAAAGCTCCAGCACATGACTCCATCAGAGCTCTCCACAAAGGTAGCACACAGTGCCTAAGCCCATGAGGCAGCCATGTTAATGCAGAACACCAGGTTCAGCCCTGCTTCAGTAGGTCAAGCACCCAGGGTTGTTTGTTAAACCTGAGAAATAACCAGGTGAGCTCAGCCACTTGGAGGCCACACTTGGGGTGGGGGGTGGAAGGGGCATCCATTGTGACTTGCACAGAGCATGACTCCACAGGCAGTGTCACCAGCACTTCTCCCCATGGCCCTTGTTACCACAGGGCATGCAGAGAATGGTTTGGCCTTAAAATTTATCTTCTGCTTCATCACTCTAATTGAGGGATACAGGCAGTTTGGTGTGCATCAAAACAGACTGCTCTTTACCCCAGCTCAGCTTAGCTAAGTGTCTTCTAGTTAACTCCACTCGTGCCAGGGTTCCAGGAGAGCAGTAGTCTTCTAGCTCAGACCTGTAGGCCATGAAGCTCACCACTACTAAGATCAACCCAAGTTGTCAGCCTCAGAGAAGAAAAAAGCAGAAATTCTTCTTAAGTTATGGCAATGGGAGGGACTCCTTTACCCAAACTAGATCAACCATGCAGCCTTTTTTTTTTTTTTTTTGTCTGCTCTGGAACTTTATGTGCAACAACCACCCAAGACAGCATCAGTTCCCTCTACCTATCCTACCCTCTGCAGTTGTGCTCAGATAGCTTTGTAAAATTAAAACAAATACAATTAAATTTAAAAACATATGTTTCATAATTGAAAATCCACCTTCCTGAGCAGCCGGTTGGAGCAAGGCTGCTTCCTGGACCTTCTGGTCTCTCTCCAGATTAGATTGGCTAGATTATCTGAAGGAAGGCAGCACTGTCGTCTAAAAAGAGCTGACTTGAGCAAGTAGAGAACAGAGCTTATGCACTTTGGTAGTCACGGTCGTTGATGGCTTCATGAACATGGAGTAGAATGGCTCTGCTAACGTCCTAGAAGAGGAGCCCAGAGCAGTATGAAGTGCCCCAAGAAACCACCCATCCCCTCTCTTTCCCTACAGGGAGAACTTCCGAGAACATCCACCGCAGTTCATTCACTAGAGGTCCTCTCCCACATGCAAACAGCTGCATTTATTGCACAGCACACCACAGGGACTTGGTACCTGTGCTCACACATGAACTGGCAGCCCTATCTATAGGGCTGCAGGAAGCGTGAGGAGGCAGGCTGCTCAAGCCCCAGTTTGGGCTTTGCTACTCTGTTTCCTTGTGTCCCCCCCAGCAATGAACTCCACTTTGCAGCTGAGGACAGGAAATGAGAGAAACAACCTGCCTCTCTAAGGAGCTGGAAGAACGGTCACCCAGCTCTAAACCAGGGGGAAGCACTGGAGGGCTCAGTGCATTATTAGAGAGAGGCCAGCACAGCACTGCCCCACATCTCTCCTTAGACAATACCAGTAAGTGTAAAGCCCTGCAAATTCCCAGAGGACCAGAGCCTACAGAGACTGCATGACATTAAAGCAAGCAAATATAGGCTCCCAGCAGCTGGCAGAGCTGGGATTACAGCCACCTGTCTGAAATGCCAGCAAGGAGCTTCCCCATAGGCTGGGCAAGTGGTGGGATAAGAAAAGAGAACCACAGCTACAGCTGTAACTCAGAAAGGGCCAGCCCCGTTCCTACAAGGGAGGGAGGTTGAGGGTTGTCCTGAGCTAACAGCAGGGGTGCAACAAGGATTGAAAGGGATTTACTCACTGTACGTTCACTTTCCACATTGGCCTGCTGTCTTTGGAGATCAGCCTTAATGAATGCTGGGACAGAGGGAGGAAGAGAAATGTAAAGGCAGTTCAGTTGCCACACAGACCCCAAATCAATTTCCCGAGGACTCTAAGGGGCAGCAGAGGCCTCAGAGGAGAATGCACAATGACAAGCAATGGAAACCACTCTCCCAGAGGAGGAAGGTGACAATTCTGAAACAGGCAGGGCACAGACTCATTGCAACATGTAAAAGACATCTTGGAGACCCCAGCCAGCAGCCAGGGCAAGACGCCTTGGATCTTCTTTGTAACACAGGCCAGATGTTTGAAAAAGCACAACAGCATTGCTATGGGGCTGCCATGTGGGTCCTGCCCTTTTCTGAAGGCACCACTACACAAAAAAGCCCTTCAATTCACATGCAAAGCCCAAGGGGGAGAATCACAACTGAACACTGAGAAGTTTAATTACCTGTCATAATGGTCCCCAGGAGGAGGAAGGAACAAAGAAAGAGGTTTCCTGCCTTCGTCCCATAGTGATCCATGATCTTCCCTTGGCTGATGGTGAAGGCAATACCAAAGATCTACAAGCAAAGGCAGGGTCAGGCGGTAGTGTTACCATAAAGCAGCCTGACCAGCTTCCCAGTTTTATCTCAGTATCTGAGCATAGAGGCCAGACAAGCTGTTGGCCTCCCTAGGCTCAAGTTTGGTTATAAACACATCCAGGGGCACCTCCTCACAGCTAATAGAAAGAGAGGTGACCCTTAATGCTGGAATCCCATCTCTCACTGGAGAGGAGACAGGTCCTGGGCTGTTAGGAGCAATGTTGGAAAAGGCAAGGACGACTGGTATCCTGATGGACATTCTCCATAGCAGAAGCAGAACAGAGAAATGCCACAAGGACTCTCATTGAAAAGCCACATCCTGATGTGTTTGGATTTGCAGTTCAAGACAATAATCATGGATGAGAAATGGGGGTGAGGGATGGAAACTACAGTTTGATATATCTGCTCTTAAAGAGGCAAGAAAAGGAAAAACAGAACACCTACCTGTGCTGAGACATTAAGGAGCCCTGATGATGTTCCCTCTGATTCTGGGTACGTCAACTCTGCAGCAAACTCAAAGCCCAGGGGAAGGTACCCTGTCATGAAAAATCTGTAAAGGAACACATGGAAAAGAAGGCTCAGTAACTGCTAGGAAGAAGAATGAAGAGGCACAATGTAGCCCAAATGCCTCTTGGGATGCTTGGTTGATTGCATGGGATGTTTTCCCAATTATTGACACAGCCCATGCAGCTGAGTCCCTCTTCATGGCATAGGTCTCCCTCCTACCCACAAACACTTTAGCCCACAGCCCTGGGGCAAAAAATGAGGCATTAAAAGCAACATCTCCCACAAGCAGCTCTCAAGGGCATCACCCCCAACACAGTCCATCAGCCACCCAGGCCCACATGCTTTTCATTCCTCCACCCTGGCCATCTACAACACCCACATCCCATTCACTTCCCAAATGCTTTGCCTTGATTACCTGGGACATTTAAGGCAGCTGCAGCTGAGCAGACTGTGCTAATGTTCCTGAGTAACAAAACACAGGAGAGCGATGGGAAGCACAGATCTTTGTCCTTTTCCTATGGGGGAGCAGACTACGGCTCTTCCCAATCCCTCCAGGACCGTGACTCCTGCCTCCCTGCCATATCCTATTAACTTGCATGTAGAGGAAGGCAGCCTGCACATGAACTTACCCCAGCACGCCTGCAGTCACGAAGACCACCCAGAGGTGGCCTAGACTTAGAGTGAAGGTGTAGACTATCATTCCCACCAGAGACATGATATAGACCACTAGCGTTGTCTGTCTGCAAAGAAAAGCACAGTCAGGGTTTCATTTAATCAATTCCTACTATTATTTTCACCCACAGATCTTGGTATAGGTTGCAGCACATGGTAACAACAAAAAAAAAAAAAAGAGTTGCATGCTTTCTCATATCCTTACCACAGACAGAGGAACTGGACTGCTACAGAGCCCAGCATGGTCTGCACACACAGCAGGAGAAGCAAAAACACGACCTAGGAGTTCTCATATTATCCCAGCCTCATGGGGCGTTAGCTCTATGTGGGGTCTGGGCATCACACCTATGAGGCAGCCAAGAAGCTCAGGTCCCCAGTCAGACAGGGGACACCAGTCTGGTCAAAAGAGGGCTGACTGCAAAAGAGGCTCAGGGCAAGAATTACAGCTCATTGTGCTGCACAGGACAAGTCTGAAGCAGGTGGGGCTTCCATAAGCAGGAGTCTCCAAGCCATGCAGGATTCAGTGCTAAAATACATGCTCAGCAGCATTGACCTCCAGCAAGCACCTGTGACCCTACAAAGCTTAGTATCTGCTAGCAGGGACACTTGGGACATCTGAATAATACTTTACACCCGCACCAACTAGTTTTAGTCTCAGTGCAGAGGTCTCAGGTTAGTCCTATGAAATCTCACCCAATTTCCCAGCCTTGTGGTTCAAGCATTGTAAGCAGTTTGTAACTGATTCACAGTCGTGACAGTTGCCCATATTTGCACTTTGTTCTTCATCTCCAGGCAAAGAGGATGAACGAGTTAGTGACCAGATGTGGTCAGGACCGTGTTTCACATTGATGCTGTGTCATTAGTCAAGCTACAAGAAGGAAGTTCCCAGAACGCACGATCCCTCACTAAGAACTAGATGAGGCTGCCGCAGAGAAGCAAGCAGCTCTTGCAGGTTAAAGCAAGTGGTGCTTTCCACTGGAGTTGCAGAATTAGGGGGAAAAAATGGAGGAAGCTTTTCCATCTTGTCACAGATACTGCACCTACCACGCTTAGCTGGCTCAAGGAGACGACAAGCTTTCCTCGTTAATCTGTTTCCCCCACTCGTTAGGCTTCAGCAGTACAAAAGGAACTGTCAAACACTTAGGAAAGAGCAAGACCACAGGCTTGCGTACTGTGGAAGTCACTCACCAGGAAGGACCCTACATGTCTGCACTGAGCTGGTCCCTGCCTGCCATAGTCCATAACCGGGACCTCAGCAGACAGCCCCAGTGCACCTCTTGCTGCAGGAAACAGCCCCAAGCACCCAGGCAGACTTCTGCTAAATCGGACTTCAGCAAGACCACGCTCCCCTGAGTATACCACTGATGACAAAAAAGGAGACTTAGTGCTCGGCAGTCTACACAAGGCCCAAATTTTTGCATACAAGCAAAGGGCTTAGCTGAGACACAAGTAGATAGGGCACAGGGAAACAAAGGAATCCCCAGGGAAAGACACCAACACAGCACTCACTCAGGAAGTGGTCTTTTGTCACCACATTCTCTGGGCAGAGGACAAAGAAAACGCTCTGTGGCCCTAGGGGCACCAGGACATGGCAGAATGCCTTGTCTTCCTTGATAAGCCTCTTATCATAGCCATAAATATCTTATGGGAGAGATAAAAACGTGAGGAATAAAACAGACTCACAGAGGACACCTGGAAAGCATCCTGGTGTTTTTAGCAATCTGTGCCCATGGTGGCCCTACAGGGACTGAAAATCATCCTTGGCTGGGACAGGTTCAGACAGCCTCCCCTGAAAGGATGCCCGTTGAAGTGAGTGCACGGTGGAAGTTACACATCCTGCTACATCACCTGAGGACAACTGGGGTTAACCTATCTCTGTGCCACAGGGTGTGGAAAGGAAGCTCAGGGCACCAACACACAGCACCAGCTGGTTTTGCATTTCTGTGGCAAAGGGAAATCCATGAAGGAGCTGACACACTGATCATTTTGGTGAACCTAAGCTGCCCTGACACCTGCCCCACAGCCACATTTCCCAGCCTTTTTAAGAGGTGGACTAAAGAGCTCGTACAAGGGACTGTGAGAAAAGAGAGGCCCTGGAGAGAAAAGGCGACCAGGGTCAGAGCCAGCAGGACACAGGACTGAAATGGAGAGCACCATCTCTGCTGTCCAGCCAACTCCAGAGGAAGCTCTCAAGAAAGGAATAGCCACAGCCCAGCTCAACTGTGTCTCACAAGGTCACACGGACAAGGAAAGCCAAAGGAGCAGGACCAGATTCACAAGGGATCTGAGCTGCAGAAACACTGGAGGCTTATCAAACAGCACCTGAAACAACAAATGAATAAGGGGCAGGTGGGCTCACAGCTCACCACACAGCTTTAGCTGCTCACTGGGATGTTCTGTGCAGCTCCAGTGCTCTCTGCTGCGTGGGCTGGGATGACAGACGGCCTCTGCAGGCTCTACCATGAAGACAGCACATACTCCAGGCTGCACAAGACCCTAAGTAAAGGCTTTGTTCCCATACTCAGAAGGATCTCACTGTTGAAGACACCGAGGCATCAGATTCTGGAAACTGGAAGAACTGGAGAGTGCTGGCTTGAGTATTTTTTTGCTGTTGCTTTGTTTGTTTTTACCACCTCCTTCGGCATTTAGTTTTATAATACTTGTGACCCTCATACAAGAAAAAGAGGACAGCCTTGGTAAAATATTTATGTATATGGCATGATATGGTGAAGACATGTTCACTACACAAGGAATAGCCTGGAGGCCACATGAATACTGTCCTTAAAAGCCAAAGAGAAGCACTGATTAATCCAGTCCCTACACCCCTGATTCTAAGCCAGGCTCCCCTACAAACACCAAGGCACCCAAAGCAAACCAGCAGTCTCCAGGTGTCAGAATCCCATCTCTCCTCTCGGCCAGGAACATGAAGGATGTACGGGGATCCTTGTTTAACTCCACGTCAGAACACGTTCTTTTAAAGAGGAGCTCTGCTCTGAGCCAGACATCCCACCAAAGGCAGCCCGCGCTCTGGGACAGCTCGCTCGTCACATCACTTGCGTATTTGCATGGGCCAAATCTGTGCCTGTTCATTCCAAAATAAGAACAGTGCAGGGGCTGCTGCAGGGACTTGCCTGCCAAATAAAAGCAAGAATGCAAGGCCATTTGGTGCCTGAGCACAACAGATGGGGGAAGCCTGACTTAGCACAGCCTCACCCTTGCAAGGAACTGCTGATGGGACAGTAAAGATCAAACATCCACATAGTGCTCTGCAATGCCTTGTGTTATTAACGTCCCCCTGCTCCTCTCAATCACAGCTGGATCCCATTGATTTGCTTCTCTCTCTCTCTCTCTTTCTCCCCAAGTTGACTAAAAAAAGGACTTGACATCTTTCCTTCCTGATTTTCATGTGCTTACCATCTCATTCCTGACAGTATCTGAGCAGCGGAGAGAAGGGGGAGGGTACCTACCTAGAACATCTGGCATCTTGACAGTTTTTTAAATAGACTTTTAAATGAGGCTAAATAAAGACTCTGTAGTATTCAGAAAATTTTGCTCATTCCGCAGAAATCCCACTTCGTGGGCTGCAGTGGAGAGCAAGTTCTTAGCAGTGTTTTTCCTCACCTAAGGCTAAATCTATCCTCAGATACCCTTACGAGTCTGTAGGATAAAATCCATGGGTGGCAGAGGCCTATTTTTCTGCACTCTCAGACAGCTCTGCCCGCCTACGCGGTCCCTCCAAGCAAGCAGGGACATTGGAACAAATCCCGGATTTATTTTTTTCCTCCTGTGCTGCCAAATTGCAAGTCCCGTCTCTGCCTCGTAAGCCACAGAGTTCTTCAGCACTCGTGCTACAGCCAAGCTCCATATAGGGAGTCAGCAGGAGCATCCACCCCAGCAGTGCCAGCTGAGGCTACCTTGCCACTAACCCTGGGCTGGAAAGAGCCAAGTCAGACTGCAGTCAGCTAGTGCGGCTCACAGCAGCTGTGTTTCCATTTCCTCGGCCTGTCAAATGAGAAATAATCAATGGTACACGATCTAGAAACAGCAACGAGCAATCTGCTCGTCTCTCTATTAGTCATCTGCTCCTGCCCCCCAGCACCCCCAGGAGTCCTCGCGTACCATTCTTCTTGTCACAGGAGCCCAGTTCCTGTCCTTTTGTGGCCTCTGTACTTGACAGCTAGCATCGCAGGCCGCTTCAGAAGCTGCGAGCCCACAGCTTGCCAGATTCACCCAAACTGCAAACGGCAAGGTACGCTGGCCAGATCTGCTTTCCCAACCCACCAGGCAGCAAATCCAGAACCACCCACAACCCCAGCACCCTTTGCCCCAGCCCTGAATACAGCAGCGCACACTTGCACAATGCCCCTGGGCACTGCATTCAATGCGTCTTTCATTACGCAGGACAAAGATTCACAGAAGCTGGTTTGTAAGGGCAGAGAAATGGTCTGGTACAGTCATTACTCTGCTTGTGCCAAGAACTCTCTCATCCCTGGCAAATGAGCTGCCAGGCCATCTCATCCTCTCCCTGTGCTTCCCTAGGGAGCATTAGAACCAGACCCTGTATGGTCCAGCACAGACAAACACGCTCCTCCGAACTTCACTTTAGACTAACTGGGTTTTCAAGAACCGTGTTTTTTTCCTACAAACCTCTCCCAGTGATTCAGTACTTAGACGGCTGAGTTGCAGCTGCACTGGGTTGATCCTTGCACAGAATGGGAGAAGAGCAGATTCACTAGGGGCACAGAGGCAAATAAGGGACTTACTTGTAGGTTTTGGTTCTGTCCAACCAGAGGCCAGAGAGCAGAGCCCCAGCCATCCCCGACAGTACAATGGTGAGTCCGATCCTGCCAGCATTCACCTCCTTCCCCTGTGGTAAGACACACACAAACGCAGGAGCCAAGTCACAGCCAACAACAAGTGAGGTGTGGAGAACCCAGACAGGAAGAGACACCAAAGTCAGTGTCCCACACACATCTTCTCCTGTTAACATGCTAACCAGAAGCAGCATTTGCAAGAACCCTTCTGGGCCTAGGCACTTCCCTATGAGCCAGCCCAGCACAAACAGGCACTCTCCGGGGAGTCAGCATAAACCCTACAATGCCTGCTGGCATCAGGATCGGGCCGGATCAGCCAGGGGGACCCGCTACAAGGCAGCATGGACAAGCTGTATGGCACGTTGCCCCAGCAGGAAGCACTGCAGGAGCTCAGTTCAGCTGCTGAGGCACTCCACCCTTCCACCACAGGAGCGTGAGCAGCCTCCAGGTACAGTTGTGCCAGCAGAAATTGCTGTCAGGAACAGGGCAGAAGCAACTGATGGGAGAAGAAAACACACCCTCATCACTTAGGGTACAAAGGAGCTGTCTTTGCTAGAGCTTACCTGCCTCTCACAGGGTGTTGTAAAGAATAGAAAGAACCAACGCTCTCAAACCAGCCCGGCAACCTGTGCCAGAGGCAGGCAGAAGTGCTGTAGTACTGTATTTGTCCCAGACTCCTTGGGCAGCTAGCCCAGCTGGACAACGGCAGGCTGGAGAACAGCAAGCATCAGAGGGCCACGAGAACTGGGTGCACTTACTGGGTAGTGATGGATCACCATGCGGTTCAGCAGAGTGGACAGGGAGTAGAAGCAACCTGTATTCAGACCTGATAGGGGGATAAAAATGCAGCACATTCAGTTGGCTACTCTCCTGCTGGGTTGTGAAAGGGCAGAAACGCAGCAAGACCTCTGGGACAGTGTCCTCTAACAAGGCAGCAGAGTATCAGGAGAGCCAGCTGGACTGGCTGGACATAGGTTACCGGCAGAAATGCAGACCAAGGACAACTAGATCTCCGCATGCAGGAGGAAGCACCCTATGGTTTCAGGATGGTTCTTACCTGAAGAACAAGTAGAAAGCCTGTGCATATTTCTAGTATTGAAAGGTCATGCAAGTTCTTCATAGGGTCTCAACCCTCCCCTCATAGCCAGAGGCAGCGTCAGCAGTGGAGTTTTTTTTCCTCCCCCCAGCCAAAGTAAAACACTGGCAAAGCACTCACCTCAGCATCACACCTCTAAAAAGGGGGCCTGGGATTCAATGAACACCAGTGCCATTGACCAGCAGGGTTTCCTTCCCAAAGGACCACTTGACAGCATTCTCCCTGCTGACAGGCAGTGAGGAACAGCCTCCCAAAGCCAAGAGACACCAGAAGGCAAGTGGGAGCAGAGCTGATGGTGAAGCACAGACAGCACTTCCCCCAAGCACCTGGCGTGTGCGTCTGCATGGGAAAAGGCTTACATTTTTACAAGATATCACTGAAGCCTGAAAAAAGAATAGAAAACAACTGTGAAAGTAATTGTCTTTCTGAAAGGGAAGTTAGATTAACTGTTACAGGCGTCAGCCACCTGGTGAAGGTTTCTCAGTATCACCCAAGGTGAGAATGGAAACCGTTGGGGGAGATACTGGTCAAGCCCCACTCAGACACTATGTTTCAGCATTCAAGAAACATGGAGCTCAATGCCCCCCAGAAGGTCACAGAAAACAAGAGCCTCCCATTCTCCCCCATGGAAATATTCATGTGGAATATCCACACGGGCACTGGAGCAGCAGTACTGCAACGGCTCCACTCTCACCTTGGGTGATACTGAGAAACCTTCCCCAGGTGGATGAGGTCTGTAACAGTCAACTCAACTTTCTTCTCAGAAAGTCATTTACATCTGCAGTTAGTTTCTCTTCAAGGCTTCAGTGATCCTGGTAGGGGGAGGGATGGGGACACATTTCACCACTGCAGCTCACACATCTATAGGCTCCAGAAGGTGGCATGGGTTTTAAAATTCTGGCTCAGACGTCTGAAATCCTGACAGCCCAGACACATGTCAAGTTCCCACTTCCTGCTTTTCCTCTTTCAGCCTCAGCTAAAAGCAGAAACATGGCACTACACGATACAGAAGTGCAGTCTAGCAGGCAGAGCTCTGACAAAGGAAACAAAATCCTGAGCTGTAACTCCAGTTCCCCTGCCCCTGAAGCCCTGAGCGATCCTGCTGTGCCCAGCCCACTCCTCCACCGGGAGGCTGCAAACCCATTGCCCTGCACAGCTCCTGAAGCACTCCAAGGAGCCACCAAATTGACAGCTGGAGGGGAGATCACACTTCCTTCACACACCCTCCTCAACAGCATTAAGCAGAGCTAACTCCACAGCTTCACGGGACAGAACAGATGAAGAATCTTATGCAAGTAATCCCATAAGCCGATTGCCTGCGACAGTGGTCCCTGCTCCAAAAGCACGTCTCCGTGCAGACCAGCACAGTCCCTCTACCCACTACTGCTTCACCTCAAAGCTGGGCATAAACATAGGCAAGTCATGTGTGTGCCTCTGCTTCCCACCCAGCCAGGAGGACAGCAACCTGGTGGGGATAGCCAGACTCCGACAGCTGATGCTGCCAGGATGCCAGCTCCACAGAGGCTCGGTGATGTACGTGGTTTCCCAGAGAAAGAAGGGCCCCTTCTCCCAGGCTGGGTAGAAAGAGATGCAGAGCTGGCAGCAACACTTGGCACCGCAGTCAGACAAAATATTCTAAGAATCGAGACAATGTGCCCAATTTGCATTTGTGAAGGCTGCCAAAAGAAGTATGCATTTTACATGTCACAGTTGCTCGGGGAAGTGAAGTTTCCCTGTGAATTACAGCCAGCTGTTTGAATGCCTGTAAAATAGGCAAGGGATGTTTCCAGTGGCACTGCCCATTTGCCCATGCAGATGAGGAAACCAGGACTAGTAGCTGAAAAAAGGACAACTGAAGATCCAATCCCACCTGATTCATTAGTCAGTTACCATGGTTTGCTTGTAATGTGCTGCGTAACAACATTTTTGAGGCCTCACAGTGTCTCCTTTATTTCACAGAGGCCAGAAAGGGGAAGTTTATTGCCCAAGGCTCCAAAAGGAGCTTTTATTAAGCCCTGGACTAGAACTCAATTCTCCTGTAACTAAGCAGCATAGTGCCTACATGCCAGATTACTGCTCTTCCTCTTCTTCACCTTCATCATCTTCCAGGACAATGGTTCCTTATGCAGGTCTCCTCAGTTACCCTGCCTTCTCCTCACAGCCCCATCACCCTTCCAAATGCTGATTTGTTGGAGCTGTCTCATCAGTCCCACTTCACAAGCCTTTCCCAGGCTTTCCCACCCTTTTCCTTCCTGCTGTCCATCCGTAGCTACACACGGCTTCAGTGCAAAGTCCAACCCAGTGAACTCAGAGTTCCTTAACGCCCACTCCACGTTATGCCTCAGCTTTACGAAAGCAATGCCAACAGTCTTTGGGAAAAGGCAGCCTAAGGGTTTACCTGAAAAACAGTTCACCCACACTACACAGACACAGTGCCACCGATGTTTGCAGCACTGCAAGTCTTCCCGCAGGAAAGGAGTCGGCAGGTGCTGGTCGTATCACTTCACCTTATTGATCTGCAGCCCTGTTCTGACCTGGCATCATGTAAGGGCCCCCATATTCCCTGCAGCCACAGGAGATGAACCAGCAGGCGATTTCCCACTCCCTCCCCTGACAAGCACTATGTCAAGTGCTACAAGAAGCTGTGGGTATCTTTGTGTTAAACAGGGAAGATGATTCAGTTGCACTCACTTGGCTGCAGCTGTCTTAAATCCTGTCCAACATAACTTTTGACTTGAGTAGGAAATACCGTCCCCATTTCAAAGCCAGACTAGCTAAGAAAAAAAAGTTTCACTGCTTAGTTCCCTCTCTGTGTAACAGTCACCTTATCTTCACTGCCAGCAGCCTGAAAGTCAAGTTGGAGATTGACAGGAGGCTGACATAGGGAGGAGCAGAATAAATGCAGAGACAAGTGGAAGACAGATGGGATTATGAGCCACTGAATGCTTTCCACATCATTTGTGACTGCCAGGAGGGAATTATCCCACGGAGATCAGATTCTAAACGTGTTCTTCATACTGGGAATCTGCCTCCCTCCTCCAGGGCCTGATTACCCCTATTAGGGTTAATGCTTTCCCCTTTCTTTTCCCTGAAGCACACGAATGAGCAGATGTCAAAATCCAGGTTTTAGCCGGTCTGCCTCCGACAGTTTCTCCTATCTCCACATTCACAGAGGTCATCAGGTACTAGGGAGGGGGAGCGGGGAGCAGCTGCAGTGCCAACCAGCAGAGCCTAAGGGTCTGACAGGGGCATTTCTAGAAGCCTACTGCACTGGGAAGGCAGACGAGATTTCAGCAGGTCCAAAGACCATCAGTACTCTCAGAAGGTACAAAGCCACCATCTCTCTCTCCAACCTGACTTGTCACTCACAAAGTCCTTTAGGCACACCCGCTAGAGGAACCACAGAAGTTCAACAACTATTTATCTTTCCTCCTGAGGAGCTTCCGCAGCAAGCAGGTGGGAAATGGGGACAGACCTCTCTGCAGAGCAGCTGTCTAAAGCATATCCTATCCTACCACACAGGTGTAGGCTGCAGTGACCTCCCCTATCTCCGCTAAAAAGAAGAATACTTCTCCACATGACAATCCAGCATCAGCAATGGATTCAACACATCACGCTGCCCTCAGAGAAATATGGCAACACCGCTGAAGGGAAGAAGCAAACCCAGTGTGGAAGAACAGATGGCAGAAGTACTTGGTCACCAACCCCCCTTTCGTTTGCTTCGTAGGGATTGCCAAAGAGGCTGGTGCAGCCTGCACACCTACATGCTCCATATCACCTCTACCGGGAGGCCTGCCAGCATACGCTTTTCTTGGGAAGTAATTTGCAATCAGTGCAGCAAATTGCACTCAGACACAGCTGCACGTGTTTCTTAGGTGAGCATTTAAATTAGTCCAAGTTATTAACCAACTAGGAAAAAAAAGGAAAAAGGAGATCTCCTGAACAGGAAGTGGTCAGAGGCTGGGGAAGAAAAAACACTAGTGGGATACATTGTCGTCTGTCCTCTAGGTATTTGCTTGTAGCCATTACTGGAGGGGCTAGAAGGACCCTGGTCTGTGGCAGCACAGCTACCCTTACGTTCCCCTACCACATCTCAGGCCAGTTACTGCCCCAGCACAGAGAGCGAGGGAGAAGCTAAGCATGTCCAGCAGTGATGGCTGCACAGAACAGCCAAAGCTTACCGTACGTGACCATAAGCAGCACAAAGTTGGCGTTGCGGAGCAGACGAAGGATTGATTGCACGTAGGAATATTCCATTGTCGGTCGTGACTGGATCAAGGCCTGAGCTTGGCTCGGAGGGTATGGGGGCTTCTCCTTGAAGACTGAAACCAGACAAAGAGCAGACCTGTTTGTAACAGCGTAATTGGGGAGCCTGGGCACACGCTGAGGATTGAGATGTTCAAGGGACAGCACAGGGGCTAGTAAAACCAAGTACATAAAACACACCAGCATCCCTAAGCTTTGATCTCTGTGCACAAAGTTCACCAGGAACAGAAGACGGCCTCTCCAGTAACAGCTCCTGCCAGGGGGAAACACCTTGCCTTCAATTAGCATTTTGTGTAGGCAGTGATTGGCAGCAGCAGAGTTTGCAAGACTGATAACAACTTCATCTACCAGAAGATGGACAGACAGCTGCAAAAGCGTTGCATGGCCATACAAATGCAGAAGTGGAATGGGAAAAGCCAGCCGACAAAGGAGGCCTCGTGCCCTGCAGTGCCCAGGGAGCAATGGCCTGTGCTAGGTTTCACTCCAGGCCTGACCCTTCTCCGTCTGGGCGTGCTGTCTGCTGGCTCTAACTAGCACTAAAGCAGCACCCAGGAACCTCAGTTGCAGGTGATCCACCGCTGTATTAGGGGCAGCACAGTCACTTTTGTACTTTATCTATTCCCCACCCCTGAATCATTAAAGTCTACATGTGACTCAACGATCAGGAAACCCAAACAGGCTGGCAACAGGAGTCCACAAAGCGTACTGCCTGTAACACTTTCTTCACCCAACTCATAACTGGTTACCTTTTTTCCCCCCCTTCCTGGGAACAGCACGTTCTTGTGATGCAATATAATCTACCTCCTTCTCCATACCCTTAAGATGTAATCAGCCCCAAGCATGCTGTTTGCAGGCAGGAAGGATGAGAACCTTGGAGTATTTTTAAGACTGGCTTTTAAAGAACTTATACATGCCAGAGTTTTATTGTGGGCAATCAAAGGACGAAAAGAACAGTTTGGCAGGCTCACTCACAACCCCACGCAGGCCCCTCACACTCAGGTTGATCTTCTTGGTTCCACTTGGTTTCACACACACGCTTCCCACCTCCTTACCTATGACAACCAGGATGAAGAGGGCCGTTGCCACGCCTGCTGTCATGAAGAACATGATGCTAATATGGTAGGCCAGCTTCTCCACATCTTCCACATTGGGAACCAGAACAGGAGGGACCAGAAAGCCCAGAGCAATGCCAAGCTGAGCAGGAGAGAGAGGGGACACAGGTGTGACATGGAACTGCAACACCACCACTAGCTCAGAGCTCAGCCCTTTGATGCAATCCTTCCTCACACAGTAAGACCTCAACTTCGCCAACTCCAGCTTCACCTACAAGGACAAAATCCCCTTCACCACCTAATAATTGAAAGACAAAAGCCAGCTACCCACAGTAATGAGGCCATGAGAAATCCTCCCCCCCCTCCCCCAAACTCACAACTGTAAGGATATTCAAGGCAAGGTTTTAAAGCAGAATTGAGTAGAATTATTATCTGCCTCCACCAAAGTGGAGTTCTTGCTTCCCGTCCTCCCACACACATGTTGCCCTGCACAAACACATCCCGCTCCTTATCTTGCATCTACTCTGATGCTGACTTGATCACCTGCTCATCTGACTTGGCTCATGAAAAACAGCAGAAAATGACACCATCAAAAGCACCACGGTCCTCTACCGGGTTAATGAATTGAACCTATTTGTCTTCAGGCCAGACAAGTGCAAGGGTTGACGCAACGCAGAACCTGCCCACTCGTGATGAGTGAGATATCAATCTGTCTCAGCCATTTTATGACGCTGTTTCTGAGTGAGATCCCTCCCAAGACAAGGCTCACCCTGCTACCACTCACGCCTTTCCCACTGCACCAGGAGAACCTAGAAAAAGACTAAGATGGAGAGCGAAGGAAGTGCTGACAGCACGTATCCTGAATGTTGAGGTTGCGTGATGGAGCTTGGCAACTGCTCAGCTGAAAAGCTTGGCTCTGAAGTGCTGCAAGAAGACACCCTGCAGCTGTGGCCTCTGCTGTGCCAAGAGCCCCGCACGTCCAGCCGAGGAGCTTCTGCCATGACAGCACACGCTTCGGTGAGGACACTGGGGCTCTTCACTCCATGGCTGTTTCTCCAGGAGAGCAACAAGGAACTGCAGCAGCACAGGTTTTGCCACGATGACAAGAAGCACTAAACGGCACAGACCTTCAATGGCAGCCCTCAAAAGAGGAGAAATGCCTATTTTGATGCTTGGGAGCACTCTCTTCATAAAGTTGAAGCCGAAGTGCACTCATCACATTTGGAGTACTCTAAAGACGAGAGGAGGCCTAAAAAAGCCTTCCCCCTGCTCTTTCTTTCCCCTCTCCCCTGTGTTTGTCTCCCTTTACAGCCATGTTACAATCACCATCTAGTTCCCAAGGAGTGTATCTACCTCTGGCCCTTCTCAGCACCTGCAATCCTCTCAGACATCAGAAAAAGCCATACACAAGCTCAACTCCTGCTTGCTCTCAGAGAGGTTCTGCACACTTATGCCTGTACAGGGCAAACATTTTTTTTGTCTAGTAACACCTTTTTTTTCCCCCAATTTCCTGGTTTCATCCTACGTTTGCTGTTGCAGGCAGTAACAAGGCACACACAAGAGCCTATAACAGATGCAAGGACTGAGAAGGCACCCAAGAAGAGACAGCAGGTGGCCATGCAGCCATCCTCATCCCCGCTTGAAACAAAGATTGTTTCAAGAAAAAAAATAAAAACCTCTTTTGCAGGCTGTGCATTGGCTGGAAGGTAGAAAAGCACTCCCATTACTGGTAGTGCTAACTGAATCAATGCAGGCTAGCAGTATAAAAAGATACTCACGCTACACCAGTGTGGCCTCTCTACAGCCATGGCCCTTGTCCTCACGCTGAAAGGAGGTAAGAATATGCAAAGCATGGAAACAAGGATATATTCAAACTAAGCCCATTGCGTGTACCATTTCCTCATGGGAAACATCAGATATATAGCAATCTATGAGCAAAATCAAGGCCTGTTGCCCCACAATAATGCTCCCAACAGAAGCACCTAGTGCTCAATGCCTTCACAGTCCCTGCAAAGGGTCAGTTCATGTAACCAGTCTTACTCTACAGGTAAGGAAAGCACGGATCAAGAAAAGCGAGGACTGAGGTGCCAAGTCACTCCCAGGCGTGGCAGAACAGAGCAGAACAACCCCAGAGCCCTGGCACTGGCTCAGACATGTCTCCTGGCTTGCCCTCTAGCAAAAACTGCTTGTGCTTTCTACATGCTTTCGCCATCATATCTCCATGTTCCTGGGATGATGATGGACTTGTTTTGGAAGAGCCACCGCACTGGCCAGGATCAAGATCACAGAACAAATACATTCCAGGTGCCACAAGTACTGGCTGGGACAAAAATGGGCTTGTGCTCTCCAGCAAACTCTCCACAAGCCCTCCTCCTCCTCCATCCAGCTGATGGATCTTTGAGATGGGGAGAATGCTTACAGTTCAAACAGAGCTGCCTGCTAGACTCAGAGACAGCATTTAGCTTAAAGACATGTAACTTTCAACAATATCTGACCAAACTTTGTGTGTCCAGCTGTGCCCTCCTCCACTGGGAGGCTGCAACAGCCAAGGTCAGGATTGCAGCAGACATCTGTGCTGAGTTCGTTCCCAGCACTGGAGCACCCCAGGACCTGGTGGGAAGAGTCACCAGGAGACTATAGATGTGCCACGCCGGTTCAGGCCGTTTTCAGCAGTGAGAACATTCAGGGGTTCATTAAGCACAGTGAAGTGAAACACAGCCTGGGATGTCCCCAGATAGTAAGCCAAGGACTGGAGGAGTTAAGAGAACTTTAGATACCACCAGTAGCAAAGGTAACCCTTCCCAACACCCACGCGGCACAAGCAGCCTCTGACACAGGACTGAACTTACCAGAGCTCAGCTTTGTCCAGACACAGCCTGTCCCCTCGCTGTTACAGCTACTGAAGTCTGGTCTGCACTAGCTGCTGACTCGGGAGACTCGCTGACTACCTGTGAGCTTGACCATCGGTTGGCTTAAAGGCTTCACGCCCTGATCTTCATTAAATTGCATGTTTCCCTGTTATTTGTACAAGGCAATCAAGCCTGTAGCTTCACAGAAAAGGCACTTACACCAAATCCAGAGCACACCCAGAGGGCACAAGCCCATTTGTCTCTACAGCAAGTTTATTTTGGCCAGAGTGCAGTCTGCTGCTCCAGCAGGCCTGCCCAGCCCAGGACACAGCCATGCTTCAGTATTGCAGCCACCCTGGGCTTCTCAGCATTCCCAGAAGTTCAAGCTTCAAGGAAACAACTCTCAACATTGCTCCTTTCCAGTGGAGACTAGAGTTCTCCTAGTCCTCACCTACCAGGTTCCACGTGGGCTTCTCCACCTTTTGCCAAATGAGGTCTATAAATCACTTCCCGGAAACTGCTGCCTTGCCTTACTGCCCTTTCATTCCTGGAAGAACCGGGCTGGATTCCTGTGCTAGCTGCTTCTGCAGCATCAGTCACATGATATTCACAAGTTGCTGAGCCACAGCAAAACATGTACAGGAAAATGGAAGGTTTCTCTGGGACCACAGTCAAGATTCACTCTTCTCAGGTCTTCCTCTACCCTTTCCTATCTGAAAAAGGATATTGAGAATCTGTTCTGCACATTATTCGTAAATCCATTTCTTAGAAGTTCTGTAGTCACTGCCTATCAAAAAGGACTTAGCTCTCTTGGATACCGCTGCTGTCTTTTCAGAAGACCTGAACAATTTTTCCTGACCACAAGAGGATGCTTGTCCTCACTCCTCCCCTTCCAGAAAAGGCATAGCTCCTATCCACTGGGAGTTTTTTAAACCTGTGAAAAAATAGGTGGTAGAGAGGAAAAAAAAAAAATCCCAGCATAGCATTAGGAAACATTTTATATTTCAGGGTCACTGACATTATTAATCTTACGAAGATAAGGTCCCTTGACTTGGCTAAAACTGCAGATTTCCCAGGGGATACCCTGGATTATTCATTGCACTTTTAGCAACAAAGACAAGCTCTCTACATCATGATGAGTATCACACCGCACATACTTTACCTTCCACAAAGAGATTTTCAGTTTGGCTCTCAGCAGGCCAGTACCCGTGTCACCACCAGCCCAACAGACAATAGTGTGTCCCATTAGCCAGAAAATTTAAACATTCCTTAACAGAGAAACATTTTTTCCTCCCTTCTCCACAGTTCCCATATGAGGTCTGGGAAACGAAAGCAATGTAAAAACAAAGCTGGTTCTGCGATGCTCTGTGCGACCCCTCTTACAGAGACCACCAGCCATTAGGGCTCATAGTGCAGCCCCTCACCAGGGCACAAACTAGCATCTCCAAAATTGTGCAAGCAGAAAGGTCTCCAAGACCTACACAAATAGGGGCTCACTCCCAAAATTCAGCACTTCCACAACATGAGAGCATCCCCATAAAACACAGAGCACTGTCCTGAGCCTCATGAATCTCCCTGCAGGAACCAGCCTGCTGGCACTTCATCTTAAGGCTCGGGGGTGATTTAAACAGAATAACAGGGAAGTCTACAACTACAGCAGAGTCCGCTGTCCAAATGAGTCGTCATTGTCGTCCCCCCCAGCCCCAAAGGCTGACAAACAGTAGAAATAATCTATTTCCTACCTGAATTTTGTCAAGGTACAGTCCCAACACTGACTCCATGTTCAATATTCAACCATACACAAGAACAGATGATAAAATCAAGAGCAAGTGGCAAGTAAGATGGTATACATGTACCTAAGGTCTTGAAATGGACAATGGGATGTCTAATTTATCTGATTATATATCAAGATTCCACTGAAGGATGATAATCAGTGCAGAATCAGCATAGAAACTGTAAATGAATGATCGATGGAGGAGTGGGTCTCCACCTTAAAGAAAATTAAGAGTCAGCAACAGGAATACGGAATCCCCAAGCAAGCAGGAACATTGACAGAAGAGACCTCCACATCAGGAAGGTCAATTAAAGTGTTAAAAGTCAGAAAGAGAAATGCTGCAAAGGCAAAAAAAATACAACACAGAAATTGTGACAATGCCCTTGCAGGCTATATAAGTGCCATGACAGGGATGATGCAGAGACTGCATTTTTAGATTCCATAAATACCCTCTTCTGAGGAGAGCCTGTAAGAGGCAGCACAATTCATGATTTTGGCCTAGGGCAGCGCAGCATGCCCACGATCAATTTTAGCAGACGGTTCTGCGCTGCACTCACATTCAGCTTCCTTGCAGCAGCAAGCTGGGGGGTGGAAACAGCTCCAAACCACTACGGCAATTTTAACTTGCAAGAGGGAACTGTCTAAAAGGAAAGCTTCTAGAAAGCGAATTCAAAAGACAAACAAACTGCTTGCAGGTGGCATTGGGACTGCACAGAGACACTGAGACACCGCATCAGGGGCTCAGAGTATGCGTACAGAACATTATCAACACTTTTAGAACAGCAGAAATAAAAGTAACCACGGTTAGAGAGCAAAGAAGGAAATAAAACACCACACACCTCAAAAGCTGTGCTTTGTTTCTTCAAGCAAGAAAAAGAGGAGACAGCATGCTGGACCAAACTAAAGTAAAACCATAATTAGGCCAAAAAAGACTGAGGAACAGCTTGACAAACTAATTAAAAACTTCATACGCTGCACAATCAGGAAGCCTGCCAGGAAGCCTGGACAGCCAAAAGATGATCACCACGGAAGGAAAACATTTGAGACGGGGAGAACTAAATGAACTCTTGCATCACACTCACTACATGATTTTTGGGGAAGTTTCCACCTCGATAGAACCTCTTCGTAAAAAAAAAAGTCTGAAGTGCTATCAGTGGAAGACTTCATTAAATTTATTGCAGTCAGTTTGCTCTATGAGGTGTCAGGACCAGATGGCATTCATCCAAACGTTGAGAAGAACGAGACAACAGAAAACCCACGCTACTCACACACAAACATACCAAACTGTTCTCTCTGGTCCCTTACCAAAATACTCAAATCAGGAATGCGGAAAGGCAAAAGCAATACAAATTTTTAAGAGATCCTGCAAGTGCAGGACTCCCAGGAAAATCAGGGGCCAGCAGACTGCCAATTCAGCCAAATTAGAAGAAACTGTAACAATCAGAAACCTCAAGTTTACATGTGACTAAATACCAATACAGTGGGCTTGTCAGACTCTGCGACTTCAACACAATCAAGTTCCCAAACCAGGACACTGAGTTAGTGAAAACAGAGCGTATCCTCCTCTCTTTCTTTTCCTCAGCACTTACCAGGGACCACTGACTGCCCCGGGACTGCCTGACCTAGGCCAAACACTCCTACGTCCTCATGCGCTCGTGCACTGCACCTTTCCAAAGAATGGTTTGATGGGGAAAAAAAACAATCAAGAGCTTCACCTGCTCTCAGCAAAGAGAGCTTGTTGCCTTTGTCAACACACCACTGGAGCTATTCTACCCTGCTAGTCCTCAACATCCACAGCAACCAAGGAGATGAGGAATCCTCTAGAAAACCAGAGGAGTATCATGCTTTGAAAGAAAACAAGTGACACCTGAATTGTTTTAAGGAGTCAGGCCTGCTGCTCACACCGATTTACTTGTTTTCTGACAGGTACCTTTAAGTATGTAGGGCTTCACATTTTCAAGATGTCCCTTTCTAGAGGCAACAGGAGAAATACTTCAGATTTTTTTTTACTACTATTATTTAATTATCATCCATTCTAATACAAGTGGCTTCATATACCAAGACCTTAAAACAAAAGGTGTGAGTCTCCCCAGCTGAATGATGAGAATTGACCCGACAATATTTTCACCACAGAAGCAACATTTCCTAGTGAAAAGCCTACAGAGCAAGTCTTTACACTGCAACCACCACTCTTCTAGAAACCTCCATCTCAGATAGCCACCAAAACTCACCTGTCCCTCCAAAGCCCTTGCAGAGAGAACACACGAGCCAAGTGCAGCAACACCTGTGCTGCCCAGTAACAGGTGAGACCAGGTCAGGACGCTGCACAACCCATATTAGTGGTCTTCTGGTACAAACCACTGCAAAGATGCAGAATGTAATGGGTATTTGCAAAACAACATATTTGACTGGCAAGAGGAGGAAGAAGCAGCACAGTTTGCTGGATCTGGACACCACACATCTGGTCATGGCAGCAGAGCCCTTAGGAAAGCGAAAAGAAGGGCTCCCCTTCCCATACACTGCTCTTACACATATGGGAGTGGGACTTTGACCCCCACTCGGTACAGACACCAGACAGTTCTGCCAAGGCAATAAAATGCATTGGACCAGGATCTTCACTCAGCCTGGGAAGCCCTTGGAAGAGGCACGTGTTCCAAAGTCCTGGGCACCACAGCCTCTTCCGTTACTCATGTCCATGTGTCACAGCTCTGCCCTGTAGCATTTCCTCCTTTTTTAACTACAGGTGTCTCCCATGCTATAACCACGACGTGTCACCTCCGCGATAAGGGAATTATAGGTTCATAACCTGCAGAGAGCAGCCAGCCACCCCCTTCCACACCCTGTGACTCCTACTGCACATCAGCTTCCCAGCCCCTTGCTATTAGCACAGGTCCCAGCTGCCTTCCTGCAGGAGCTACAGTAGCACTGAAGATACACAGCAAAAGATCTGTGCAAAGCAGAAGCTGCCAGTTCCTACCCAGTATATTTTAATATGCATTGCTGCCCAGAATATGCTTCTTCCATGCCCCTGACAGAAATACTAAAATCCATAAGGGCCCACTGAAATCCAGGCAGTCAGGAAGTCAATGTACTTAAACGTTTGCACACCACAGTTTAGTCACCTTTCTTGCAGTGTTTTAAGAAGCAGAAAGGACCCAAGTGGTGAGAGGAAAAAATGTAATCCAGGCCTCACAAAGAGATAAGATAGAGCTTAGGCTTTTTTTTTTTTTTAAATCCATTCACACTGATATGAGAGATAAAGTTATTTCTTCAAACTGCACTTGCACAACCAAAGCTCTTCCGGAAGCAAAGTAAACTCCTTCCTCATCACACTTGTGTGGCATCATCTCCTCATACTGTTTAACGTGACACAATGCCAGATAACGAAGACCACTTCTCCAGGCAAGTCATTCAGGGCCTCTCAGCACTGAACACACCTTCGCCCGGTTTACTGGGGAAGAAATGCAACGCAGCAAAACAGCAGCAGCAGATAAGAAACAGTAAAGCAGAAGAGGGGTTTCGGCTCCAACAGCCACCTCAGCAGCTGCTGAAGTCCTCAGCCAGGATGACACTTGGGTCAAGGACCTCTTACAGTCACATAACAGAGCCAGTCTCCAAGGATCCTGCAGGGCAAGTACTAAGGGTGCCATAGGGCAGCCCCTCCCAGCAAAAACACTGCTGTCATTCCTTTAACTCCCATGCTAGTTAAACTCAGCAAAACCCAAACGTTGGACGCTTCTGTGAGGGAAAAGGGTGAGCTGCTTTTGGCGTGTGGCTGGGGAGGGAGCACCAGATGAAACGAGCAGAAAAAGATAATTTCATGTTCTTGTGCCCTTTATAGAAGCTCAGGCATTCCTGGGAAAGCCACGTCGCTATTTGGTCAGCACACCCTCCTGCACTGAGCCACGTCCAGGATCTCAGAGAGCTGGCCACACAGCACTCCTTGTAATCCCCATGGCCTGATCTACCCTGCCCTTCTTTACAGGAAGGGAAAGGAACCAGGGCTAGAAAACTGCACCTCTAACTATTGCCACTACCGGCTCCTCAGTAAAATCTTCTGTCCTAAAAGCTAAAACCCCAGGAGATGCAGGGTGAGACTACAGAGGTATGTGGGGCTGCTTACCACCTGTCCCTATTTCTAACAGGGATCAGATCTCATCTGAAGAGATGGGGAGCCCCTCAGCAGGGAGGGAAGAGCAAATGAACTCTAGAAAGAAGTCTGCTTGAAGAGAGGAATCCCACTGGACGTGCTCCATTTCCATAAAGCTTCTTGGACTTTCAGAGGCTGCCTTACCTGAAGGGCAAACAGTACAGAAGAGGGTGATTAAGGAGGCAAACAGCACAAAAGCAATGGCCATTCAGATGTTGCAGACCTGATTACTCACACTCACCCCGCACCACCCCCTGCAGATTGTTTCCCTCATTTCAAAACATGAGGAAAGGAGCTACCAGGAGAGAGAGAACATTTCATTCATGCTTCATCACCCACTTTGCCCACTGCAAAAGCCATCACTTCATTACTGAGGGACTAACACTCCCAGCAGTATGAAGATAGCACCTAAAATCTCCGGCTCAGGCTGTTTCTTTAACAGAAGTCCTAAATCACCTAAGTCACAGAGGCATCCCAGCTCCATTTGCACAAGGACAGACCCCACCCGGAGCTCAGTAAGCTGCTGCATCATTTTTCCCCCACAGGCAGAGACAAACATGAAACTGAAGTTTTCTTTCTTTCTAGTCCATCAACAACTTTTTATCAACTCCTGCTAAAAAATGAAGCATCAAAATCACAGCAGAAAAATCATCCAACAGCCTGAATCCCTCACCCCAAGTCCCTCAGTCAGAATGGAGAAAGCCAGGAAAAAGGTCAATTTTGATTAAAACAAAAAGAAAATCCATTGGTGGCAGAGCAATACAAAGTCACAGACACAAATGTCTTTCATTGCTCCAGCACAACACGGTTAACACAATGCTCTTAACGCCAACAGGCCTGAAGAAGCGTTGCCCAAGCATGGCAGTCCAGCACACGCCACAGAAGCTGATGCAGAGCGCTGAGGAATTTCAGTACCTGACCAGCTGGCTCCAGCTTATATGCCTCAAATAGTCACAAGAATTCACCTCATTACTTAAACATCCCCACCACTGTGGAGATTAGTGCCATCAGGCCACAGCACCATGTTTCCTCATCCCCAAAAGGAATGAAAGTAATTACTTTAAAGAAAGGGACAAGGCCTGCTGCTCCAGCTGACCCATGCTCCTGCAAATGCTAGCATCTCAGAAGAGTATTTCCTTTAAACTTGCTACCAGAGAAAATGACAGGACAATCTCCCTCTGAGGTAGAAACCAGAAGCCCATCTGCTGGAAGCAGCACAGCCCTGATGCTTACCGCTCTCTCCCACCCAACTCTCGTGCATGGGACTAATGCAGATACCCAGCACCACGTTCCTCCATAGGTGACACTGCTGATGATGTAGAAGACCCACTGCCACTCCTGGCTGCATTTCTGATGCATATCAGTCAAATCCCTCACAAATTAAAACACAGCTGAAGGGCATCACTCTCCTGTTTCCTTATCCTGGAACTTCAGCCTGAGGAAAGGTGTCCATGTAGATTTTTCTTGGTCTTTTAAATCAATAAGCTGCTAGTAATATAAGATTGTTAAAGTTATTAAAATGTCAAAGCATCAATCTACAAGTGAATCCCATTCTATACCTACCCATACATGAACTTGCAGGGACAAGGAAAAAGAATACAACAACCTGCGCATTCCCCTGTTAAAGCAGGAAAAGGTACAATGCAATGTAAACAAGCAGTGGGTAGACAAAGAGGCTGTGACAGCCTCTGCAGGTGTCCGTACTCTCCTCTTCAAGTAGCTCACCAGCATCCCTTAGAGAGTGCTCTATCTAATCCTTCTTTGCACTTCAGATACCATAGCCAATACACCATGACCAGAAAAGCATGAGGATAATCTGATATTACCTACTAGGATTTTTTTTTTTTTTTGGAAGATATTTAACACTCCATCTGGCATTTCAATAATTTACTATTGAGAGCTAAACTTGAACCTGAAGGTTACTGTCACAGAGCAAGCAGTCGCCGTGTCCTGAAGGGACATCAGCCCAGCAGTCACGGATGGATGAGCAGAGCAGCAGGGCTCCCCTCAGGACAGCACTGCTGAGTGCAGTTAAAGGTAGATGGGACCATAAAGAGAGCAAGTGTATTAAACAAAGAGGCAGTCAAACTGCTCTGCTCACCCATGTAGCTGCTGGTACTTCTGCCAGACAGGGATCTTAGTGCTTGGCATTTGGTAAATAACTATGTCAGAGATGTCAACCTTGAGGATCTTTAACTTGGACTGTAATGAAGTAACATGGCTCTGAAAAGAAAGCCATACAGTTGTGAATGAATGAGCAGAGGGAGTAATTTGCCATACTGGCATTCTGAAATTACAAACCCACATTCTATGCCTTCACTGTCACTCCCTAAAACACACTCCATAACTACAGACCCCAGAAAAAAAAGGAAGCTTCTATTTCTTCCCCCTGCTCAACCTCACTGCTAAGCAAAATAGCTACTTTTCACTCACTGTAATTATGCACATCAGGACCCTTGATTAAGGGAATTAAATGAATAGGTCCTTGCTATGGAGTACACTCTGCCTTTAGTCACTGCCATTTCTTGTCTCCCTGATTCTCTAAAAGGAAAGTTTGGGCTTACAAAGCAAGGGTTATGTACTGACCCGTGGCCTCACTGCAATGTCAGTTCAACCCCAGAGCAGTGCGGAGAACCAAATGTCTAACCAAAGTTTGCCTTTCACAATTGTCAGGACGATGAAGTTACTACCTACGCATATAGCACAGGCTGAAAACCTCATTGTTTGGATTTCTTATGCACACTATTGAGTAATTCCACCTGAATAAAAAAAAAGGAAAAGTCTGACAGTGAAATGCTCAGTTACTTATTTACTCCTAAATCAGCAGTGTTCATGCCAAGTTAAATGCCTTCCACTCTAAAGATTCATTTAAAACACATAAATAACAGCCCACTAACTTGGGTGGTAAGAGTGAAGAGGGAAACTTAGATTCACTCAGAGAAAGATGAGCATGATTCCTCTTTCCAAAAGCTGTAAGCCAGAGTCTGCCTAACAGTCCCACAAACGTCAGTTCCTCAAATGTTATCTCCGAGCATTCACCTCTTTTTGCTACAGCAGTATCTCAATCAGTACAGAAAGCCAGGATCTTGGGGAAAAGGGACCTCAAATCTTGCTGATAATTGTAATTGTGTGTGCTGTAGGAATAATTGTGTGTGCATGGTTCATGCTTTACAAACTACCCAAACTGCAAAAAAAAGCACTAAAATCTGAACGGAGCCCACCCACAGCACAAACCAGAGTCAGCTGAGGGAAGTGTGCAGTCACATGGAAAGGATTACATCGGGTGTTGGAAGTTAGAGGCACGGGTCTAGCTAAGCTGCTAATGCCAGACTGTACTTCACTCTTCTTCATGTCAATGTCACAGAGCTGGCCTCACTCCTCTTATGCCACGCTGCATCAGCATTAGTCTATCTGCTTCAAGCAGCAGGGATCAGTGGGTGTTGCAGTACAACTGTCAGCAAGTCATTTCCCTGATCCTTTCAAAACTGTGAAAAAATTATCTCCTCCAAGCACTATCTAGCTACCAGAAAAGCATGTTACAGCTTGACCAAGCGTGAGCCACTGGCCTCCCTGACCTGCCTTTACACAAGAGTGCTCAGGGACCTTACCTCCTCCTAGCCTGGTGGAAGATTTGCTTCATTTCAAAACCGTTTGTGGAGACTTCGTGCCTTACTTTTAAGAGAGAGAAGTTGGTTAAAGGCCTTTTCCCCTGGGCCAAGTCACAAGCGCTATCTTCTGGAGACAGCCATTCTCTTTTGTCCCATCTAATAGCCAGCAGGAGTAGGATATTGCTGTGTCAAATCCCAGTGCAACCGCAGTTATGAGATTTGCTGGACACTCAGATGGAAGCATGCTGCTCAGCACTGTGCTTCCCTCTCCAGTCCATCCACGGTGCTACCAACCACACCACTGGAGCAGAGACTCATGGACGGGAGCAGAAGGGAAGCGGAGAAGACTTCAAGGCCCAACACCACTTGATGCCAACCCTGCCACCACCTCCAACTTCACAGACCCAGGTCCCACTCACCTCGGCCACCACACCCACCCCACAGCCAAACCCAAGCCGTGTCCCGCCCCATCCAGGCTCCGAGGGGAGCTTTGTGCAGGTGCCTCTTCCCTGGCTCCATCCCTCCAGGAGGGAGCACACACAGGCCCTGCGTATCTCCTCCTCAGCTTGTCGCTGTGTCCCCTCGGCACTCCCTGTCCCCTCCAGGTGACACCCAGTCCCACCTGGGCAGCAGCCGCCCCGTACCTGGTTCCCAAAGACAGCGATGGAGCAGGCGGTGGAGACCTCGCGCGAGCCGAACCAGACGGAGGCGATGCACGAGGGCATGCCCAGGATGAAGACCTGCGCCAGGGAGCAGATGACCTGCCCCAGCACCGTGACGGGGAAGAGGTGCGGCCGCAGGCTGCCCAGCTTCACCCAGGCGCCCAGGGCATTGAGGGCCGAGCCGGTGAGGGCGATGAGGCGCAGACCCCTCTTGTCCAGCAGCCAGGCGACGGGGAAGAGCAGCGGGATGTAGGTGAGCATGTAGATCATGGACAGCCAGTCGATGGCGAAGGCGCTCACGCCGTAGAAGCGCACGAAGACGTTGTTGATGCTGCCGTACTGGATCCACTGGAAGGCGTTGCACAGCGAGTAGCTGCTGAAGAGCAGCAGCACGACCCAGCGCCGCCAGGACACCCGCACCTCGCCGGCGGCCCCCGGCCCCTGCTCGTCCCCGCCGGGCTCCGCCGCCGCCCCCGGCGCCTGGAGGCTCTCCTGCCGCACCATGCCGGCCCCGCTCGGCTCCTCTCCGCCAGCCCCGGCCGAGAGGCCGAGCACCTGGCCGGGAAACCCCGCCCGGCTGCCCCCGGCGCCCTGGCTGCCTGCCCCTGCCCCTGCCCCTGCCCTTTGCCACCGCCCCCGGCCCGGCCCGGCCCGGCCCGGCCCGGCCCTCCCGCCCCGCCCGCCGCACCGCCCCTGCGAGGGGCCGCCTCTGGGCCGCGGGGAGCGCCGTGCAGAGGGGCCGTGTCAGGGCTCCGGGTGGCTCCGGTAGTCCCCGAGGGGTGCCCGCGGTGCTGTTTGCTCCAGCCGCGGAGCCTGTGCCCAGAAACCGCGGCACCTTCCCCAGCGCTCTGGCACGCTGCCTCAGAGGCAGGCTGAGCAAACAGGGAAGTGTTCAGCCCTCAGTCCTGGTGTTCAGCCCTCAGTCCTGGTATTCAGCCCTCAATCGGGGTGTTCAGCCCTCGTCTGTGGTGTTCAACCCTCAGCACTACTCACCTCACAGCAGGGACAAAAGACACCCTACCCCCTCGAACACCAAGGTACCCTTCTGCTAATCGAAGGCACCAGGCAGTCCATGTCCTCAATGCAGACCATGGGGACGCATCCCCACGCGAAGCCAGCTGCCCCAGGCCACTGCCAGAGCCCACAGATCAGCACTGGTGGCAGGGACACAATGAGGGCACAAGGGAGGGTGTTGGCGTGCTTTCTAAGGCCTGGTGCAAGACAGGCTGCAGTAGACATAGATAAACGGGAGTCAAAAAAGAGGTGGATTGGCCCAGAATTTTGGTCAGGGACAACACTGTAGGTGTGTGTGTAGCCTCTGACCCAGTCTGAAATGCCGCTGTGGATGTCTGGAGAATGAAGCATTTTTCACTTGAGTTCGCATTCAGTGAGTTTTTATGATGCAGCACACTATGAAATGAAAACATGCACTGAAGTCAGAATTAAAGCATTTCAGTTCGACTGAAGCAAAACAGAAGTGATGTTTGTTTTCATCCTCACAGGGAACTCTCAGTCAGTGAGTCAGCTCATATTTTCCAATTGCTTTAGGAACATGTCACCGTGGCAGATCACTTACGATCTGTAGTTCTTTCAATTAACATTGTTATCTGAATTGTATAAAGATTGCTCAGCATACGCGTTAAAATATGGACTTAATTGCACACTAGTGTTGTTCAGCTCTCTTCCAGCATTAAATGAGAAGCTCAAAGTTCACTTGAAAATATGTGAGTGATGACCTGTCTTTAGGACGTCATAAACAAAATCTGAAACAAAATCTTAGGTCAGAGATGAAAAAGTGATGTTTCTTTGGCTTGTATTTACTTTGTGGACCGCTATCAGAAGTTACTGGTGCCATCCTCCACCTTATCCACCTGACTGTTGCCAGGATCTAAGGCAGATGCTCAGCTTTGGTGCCTTTTTATCGTTATTTGCTGTGCAATCAAAAGAAGAGAAGCTTTGGACAAACTAATTCCAAGGAGAGCAAAAGTCACCTTAAGTGGCTCTTGCTGTGTATCCTCACAAAGGTCATATCTTGTCACCTATGGGTTTTCTTACTCACAGGAGTGACCAGGAAGCACAGCTGGAAGCAAGTAAAGCCAGTGCAACCCCCTCTGTGTAATCTGCTGAAAGCACCTCAGGGCAGATCTGCAAACCATCCCGTTCTGCTCCTCCAGGTCACCTGCCCATGGCTCTGCCAGTGAGCCTCCTGCCTCACCTGGGGAGCTCATGATATTGGTACAACATACAATAACACCATCCTTTTAAATAATAACCAAGAAAGGTAAATTTAGAAGCAAGAGCCAGAAAAGAGGCTTTCAGTTCCATTTATTGTTAGGTTAGACATCCATATTTACTCCAAGCTCTGACCTGAGAAAACAGAAAGGACAGAGGAATTTGTTCTCCTGATAAATAAATCTATAACTTTATCAGAAGTATGATGAGTGATAGCGGCACAGAGAGCAGAGGTGAAATGGAAAAAACTGTCATGCCCCAATAGCTATTTAGTCTGAGAACTGCTAGGATAAAATAGCACAGAAATTTACCTTTTAGGTTAATCAAATCTTAAAAGACCTCTACAAGATTCCCCAGAATATTACAAAGGAATCAAAGTTACCCAGAGGTTATGAATATCGTTGGCTAAAGAGTGGTCGAAAAAGAAAGATTGAGAACAGAAATAAACAGACAATTTTAGCATGACAAACTGCATTTGCTCAGAGGAGTGTCATTTGTTAATAATCCTGAAAGCAGAGGGGGGAGCAAAATTTGCAGATGGTAAGACATTTTTTTTTATTGTTCAAGACCAATTTAAATGTCACCTACATTTTGTATGTAGGTCATACAACTTCAGGACTGTAGCTTTAGCTGTCCAGAACTGAAAGTGTTATCACAGTCCTTGGAATCTTTAATTTGTAAACCAGGAATAACCCAGAATAATGGAGTTGTGTCCCCTATGGAAATCTGTAGACAAAGAGCTCTTGGCAGCAGAAGGGAAGAAATCAGTGACCATCAAGGACTGAGCATTGTTTGCAGGCTGGGGTCACAGAAAAGAAAGGAAAAAAGAAAAAGTAAAAAGAGTGTAATTAAAAACAATAAAAATAAAATAATAATAATAATAATAATAATAATAAGTTTTGATACTGGCATGCATTAGGAAAACATTAAGGGCGGATATATCTTTTCACATGACTAAAGGAAGAAAAAGGGCACACGCAGAAAAATCTTTAGATACATGAGGGGAATAAGAAATACACTTAATACATTTTGGACCTCTTCCTCCTGCCAGCCCTATTCCAAAGTAGAGTCAGAAACAGCCTGTCATCCTGAGTTGCCTCCTAGATCCACCTTCAGCTCCTACATTTCTCCCTGAACTCCCCAGTTTTACCAATCACCACCATAAAGTTCATAGCGGAGCAGAGCCTGCCAAGTAGGAAGCCTTCTGCTCACAGCAAACCACTGTCTTAGTCCAAACAGCAAAGTCAAAGAGCAAATTAAGAATGACTAAAACACAGCCCCTACTGAAAATAACAGCTGAAAGCAGAAGCATGAAGGCCACGCTCAGACCTTGGTGACTGGAGCCTGTCAAGCCAAGCAGCCCTGAATCCCCCACAGTCAATTCAGTCGAGTAGCATTCATATACATAGGCCCACACTTCCCAGAACTCCTCTCCTCTGGTTTCAGGGCTGCTTGGTTTTGTTTCTGGCTTTATGAACTCTTCAATCACCCCTTTATATCATTCGCCAATTTCTGGACAAAAATAAAACTCCTATGCTTTGCATTTCTTCCCCTCTTCATTGCCGCATCTGTTTCTACTCAGATAAACTTCTCTCTCTTATAGATGCAGCACAGCAGCTGCCTTTGGATTTCCCCAATCACAGCCTTTATATAAAAATTTCTTAGCCATGAAAAATTATTTATATTTCAGGACAACCCCTTGAAGTGGATTTTAAAGCTAGAGGGAAATCTCCTGTGTAGCAAGGTTGGCACAAGTACTAACAGAGGTTGCAGAATTCTGTAGCCAAAAGCATCTGTGACGGTTGGAAGGCACTAAACCAGAGGCAGAGGAAGGTCCCAAATTAAATGTAGCTTCTTAGGCCATCAGATAGAGCCTAACATCTCTGGCTTCCTTACTGACCTCAGGAAAAGCCAGCTTCTGACACTCTTGGAATACCTTCTGCCTTCATGACCAATGAGGATATGCAGCTTATGTTCTATAAGGGGTGAAGAATATGCCTTGGAATGAGCTTGGTTTTCTCAAAGCTCCCCCAAAAGACATAAGTCTAGGGATGATGTTGGCTGTGATAACACAGCTTTCTGATTTCTGGGGGATGAGAACAGGCCTCACTGACAGGCAAGGATGTTGAATGGGTGGTGGAAGTTGGCTTGGAAAGTGTGAGGAAGGCACATTAGAAACTTGTTCAGAAGAGGATTCAGGGATTCCTTGATGCCTTTCCCCTCCCACATTGGATGAGAGGCCCAAGACGTAGGTGGCCAAAAGGTGGAGGTTGCCAGGGGGAAAGTGGGTGCTCGGGGATCTGCTGGATCTTCCAACCATGAAGATCCTGCAGAGACTTCAAAGGAAGCTTGGGTTTCTTCTGAATGGGATGTGTGCACACTCACAGGATCAGAGGATTTCCCTCGCTTTCAAATGCACAGCAGTGATTTGTTCCTCTTAAATCTTATCATTGCACTTGAAAGATTTAGTTAGCACAGCTCTTATCGCATTTTTGACTGACGGGATTAAGGTCTAGGAACAATGTCGGAAGACCTCCCCTTTCACAACAGGGAAGATTGCAAGGCCTGTGGCAGGGGAGGCTGCCACAGGTAGGTTACACATTAAAACTCAATGTCTTTATCAGAAGAAAGGAAAGAGGGAGAAAGAAGGGCCGCACATGGGTTTAGGCTGCTAAGGACAGCGGCTGGGGGAAACATTTTGAAGGCATTTTAGCTCCTGACCTTAGAAACTGCAGATAGAGGGGCATGTGTTCGTAACCGCCAGGAGGGACACTTCCACTGGGTCCAGCTCCCCAAGTCCTTTTACAGAGGTCTTCAGAAGCCACCACTCGTGCCTCCAGTCCCGGCAGCAGGACCCAAGCCCGACCCATGTTCCAGGCCAGAGCAGGGAAGGCTGCGAGCCCTCTGCTGGCACCTGTGGCTGTCTGCATCCCACCAGCCTTCAGAAAGCGGGAGACAGCGCACAGCTTACAAGTCCAGCGGGTTGGTGTGTTACCGTGCATTAAACAGACGATTATTTTGATACCCTAAACCTTTATGAGTCTTTCCTCTTATATTTCTTGTGTAGAGATCCGGGGACACAGTGACGACACAGTGTGCAAGCCCTGCAACATGCAAAATTAGGCAAAAATTCCCCCTACACAAGGCAGGATGGCTCGGAAGACCCGAGTCTCACCTAGGGAGACTGCAGGCCTCAGAACCACCAGAGCTGCTCAGGGAACGACTCTGAGCACCCAGCCTCAGGTGCTCAGGTCCAGCTCAGGTGTGGTGTTGTATGGAGGAATCACGCAGGCTTGAGCTGCAAAGAGTACATGGAGCTGCACAACTGGCATCCTAATATTCACGTCTGCCTTCCTGCAGCGAGAAAAAGGCAAAAGAGGAGTGTACGGGGGGGAAGATCACTTAGAGCCCTGGTTCCTCAGATGTGCCGGTTATTGGTTAGCGCACACCCCTCGAGACACAGGGCTGTTATGGTACCTCTGCATGGCCTTCTGCAGACAGATATCAACTTGTCTGCCCCGTGCTCAGATCTGGCCGGGTGAGAACCAGCTCTCATCCAGAAGTGTGTGGCTGTGGTTAGTGTGCTGTGCTGCTTCAGCTTCTAAGGCTGGCTCTCAACTTTTTCCTGTGAAAGGCCATGGAGACAGCCATACATGGTCTCTGTTGGTTCTGTCATTGGAGCAAAACCACCTCCCTTCTCTGCTGTGCACCAGGCACGCACATGGAACATGAACACCTCTCTGCTCAGTGCAGAATAAAAGAAGTGAAAAAAGAGCCAGCTAGACTCAAAACTGAGCCACAGTCTAGATTTACATCCCCAGTCCAGATCAGGGTCACAGATTAACCCCAAATGCTAAATTCTCGAAGTATATAAACCCTTCTTACTCAGCATCCTCCAGCCTCGATCTCAGTGAGTCATACCAGTTCATGCCAATGACACAAAAAAAGGTTTTCATCTCCTAATGCTTGCAGCTGGCATTAATGAATTCATAATTAAAGAGTGCTGGAAATGTATGTGGCTCAGTACCAAATTCAGGTATGTTCCTCTTCTTCCTCCCACTCTCATTTCAGCAAAAAGGAGAAACCCAGGACAAGTACTGGTCACCAGGGTACCATCATTTGGTCTCAGGAGAGAGTAAAGAATGGGTGCAGGGGCTGGGAGGAACACCCCTTGTCTCTGCGTGGATGTCTCTGAAGTGGTATGAGTCTCAGCAGCTGGCATGTGCAATATCAGCTTCAAGAAAAATGATGTTATTTAGGAACCTTAACACACTGGTTCTGACCCTGCTCTGGCAGGAAATGAATATACATTGCCTACAGCTTAGTTTGGTAGGCTTTTGATTAACCTCATAAACCTTTTGATTAACCTGATTTTGATACAACCTCATGTATACAAATGTCGCTGCCTCCCTGCTCAGATCCCATCCAGAGCATTAATAAACAAGGTGGCAACAACATGGCAGAGCAAGAATGCAGACCACGCAAGCACTATGTAGCTTTCCAGGAGAAAGTCTCACTATTTCACCATTTGCTTTCTCTCTCCTGCCAGCTTTTGATTTGTAAAAACACTTTGTTTCTCAGCAGTGATTCCTGATTTTCTTTGAACTCTGAACTATCAGCACCCAGACAGTATTCTTGTACAACCAGTGCTGCTTTGGACACTATGCTCATTCTAAGAGACAGGGGGAGGGTCTCTTTTGTGGGCTGTTGCTTCGGTTCAGTATGCAGGAGATGATCCTCTTGCTGATGTGGGCTGGCAGCACTTAGCAGAAGTGACTTCTGAGACAGGCTTTGCAAAAGGATTGTATAAATACTCTGGCGCCACAGCAAAGTGGGCAGCAGAGCTGCCTGGTCTGTCCTTGGCCAAATTAAGACATATGCCTCGACTTCTCTTCTGGTTCCTTGCATGCTATGCTTGGGTATTAGTCCTTTTTCTCCCCTTGAGAATAAATCTGAATAATTCTGCAGGGAGGACATCACAGTGATGACAGTTGGAACCGTAACAGCCCCATACAATAGGATGAATGTACTTTCCCCTGGGCTGGCTCTATTTCTCCTCACCTTGACACCGAGCACATCAGGAACCTGCAGCTGAGCTGAGGAGGATGAAGCAGAAAGGGAATACCAGGCATAAATAGTGCGCTGGGCTTCCCATCTGGGGAGGTATGTTAAGCTTACGTCAGCACCGGGTGTCATATCTTTATTTATCTTACCGTAGAAGCAGCCCTGAAATGCTGAGCCTGAATCCTTGTGAAGTGCTGAGTACGTGCTTTTCAGGGGGATGGAAAGGAAGAAAATGATTACACCTTCTGTATTTCGTGACTTGCTGCCCTTCTGTGGAGTCGCCTGAGTGCCTTGGTCTGTGGGAGGTGCTGAGCTTCTGTGAAGGACATAAGGGAAAGAACAGCTCTCGTGTCCTCCCGCTCCCGTCTCCAGCCTCTGGCTGTGTCAGCAGCTTTCTGCCTCCGTTTCGTCCTGCTGCAGAGAAGACACTAGGCAGTCCGTAAATTTGGAGACAACTTTTGTTAAGGTTTGAAGGGCATCCACAGCGGCTGCCACCCAGTGCCACCTCCTCCCTGCCCTCCCTGCTCTCTCAGCCCCCAGATGTCAGGCTTTCAGCTGGCCTTGTCCAGGATATATCCCCAGCAGAGCCCAAGCACTTTACAAAAGCTTTCACGGGTATCTCAGTGCTGAACTCCACCATTCTCATCTCCTGCATGACAGAGGATCAGTGAAGTTATCACATTTCCACTTGGGGCCTGACCATCCCTCAGCAGCAGTCTTCACACAAGTTAACCCTGATCCTCCCCATTTTTTTCCACGGAGTCTGGTGTCAGCCAGGCTAAACTCGAAGGCACTGTGCCATACGGGAGTGCAACCAGAAAGGTTTCTGGGCTGTGAGGCGAGCAGAGCTCAGCCTGCGCCCAGCAGAGGCCAGCACAAATGCAGCATTTCGACCGGCTGTGACAGCAAGGAAGAGCAATCTTTCCACTTTGCCTTCCTCTGCTCAAAAAGAGCCTCTCTGCCTGCTGCAAGCCCTCATCACTGCTTTGAGAGAGCTCTAACTTAAATGAGGGACGATGTGGTGCAACAGAAAGGCACCGACAATGGCCGCAGCCTGCCTGGATGGAAACAGGCCCAGCGGCACCCCGTTTCTGTGCCCAGACACATCCCGGGAGCAGCACCCTGCCCCTGGAGGCTCAGCACGGCCACAAAGTGTTCACAAGGCCCTTTAGAAGTGCAAAATGCCACTGAGACAAAATTCAAACAGAATTAACAGAATTACAATCAAAGCAATCAAAGATGACTGCCCTGCTGGGCCACCACCCTGTCCTTCGCTCCTCGTTTGAGCTTGTTAACAGCCCATGTGGTGACAACAGTGAGGGCCATGCCAGAGGACAGGGATCAAAACTATTTGTGTGAGGGGCCCAGGAGCCTGGGAAAGAGAAGCAAGAAGCAGCAGAGGTACAGGAGTGACGGGATCTCCTCACGTTGCCTGAACAAGCAGCTTGTGCAACACGGCCTCAGGACAACACCTTTTTGTCAGCTACTGGTTGAAAGCGTGGGGGCCCTGAGCGGATGTGCTGTCCCCGTTGTTTGGGTGCTTGGGTCTGTCTCCTAGGGGAACCACTCCTCACAACACAGCAAGACAACCTCTGAGACACCTAAGAATAACCAGCAAGAGCGCAGAGGTCAAAAACCGCTTGAACCATGTAAATCATCTTCTCTGATTGAGACTGGGGCAAGGGCAAGTCAGATTGGAAGTTGCCTGGCCTAGCACCAATGCCGAGTGTTTGGCCGAAGCGGCTGAGCACAGAGCTGCCTGGAGGCCTTCCAGCCCGCGGCCGGCCATGCAGAGGAAGGGCACCCTGGCTGATGATGCCAAAGCTATTGTTTAGGTTCTGGAGAGGATGTTGTTGCAAACCCGTCTCCCAGTCTCACCACTTACCACTTATTTTCGTTCTGAGTTGCAGTAATAAGTCTGAGACGTTACCAGTGAGTAGTCTAGCAATTCTGTGGGCATTTCAGAGAACCCCACCCAGCCTGCAGGATCTCAGACCTTGACAGCTCTGCAACAAAAATAGTGCCTTTGCGTCCGTGGGGTACGTGTGCATCAGGCTAGGACTGTCTCCGTCTGCAGCTAAAACCAAGCTTCGCATCTAATAGCCACGGAAAACACAACGGCTGGCAGCAGGGATGGCGGTTTCACGTTGTTGTCGGTGATATTGCATTGTAAGTCAGTGCAGGCTTTGCTGGTGCTGTGCTGCATTCTCCGGTGAGGAGAGAGAGCCTATGGTGCCCTGCACAGCAACCCCAAGCGAGGCAACAGTAGCTCTTTTCTCTGGTTCTGCATCACCCAGCAAACACAAGTGCATCAGAGCCCTGAGGAACAGCAAGGGAAAAATCCAGGAGCAAACCCACTGGAAGCTGAAGGAGCAGAAGTGGAGCCTTGTAAACCCCTGTAGAGCTCAGGATGGTCATCACTGCCAGGCTTAAAGGTCCAAATCCCTGAGAAATGCAGTTTGGGAAGGGCCTTTGTAGCCTGGGTGGCTCCCAGCAAGGCCTGTGCAGGGGACTAGCAGCTCTGGCTGCTGTGTGAATAGATGGCACAAAGTCTCCTGGTGTGAGATCTAGCAGAGAGAGGAGGTGTAAGATGCTGAAACTGCTCCTGCAGCTTTGCTTTTTCAAACATGGAGCCTGTAGGTGTGTTCTGGGTGTCTCATACCCCAGCTGCCACCATCCTCTCTTGTGTGTGAGTATCCCAGCGTGATCTCCCCGTGCCAGCACTGCTTCTGTAGGGTGCTGACAGCCGGGCTGATGAGCTGACACCCACCCAGGCGTCCCCAGCCACGGTGCTTCCCATGCTGGCTCTCCAGCTGGAGGCAGGAAGTTCTCAAACCTCTTCAGAGGCCATGGCAGGAGAAACCGCTGTGCTTCCTGCACCTCTCCTGAGGATGGCTCCCTTAGGCACAACATCGCTTTGTTATCACCCCGCTGGTGAAAACGGGCACAGCACAGCATACTACAGGCTTTTCCTGACTGCTCTCAGGGACTATGCTGATGGTCCTAAACCCATCTGGAAATATGCCCCTTCTCCTTGTCTGAAAGAAGGGTATGTAGAAACTTAGGCATTTAGCTCACTTCCTCAGTTAGAAGCCTGCTTGTGGTACCCTATCCTGAAAAAATGGCAGCTGATGCTCCTCAGCGAGGCCAGTAGTCCTGACCCAATACTAGTAACAAGACCAGTGCTGGCAGGGGAGCTTCAGCCTTGTGCAGCGGCTGGGGTTGCTGGCCAGGCTGCCAGCCGGTGGGGGAGTGAGGTGCAGAGCACATCTGTACGGACCGCTGGTGTTTCCACGAGGTCATCCCCAGTAGAGCCTCACTGCTCTGCAATGCAGGAGGTAGCCCGGCATCCTTCTGCGGAGGAAGAGCTGTGGCAAGACAGGAGAAACAGTGCAGGCTGCAGCCACGTGCCCCTTGGAGCAGGGCTCCCGCCAGGCCCTGCTTCCCCATCCACTCCAGCACAGCGCCACCGCCCCCCTCCATACTGCCGTGCTCCTTCCCAGCCGCGCTGCTTGTGCAGCCCACAGGCCACCCACAGGCCCCTGCTCCTCAGAAATGAGACGGATGAGACGTCAGCAGACACGGGGCTGTTCCTTGAACTCCACGCTCTCCCCTGCCACCACCCCGATCCCACCTTCGGAGCGGCTCATCCTGTTTTGAAAAACAATGCACGAAGCATTTTCATTCTTTATTTTACAAAAATAAACCAGTTTTGCCCTGGTACTCTATGGCCCCCAACCTTCCCCTCCGCCCCTGCTTCTGATCCTCTGCCCGGAGCTCCCGCCGCTCACGCCACAGCCAGCCACTCGCATGGGGGCTGCCCGTGCCCACGCTCCCGCGGGGTCCCCAGGCAAGCACCAGGGAAGGGGTTGGTGCCCTTTTGCGAATGCTCCTCTTCCCAGGATCCAAGCTGGAAACTGCCCGAAGATGCCTCCTGGTGGCCCTGCCGTTTCTTCACGGGGAACAAGTCTTGGACAAAGTCACTCAGAGTACACACTGTGAGAAGGGCCGTCTGTCTGTCTGTCCCTCTCCGGATGGAAAAGCGAGCCCCACGAGGTTGCTTCTTGGCCGCCCCACCGGCTGGCTCAGTGCTGGAAGCGCGGGGAGCTGATGTGGGGCTGGTGGAAGGAGTGTGTGGCGTACAGCACCTCTGGGGGCGGCGGCGGGGGCGACGCCAGGATGGAGCAGAGCGGTTCGTGGGAGCTCAGCACCGAGGTGAAGTGCTTCATCTCCTCCGTCAGCTGTCGGATCTCCCGGCGCAGGGCCGCGTTCTGCCTCTCCAGGTCTTCGCTCTCCTGGGGAGACAAAAAGAGGGGGGCTTCCTCAGCTGCAGGTGTGAGTGGGGAGGCCCTGGGGTGCAGTGTGGTACCTGGATATTGTGCATGGGGTCTGTAGGAGCTGCCCCACCCCAGGACACACCGCAGCATCGCTAGCCACGGCCCTCCCCAACCTCCCATCTCCTTGCAGGAGGTGCCCACCAGCACCCCACCAGCAGGATGGGAGCAGGCGGAGGAGGTGGCCGTGCCGGGGCTGGGGTCCCGTACCCACACCTCTCGGCCCAGCAGTTTCCAAAATGACAAGTTTCCGGCAAATTCTGCCCTGAGCAGCGGCTGGGCAAACCCCCCTCCTCCAGCCGGCCGGGTGCGGGCGCGATGCTGGCGGCCCCACCACGCTCCCCAGCCCTGGCTTACGAGAAGTGACTGGGGTGTGCGCCCGCCCAGGCTTTCTCGCTCCCTCTCACGCACACGCATGCCGTCGTCCGCTTCCCGGGCCGTCCGGCCGGGGGGAGGGCGCGCTGAATAACCGCCGTCTTTAACCAGAAAACCACCTGCCACAGGAAACCTGTCATTGCCCTGGAAAGAAAAGACTCACTGCTTCCTGCTAGCAGCCGGGGAAACCAGCAGCACGGCGGGGAGGAGGGGGAGACGCTTGAGTCAGAAGAAAAGAGAAACCGAGGCCTGAAGAACCGAAGTATTGCTGCTGTTAATGAGGATAACAACAAAGGGCCTGATGGTGATGCTCAGCCCTGCCTCCAGGAGCAAATCACAGCCTGCGCTACCCAGAGGCAGCCAGCTCCAGGCTGGAGCATCCCAGGCACCGGCAGCTGTGGGGCAGGCGGGACAAAAGGACACAGGGAGGATTCAGTGTTGGGCTCCTTGAATTCAACCAAAAGCAGGACCCAGGGCTCCGAGGCCCTGGAGAGCTGCACCAGGTCGCTGGCAAAGCAAAGCTGTTGCCCCTCCAACCATCACACTGATTTTTGGATGTGCCTGCTCTCTATGCACAGGGTAAAACGCAGCTACAGCCCCAAATGAGCATCTCTGGGACGTGACCAAATGCTTTGGAAATCATGACTGACGTCAAACGCGGGAGCTGACGGGAATCACCCAGGGGCCAGGAGCCCCAGACTCCCACTGACTCATTCCCCTCAAAACACAAGCTGGGAGCCCTGTGCAGGTGGAGACGCTGGCTCCCACGACACCACCACGGCCCAGGCTCTTCTGGGCAGGACTGCAGCAGAGAGGCACGGTCCACATGCTTCTGCAGTTGTGTCCCTGCCTCCTGCCCCTGGGGAAGGAAGGAGTCTGTGCTATTGGTGGCATCTGAGCGCCTCATTACATCTCATAACAAAGTGGTTTGCTGTCTGCCCTGAGAAGAGCAGCTCAGCTCTTGGTGCACAGCAAGTCAGGATTTTCCTGAGGGAAGACAAGAGCCCATATCCAGCTCTGGAATGGCCCTGGACAGAGCACCAGCCCCAAGGAAAGAGCCTCCATCTCTCTCAGGGATGGTCTCCCAGAGCCATCGCTGCTGACAGACCTAACAGTCAGCCCAGAGCCGTGCCTGCTCTAGCAGCTGCTCAGGAAAGAGTGAAATCTCCGCTGGAAACCTACCTGCAAGCATGGACTGAGAGCACGGTGTAAGGAGAAAGCTCAGGACCAACTTCTCATGAATCCATCCCAAAAAAACGGGGATTTGGGGAATACAAAGACTGCTAAGTCAAAGGGTGTTTTTCTGAACACCAGCCTGACTGCCACATTTCAAGGGGCAGCCAAGCCCTGTGAAGGGACACAGACGGTCTCTGCCCACTGAGGGTTCACGTTCTGCATCCTGCTCAGCAACGGCCCAAAACACATGGGATTGTGCCTACCAGAATGCAAAGCACCCACCCCTGTGCTCTGACACTGCCCGCACACACACACACACCAAGAAGCAGCCACCCCTCCTGAAATGCAGCCTCCTAATCCTTCACACTGGGAAGAGCCACCAGGGTACCTGTGGTGCCACAGGATGAGAACAGGACAGTGGGGGTGAAACCAAAGCAGGGAAAATCCATGCCATGCAAGAGGAACAGCCCCCAGGTACTGCACAGTGCTCAGATGTAGGAAGGGATGCAGGTCCTGCCATAGGGACATTTTAAGTATTACAAAGTGATTAATATTTATTTATCTACACGGTGTGGTGCCTCAGAAAACAGATCAGAAGCAAAGCCCATTTGGTTCTGCACTGCACCATGGTCCACACCAAGGGACACAAAGTGCCACCGTCTCAGAAAGGCGTCCCAGTGCATCACGGCATTGCTGTGAGGGATGGCATGAAGCACAAACCCAGGGAGCACCAGCCATGGTGAGCCCATGCGTTTGAAGAGCCTCTGCCTGAGCCTGTCAGGAGAGGTTTGGAGAGGAAATTGGTAATGTCAGACTGAGAGATCAGTCTGGTTATTGACACTAAACCGCCTGCTAAACTGAGGGCTTCAGCGGCAATCCCCCTTTCTGACGGGTGGTGACGACAGGACCCGCCAGGCATGAATCCTGGCAGCAGAGCTGTGTCTGCCAGAGAGGGCACCCATGGGGATGGGGGGAACGGCACTGGTGACACAGGACAAGTCACCGTGACATTTGGTGGATGAATGTGAGGATTTTGCTCTGGACCTGCTGAAGGAGGACTGTGCCTGGGCATCTGGATAGAGAAAACCGGTCCACGCTGGGGCTGTGTGCTCTCAGCAACGGCACTGCCGCCAACATCCTGCCCTGGCCCCCCTGCTCCTGTCCTGCTCGCACTGAGCACTTCTCCAGGTCTCCAGGGTGCAAGCACATTGTTCCCTCAGTGCCAGGGATGGGGAAGGACAGAAGTGCTCACCAAGTGCAGTGTGTCTGCTTTCTGGGTCTGCCGCAGGCGGCTCTTCTGGGCAGCAATGCGGTTCTTCTCCCTCCTCTGGACTTTCCTCATGTCATCAGAAGAGTCCTAGGGGAACAGGAGGCATGGAAATGAGTATGACATTCTCTCCCCGCTCCTGCTGGGCAGGACGTTGGGAAGGGGACATAGCAGATAACATCGTTGAAGTACAGGACATGGGACACATCCGTTCAGCACCAAGCTAAAGCCCTGCCCCAGGGACACATGATGCTCTTGGCATCCCAGATGCCAGGAGGGGCAAAGCTGATCCGCAAACCATCCTGGCACAGCTGTTTGATGACCACTGCCCCTTCACCAAGACACTGTCCTGGGATGTGGCATGAGGGACCAAGGCAAGGACCTCTCTCCAGAAGAGACAATTTGAATCCCTTGCCCAGAAAACTTTTTTTTTTTTTTTTTCTCCCACCTCCCAGCAGGGATATGGCACTGCAGTCCTTCCAGCTCCTTGGCTAAAGCACCTTTCCAGAGGTTCAGCCTGTGCTTTCCTCCTTCCATCCCTGCAGGTCCCAACCCCTCTCCATCACCCTTCTCCCTCAGCCTTTACTTTAAGGGTTTTGCAGACCCTTACGGCGTGGTGCAGCTCCCTAAGACACTGCATGTTTAACTCAGCAGGCTCCAAGCTTTTGCCTTTTCCCCAGCTCTCCTGTCTCTGTGCTTGCTCTTTTCTGCAGCCCCTTGGCAGCAACATCTGCAGCGTCTCCCAAGCCCCTGGGGCAGAGGGGAGCTGGGTTTCCCGGCGCTGGGTCACGAGCTCCGTGCAGCAGCCCTTCTCTGCTCAGATCTGGTCCTGCTGCTGCCTTCTGACAGTTAAAACCGTCATACAGACTCTTTCATCTTCTATTTTCATATGGTACTGCCTCTTTTGTGGACTCTCTAACATTCACATCACTGCTCCCCCACAGGACTACGAAACTCAGCCACAAAAGTTATCTTCCCATCAGTCTGTCCACATCCTCTCCCCCCTCCACCCCGCCCAAGATCTTTTTTCTGCTTTGAACTTAACCGTTTTATCCTTGCCTTCATTGCCCTGCCAGCTCCTCAGATGCAGCAGCTCCCAGGCCCTGCACCAAGCCCGGTCCTTAGCCCTTAGCAGCCTCTGTGCTCCGTCCCCTTCTCCACCAGGAGGCATCCCCACCATGGGCTGCAAGCCCCATATCACCTGCTCTCATCATCCCTGAGACTCCTGAGCAAAGTCTCGGGAAGGTGCTGGTGGTGTCAGCCCTAGGCAGATGGCAAATGATTGCTATAGTAAACCTGAGCCAGAAAGGCGATGGAATTTCTGTTTGCAGTGGGGCTTTTCCCCGTCCCTGAGCGCTGTGCGGGGCAGGGGGAAGCGGGCAGGTCCCCCAGTGCCCTCTGCTCCAACGAGACTGGACTCCCCGAAGCACCAGCACCCTGCTCACCGCCTCCCACCCAGCACAGGGCCCACGGTGCCCAGGGGTCCCGGCACCCCCTCAGCTTGTCCTTGTCCCAGTCCCAGTTCTTGGGGCTCCCTCTCCGCTCGGCAGGTGCTGCTCCCGGCTCAGCCCCACATCCCACTCTCCCCGCCGCCGTTCCTAGAAAGCCCCACCACAGCTCACGGTGCAGATGCCGGGCTGGTACACTTCCTCCCGGCCACCCAGGGCCACCTGCCCTCCCTGGAGGGCAGCAGGGGAGAGCTGGGGAAGAGTTCCTGCTTACCTGCTTGCTGGGAGGGGGAGACTGGCTGGAGCTGCTGGAGTCACTGCTGTCGGAGCTGTGGGGCATGGCTCCCGTCTCTGGCTCCCAGGGCCTCTTCAGCTTCCTTTACACTCGCGGTGTGCCTGGCTTCTCTATTTCTCCCTTTGCTTTGTCCCCTGTCCTCCTCTGCCTGCCCTGGGATGCTCACTGGCCTCCCTGCGCGTGCCCGTCCCGGAGGCACGCTGTCCTCCTGCCCCGCGCTCTGCTACTTTCTCTGCTCTCCGCTCAGAGCTCTGCACCTTCCCTTTAGGTCTCAGACCTCCTGTGGTTTCTCAGAACCTAGGGGATGTAAGCTGAAAGTCACGTGGCCGGAAACTTTAAGGCGAAGAAGAAAAGTTACAGAAGAAGAAGAAAAAAAAAAAAAAAAAAAAAAAAAAAAAAAAAAAAAAAAAAAAAAAAGCACATCTGGGAAAAACGAGCTTCAAAATAGCCTGAAAAACCCCCAAAAAACACCTTCAAGCGGTAGAAAAACAGCGAGATGGGTTTTCTCTGAGACAAACAGCGGAGATGTAAAGGGAAGAAAAGCCCCGGCCCTGGCTGGGAAAGTGGGACCCTCAAAGGAGGGCAGTGCGGAGGTGGTGGTGCCGGGAGCCCCAGAAACTCCAGGGGCAGGAGGAGCGGTGTGCCCTGGCTTGTCCAGCGCCACCCCGGCCCCTTTGGGAAGTCCCTGGGCAGCCTTCCCCATCCTGCAGCCCACCCGCCCCGTCCCACCACAGCAAGTCCCAGGAGACCAGCACCCTCAGCAGGCCCCCACGGCTTGCGTATGCACGGTGATCAAGGCCCACCCAAGGAGAAAGACTTGGGATGGAAGAACATTTGGACCATTTTTGGAAGGAGTGTAATGGCCCTACAGGGCCAGCAGCTAAGCCTGAGACATCATTCTCACTCCACACCTCAGTCTGAGTGTGCCCGTACTCCACGAGCCTGTCATGTATAGGCCTGGGTCCTGCCTGCTCTCCTCTAGCCCCCTCTATCACAGCTGGCAGCAGAAGACAGACAGGACTATGGGGAGATGGAAACACTCTGAGGGAACTCAGCCTGGGCCATAGCCCCTTATGTCTCCCCTGGTCTGTAACGCGGTAACTCACCGCTGTGGAAAGCGGCAATTCCCAGTTCCCACTTACTGGTATTTCAGTTGAGTTCCTTCTGCTTTCTGATCAGGAATACTACAGCCCAAACTGCTGCCCAGCCCGGTGCTGAGCCTCCAGCCCCAGCAGCCCGCGTTTTAGAAGCACAGAGCGGTTTGGTTTGGAAGGGACCTTAAAGCCCATCCATTTCCAACCCCCTGCCATGGGCAGGGGCACCTCCCACCAGACCAGGCTTCCCAAAGCCCCATCCAGCCTGGCCTTGAACACCTCCAGGGATGGAGCATCCACAGCTTTCTGTGGGCAACCTGTTCCAGTGTCTCACAGACCCGTGTAAGTGCCCCTCACATGGTGAGCAGGTGTCCGCAGTGGGACATCAGTGAGGGCACCTGAGATGCGTTTGTCATCAGGGCAGAGTGATGGGAGCTCCAGGCTGGCAGCCTCGGGGCAGCACTGAGCACACCCACGCAGAGGAGAGCATACTTGGCACTTAGCACAGACTTGTGTGGGCACTGCTGGCACCTCTTCGAGCCCTGGCACTCAGGGAGACTTCATAGGGACGTGGGGTTGGCTACCGGCTTGGTGCTATGGAGAAGCCACCTGGCCTAGCTCCAGTGGCACAGCCGCTCAGCTTTAGCTATGCTCACGTCCCTCTTCAGAATACCCTGTGGCAGTGATGCACTACCCTTGGTCCTATTACCTGAACATCTCACAGCCCTGAAAGGATTTTTTCTCACAGTGTGCTGCAGGGAAATGCTGGGCTCCCCCCCAGGTGCAGAGGTACAGCCCTTGCTTGAAAACATGGGGTTTGCTTGCCCAGCAGGACCCCGCTCCATGCCGTGCTGCCTCTCCCGGAGCTCCTCAGAGCCACAGGAATGGGGCAAGGCAGGGCACTGGTGAGAAGAGGGGGGAGCGGGGCGGTGAATTCGGGGCTGCCAAGCTGCCGGCTGGCAGCCGAACCACTGAACCATCCATCTGCTCGCTGCATCGTTACACTTCCTCTGAACCTTGCAACCCCCCACGGCGCTTCCTTTCCAGGAAGCAGACCGTTGGATTCCCACTGTCCCGAGGAAACCCATGCTCCTCCGGCACCCAGCCACCTCCACTCGGGCATCAGCAGCTCCTTTGAGCCCTACTCAAGGGTTCTACAAGCTGTTGTTGCTCAAGGGAGGATGGAGGGAGCTCCTTCCTCAAGGAGAAATGTCCTTGCCCCATCGTTGGGCAAATAAGCTGAACCCCCTCCTCTGGCATTTGGCAGTCCCAGTGGCAGAGAGGTGACAGCAGGAGCGTTGGCAGGACACAGCACCAGGAATCCGGGTGTCCAGGTGGGAGCTGGGCAGTCTGCACAAAGCTGGCCCCAACTTTTCTGCAGGAAAAGTCTGTTTGATCTGCAGGAGGAAGGTCTGGAGCTGTGCCACAGCCCACCCTTAGCTGGGCTTTTCTGGACAGCCTGGGGGTGATGGAGGAATCCCAGCTGATAGCCCGCTGTTCCAGCCCAGGCTCTGCCCTGCTGGTGGGGGCAGCTCAGGAGCCAGACTCCCGGTCCCTGAGCCTCGTTTAGGTGACTAAATGTACTCTGTGAATAGCATCCCCTGACTTTCTCTCTGGGATCATTGAGATTTCTTGATCATAATCACAGCAGCTGCGAAATCATTATCGGCAGCAATGGAAGAGCTTACAAGGGTTAGGTCACTGCCATGCCAGCAGATCTACAGAGCAGGGATAATTCTCAGAGGAGTTTAAGGGAAGGAAGGGGCCAGGCCACCCACCCGGTTCTGCATCGGTCCCTTGTGAACAGCAGCAGACCCTGCCGAAGGGATCCCATTATCTCAGGGTGTGCAGGCGATGCGAGGCCAGAGTGCACAACCTCGAAGGCCGGATAAATGGTTTGGCAGCAGCAAGGTGCAGTTCAGCAAGAACAAATGCAAATGTAAAGCGAGACGAGGTGTATGTAGAAGAACTGGGGAATAACCAGCTAGGCAGCAGAGTGGCAGGGAAATATCTGGGGGTTGCAGAGCATCACAGATCGCATCTGGGGGTGCAGGATGCGAGGGGGCGACAGCTCCTCCCAAGCCCTGGAGCAGAAAAGCCCAGAGGAAAACAATACACGGGGTGAACATACCAAAGTCCTGTGCTAAGAGGAAGGAGTGAAGATGCTGGGTCTGTTTAGCCTAGAAAAGAGAAGTCTTGGGGGCGGGCAGGGGGCGGGGGAGGAAGGAGCCGTCTTTGATATGTTGTAATGGAAAGAGTGGTCAGCTGTTTTCTGTGCAGCCGCACCGGGCTTCAGCGGCGGCGAGGAAGATTCAGGTCAGAGGTTGGAAACAGGTTAGGGTTAGGAAGGCCTTGGGATGGGCTGTTCAGGAAAGGTATTCTGTCCCCTTCGCATGAAGCAGCAAGGAACAAACCTGTCAGAAGTGGTCCAGAGGTTTAATCCTGCCTCTGTACAATGGATTAGAGAAACATTTCCAGGGTTGAAATAAGGTGACCTATTAAAAATAATAATAATAAAGCTTGTAAGAGAGCAGAGACAGCCCTTAGCTGAAGCCAGTCCTGCATCCTGCCTGTGCACACAGGAGAGAAAGCTGCAGCTGCAGCTTCCCCATAAACCTCCCGCTCCAGCCCTCCCACCTGCTGCAGGCTTTAGCAACAGCTTTCAAACTGCATCTCACCTCGTCCCTCTCGCTCACCTTTTTTGCATGAACATTTAGTGAATAGTGCTATTTAAAAATCCAGCCTAAAGAAGCTGTCAACTTCAGCCTCCTGTAAACCACTGAGGTTGCTTCTGCTTCGTGTGTAACATTTTATGCAAATACTTTTTCACAATATTTGGACAATCGCAACAATTTGCATATCATTCCCCATACAGGTTCAAAGACTCTTGTTTGGGATACAGCACCGATGAGGAGTGAATGATGGTGCTGAATGAAATCCTCGCTCCCTTCCAGACAACATCCTGCTGCATCCCCTTCTGGTAGCACATGTTGGTCCTCTCTGTGCCATGGGCGGCTTCCCCAGGTGGCAGGAGAGCTTGTCGCTATCCCTGGGGCTGTTTATATCATGCTGGGCTCCACAACTGCATGATCCACAAAGGTTCCTTCCCTGGCTTTGCTATGTTACCTTTATCACTGTCCTGGGGTCAGATCCTGCTTCGACATCCTGCTTTTCCATTTCTTCACGGACCCTTTCTAGGGTCCATCGCTCCAGCATCTGAGCGCTTCAGCACTGTGAATGAAGTTGTTTTCTCAGCCAACTCCTCAGGTGAGGGGGTAGAGTTATCCCTGTTTCACCACTGTGAAACACAAGACAAAGAGGGATTTAGGTCATTCGTACTCTTTAATTTTAGACACAGTTTTAACCAACTAGGATCTAATTTTTCAGTGGTTTTGGCTCTATACAGTAATTCATTTAACCAGCCCCCAGCTCCCAATGTCTGCGACTGCAGGTGCAACCTTTTAGCTCTTCTCTAACCCAGACCTGGCAAATGAGGAACAAGTGGCTGATCCTGTGAAGGACTTGCTTGTACAGCTCACTGAGTTACTTTGAGGCAGATGCAGCTCTCCAGGGAGGCACTAAGGGCCTGCCCAGGAAACCTTCTTTCTTTCCGCAGGCCGTTGCTTTCTTGCCTGGTAGCAGTTTCCCAGCCCTGGTAAGAAAGGAGGCAGCCCAGTGGGCCATCTCTTTGGTCCCTTTGGCCGTGATCCAGCCTGGGTAATGAAGAGGTGGCCGTCCAGGGCAAAAAGCAAGAGGTGATCGTATGTGCAAGATATCTGATGCTAGGTTGCCCAGGCAAAGCCATTTCTGGCAATTTCTAGCTCTTCAGTACTTATCCATGCCACTTTCATTATTATTATTTTTTTAAATGTAATTAGTCCTCTTCTGGTGTGTTGCTGTCTGTGTTAAAAGGAGCAAACTACAGAAAGTCAACTCCCAATGTGCTCCCCAGTGGAGGGGGGAGCACCGCTGGCAGAGCCTCAGGCTCAAGATGCAGATAATTGGTGTTGACCCCAGGCTGCTGAAGGGGTCAGCCACAGTCTCCTTCTGCCATTCTGTATGTATCATCAGGTTGGGTAATTAATTGAGCAACCTCTAATCAGCAAGGACTTAGCGGCTCAGGAGCAAGCTCAGGTGTATGTGTAGCTGGCTTTCCAGGCCAGCAGATCCTGAAGCCTGGCAGAGTACTGAGAAAACAAGGCCGAACATTCTCCCATGGCCTCCTTCACAGGCCTTGGTCCATTTCTGGCCAGGAACGGACCGACTGCCCAGCCTGGCTGGATGAGCGTGCCCAGGGTGCTCCAAAAGGCCTCACGTGCAGACGCTGCTGGTAGAGCAGGGCTTCTCTGCTTCTGCTGCACGGGGCCGAGCCCACCGGCAGAACTATCCAAGCGCATGGACGCGGCGTGCGCAGGGCCGCAGATGTTGTCTGACGGTTTGACTCATCTCAGTGGCAGTCTCGTTTGGCGATGATGGGGAAGGCCCAAAGAGGAAGGGCAGTGACCCGTTTAACCAGAATGGCTGATCCACCCTGGGGCACGCTTACCGGTGCTGGCAGGGGGCCGCAGCCCCAGCTTCCTTCATGTGTTTCCAGGCCACGCGAGGACAGCAGGCCTTCCCTGCCGCCGTGGCAGCAGGACCTCGACTTGGGCCTGTGCTTGTGCAACCACAGCGACTAAATAGCCAATGTTTTACTTCCATGGGATGGTCACAGCCCGAGGGGTGTCTGATGCTCACTGGGCACTGCTGCTATGCTCCGTGGCATGGGGGCGGAGAGGCGAATACATTGCTCATCTCCCAAATTGACGCATAGCTCTTGAGTGTATTACTTGGCTGCTGCATGACTCTATTTGGAGAAGAGCGTTTGTCAATGACACCTATCACCATAAGATATGTCCAGCCCTTCCAAGGATTGGGCACAGCGTCCTTAGGGCATGTCCCTGCAGATAGACTCCAGACACCCTTCTCAGCAGCGGATGGCTGCAAACAGCACAACTGCTCATAGTGTATTACCATCCCAACAGAAGCTGCTTTGCTTTTGGCTTAGGGGACCAGATACACAAGATACATATATTTCTCTCTTTCTGCCTCCATTTCTCAGGGCCTCATCCCTGGCAGTGCCTGGGAGGTGGGACAGGGGAGAGGGGCTGCAGCCTCAGCCCTGCCCACAGCAGTGCCATGAGACCCTGTTGCGAGGGGCCCTTGATGCCCCCAATGACCAAAACAATGGCTTCAAAGAGGGGACAGGAAAAGGCAGAACCGCCTTCCCCTGAATCCCAAAGATGTGCCATTCCAAGAGCCATGCCTTTTTCCAAATTTTTTTAGTCAAAGCCTTTGACCTGAGCTGTGGGCATCCTAGTTTTCCATGAGCACCTTATCCTTTGTGAGCCCTTTGCAATGGCTGGCCGGCAGGCACCTTGTCCACCTGTGCAAAGCAGTTCGTTGCTCTGTAAGAAGCGTGTCAGTTTGAGTTTGCCAGCTTGAAATGAGTTGTCTTTCCATTTCTTTGAACATCTTGTGAGGGGGTGAGCAGAGGAACAGATCTATCTGTAAGCCAGGCATTGCTCTGTACATCTCTATCACACGGCATTTCACTAGTTTCCACTCTAAACTGCTGGGACTTTTAGTCTCCGCATAGGGAAATTTCCCTACACCCCTGATTTAGGTCAGCACCCATCCTTGGAGGTCTCCCATTTTCATAGCAGGTCAACCAGAAGCAAACACAGCATCCAAGGCGAGGTGTCCCACAGCCATCTACACTGGCAGGACAGAGGTGCTCTTCCTTCCCATTCTTTCTAAAGGACATAGGTGCTCTTCCATCCCATTCCTTAGGCACCTTTCCTCTTTCCCCACTGCCGTGCATTCACTGAATTTGGATCACAGCCTGGCATCCTTTTGTGCTCTCACTGAGCTACAAGCCACCAGTGCCCAGCCACCGAGCAGCCCCAGCACGTAGAGGCCATCGGGCAGAGAGATATGCCCATGGTGCATCCCAGGTGGCCAAGCCCAGCATGGTGGTACCCAGTGCTGCTCCTAAAGCCCCGTGCACATCAGCCAGCAAGCTGGCAGTGTGGCATGAAGCCACATTTAAGCCACCTCACTGCTGTAGACCTTGGCACCTTGGCTCATTCAGATGTGCAACAGCTGCAGGCTAGAAGTGATGCATGCATTGGGTCACTTCGGTGACAGGGAAGGCCTCCACTGAAGGAGAGGGATGCCTCACTCGGTAGGTGACCTCGCAGTCATGTCAGTGACTCTGCCTGGCACCCACAGAGTTTTCCTGTGTTGCAGGACCCATCATCCACACACTGTGAGGCACCACACTGATGCCCAAAGACGCGCTCCAGCACAAGCTCACTGGTCTACAGCGTTCAGCAGCACCTCACAGAGAGATGTCGGCAGCGACCAGGCAGCTTGTCTTAGCCTGCCCAGGGGCTCCACCAACTCTGAGAGCCCACGGGCCTGTATCAATGCCTTGCTGCACCTGGCCTCACCTGCTCCAGCAGATTTCCAGCGGATCTGCCTGGCCTGGGAGATGCTGTTGGAATTGGGGTGCTGGCGGAGCAGCCACAGGAACTGCAGCGTCAGGAGTCAGGACTTCCCCTGACAGCGCCACAGATGACAACTCAGCAAGTTCATTCTGCAGAAACTAGATAACATCAGCACAAGGTGGTGGTTACTGGCAAAGGATCCGTTCCTGAAGCTTCATCTGAGACGTGATAGGCAGCAGCGAAACCTCACTGTCACACAGACCCAAAGCGTGCTTTTGCTTCAAGCCATGCAGGCTTCTGGAAGTAGTGCCTGGCTGGTACATCACGGGTGCTTCCTCTTGCAGGGCTGGGGCTGTCCCCTTGCTCCTGGAGGAGCCAGAGCTGGAGAAGCAAACAAACATCCAAAGAAAGTGGAGGGGCAGGTGGTATTTTCAGGCCTGGGGGAAGCAGCAGGAGGGTTTTCTCATTGCTGTGCAGCCATCCTGGTGGCACTTGAGCCTTTCCCGACTGCCAGCCCTGCTGCCAGCCACGGGCCACGCTGGTGTCACTCAGAGCATGCTGGCACCCCTGATCATGAAAGCAGTTTCCATGGCTCTTGGTAAATATCAAGGCTGGGGATTTTTAGGGGTTGTTTTCCAGCAAGATGAACAGAAGAGCCAATAGAGAGAAAGATAAATGAATACCTGCTGGCCTTGGCTCATAATGAAACAAGAGTGGCAGGTCACTGGTAAAGGTCAGCTGATAACACGTACCGCATGTCACAGAATCACCCTCCGGTCCTGCCAAGATGGGCAGAGGAGGCGAGTTTTTCAAACACAGGATGAGAGCGATGCTATCAAAAACTGCAAAGTAATGGCCTGTGAGCGTGATCTGCCCAAGGGGCACCGGTGGGACAGATGCCCTTTGTGAGATACAGCCCTGCAGGCAGGGGAGCCAGGGTATGGGATGGGGAGAGCGTGAGAGGAGGAAGGGAAGGGAGCTGTGAGCAAACTTTGGGCTGCTTGACGGTCCTTGGATGGTTGCAAGAGAGAGGGGTGAAGAGCTGGTGAGCTTGCAAGACTGGGGAAACTGGGGTTCTGCTGCCCAGGAGAACGGAGGCAGGCAGAGGGTGCGAAGCACTCACACCACCCCCCAGCCCTGTCACTCCAGCGCTGCCTCAGGGCTGATGCACTGGGTCAGAGCAGCACCCACCTTCCCCTTTGGGCAGGGGGAAGAGGCAAGAGAGGCTGTGCCGTGGGGCACCAGGGAGATGGAGGTGCTCATCAGCCTGAGTGTCAGACAAAATCTGGGGTCGTGCCCTGGGGACAGCTCCTGCTTGAACAGGGCAAGGTGGCCCCACTGGCAGCCTGGCCGAGGCCCCCCAGCAGCAGGAGGTGTGCCGGGGCCGTGGCCGTGCAGCTCCTCCTGCTGGTGGCAGCGCCCGAGAGGACACCGTGGGGAGGCCCACAGCCTCCAGCAGTTCTGGCACTGGGTGCCATCCGCCCTGCAAGGGGGTGGGTGGGTGGCCTTTGAGACGTGGCCTTTGTGTTTTCTAAGTAAGCCCCCCATCATCGGGTCTTGTGCCAAAAGCGCCGTGGGACGCGGGTGGGAGGACATTGCCACCGTTGTGTGTTGGGTTCGGGAGCACCACGCTGGTACGGAGCCACCGGTGAGTGCTGGGCTCCTCCGAGGTGCAGTCACAGATGGGGCTGCATGTACACCCCCGGTGGTGTCTATTCCTGAGGGAAAGGTGACAAGAAAAAACATAAGTAATTCAAGCTGTGCCCCCAAAGAGCTGATGCAGGACCGCAGAGCCCCATGCAGCAGCCACTCATCTCACCTCCTTGTAGTGATGGCCGAGCCATCAGCAGCATCCAGAGAGCCCCACCGCCAGCTCCAGGATCCACCACTACGCTACTGCTGCCTTCGCTGACTGCTTTTGGCATGCTTGGTTTCAAAGGGCATCTTACATTTCTCTTTGAAGCCAGCTGTTTTCATAGCAGCAAGTTTTACTGCAGTGTGGCTGTTTGCCAGAGAAGGGTCCTTGCCTGCATCCATGGCACTGCCAGGGTGGCTGAAGGTGTGTGGTGGGTCGGTGGGATTCACAGCAGGTCTCCACGTGAGGATGAGCACACGGACTGTCCAGGTGAGCAAAAAGCATGAGATACCTGTGGCCGGCCCATCCGATGTCCCACTGACCAGCAAAGAGGAAGCTGATAGTTGCAGGGGTATGGAAATTCCTTACTTTGTACACTCTGCAGAGGGAAATAAAGTCCCAAAGAGAGAAGCAGGCCCAGGAAGTGCTCTGCATCCTTTCAGCAGAGCTCGATGAGAAGCATCGCATTCCTCAGAATTATCCAGACTGGCTCCAGACAGCAGCAAGGACTGGGTCAGGTCGGAGCCACGGCGGCAGGGCAGCAGGAAGCAGGGGAGGAAAGCTGTCCAGCTGTCGAGGGCTGCAGAGCAGGCAGCGGGAGCCAGGCCACACACTGCTTTTCTTTACCAGCTTTGTTTCAGATCCCTTCCCTGCACATCCCTCTAGCGCACCTCAGCCAACAAATCGTCCCATGGCAATAATTTGGCTGTGACAGATCCAACATATTTCACACTAAATAAGGCAGCTGGCAGCATTTTGGGAGGTCCCAAAGACAGAAGTTATAGAAGGGGAGGGGAAACCCAGGAAGAAAGTGGGACAGGGGAAGGACCAACGTCAGTTATCACTGGAGGTTAGGGGGCAGAAGAGGAGTCTGCAGAGATAAACATGCATTTGAGAAGCAGTCATGCTCAGGGAAGACCTCCTCCCATGCTATTACCACATTTAGGGCAAACTCATCCTGTCCCCACTACCACGTCAGCGCTACTGGCTGGAATGTAGCGGATGCTGAAAGCTTCTTTCACTCACAGTTTGCGAAGTCACTTCATCCACACCAGGTATGACACCAGGCTGGGAGATGACTGGGTTCACCACTGCTCCATGAGACACGTGGGACACACCGCCCAGTGGTGTCCCATGTGTGAGACGGGGCCTGCCCCAGTCCACACTGAGGAACCTTCCCGCTGCCTGTGGATGTAAGGCTCGGAAACACACCAATGTAGTAGGTTATACACATGGGGATGTCCTTTCAATCCCAGCAGACCATTTAGTCCTAGCAGCTGAGTATCTGCTGAACCTGCACACCCCTGTGCTGGCCCTGGCTGATGCCCAGGGTAGGGGTTGGCTTTCCCAGAACATCAGTCAGGGCCAGGGCTGGGACCCAGGGGTCTTCTACCTCCTTCCATGAAAGGGATCACCACCACCACAACCTACCTTCTGTGTTCCCTGAAAGGATTTCGAACTGCTGCACCCATGCTGAATCCAGAAGGAAAAGGCAAGGTGGTCTCCCATGTCTCACACCTCTGCGCTTCCAGCCAGTGAGTCGTGCCCTGCCCTGTTATGTGCAGCACTGAGCTGCTTCCTGACTGACAACACTCAGAGCCACCTCCGAGGTTCTCAGTTTCCCCAGGATGAACTCCTCTACTAACACAGAGAGGCACCAAGATGGTTCTGGGATCAGCTTCACTGTCCTGGTCAGCCAGAGGACAGCGAGCACAGCCAAAAACCCAGCAGCTGCTGTCACAATGCCAAGCACCAGCCAGAGCCCACCACGGCCTAGCCCAGACAAAGCACAGGAGGACAGCGTATGTAAAGGTAACATTTACTGAGAGATACAGAACTGAGTATTATGAAGGACATACATGGATGGAGACGGCAGCGACACCCCTGCGGAGGGCTGCTGGACCCCCTTCCCAGCATGCTGGGGGAAGGAGCCGCACGCCGCCGGACAAGTAACACAATGGAGATAACTGTGGCATATGCATTTGTAACAAACAGACCATCATAACATACATTTCTATGGGATCACATCTAGTGATTATATAAATCCATATAGAGATCGCTGTATAAAAACTTTGTAAAAAATATCTTAAAAAAAAGTGTAAAAATGTGCATTCAAAAGCACGGCCGACGCGGACAGCTGGGCTGTAAACATTATACTGAGAGTGTGCTTGTGGGGGGCGCCTGCGCCACCGAGCCCCGACAGGCCTGCCCACCAGACGGGGCTGCGTCAAGTGTTTGCGGTTCTTCGGTTGGGGTTTCCGTGCGGAGTGTGCGCCAGGAGCGGTGGCGGCCTTCGGGGATGGCTCCGGCATGCGGCGGGGCAGGAGTGCTGCAGGCACTGCTCCGCTGCCCCGCTGCCGTCCCCCCTGCCTGCAGGCCCCACTCCCCACCAGCACGCTGAGGGGATGTTGGGAAGAGAGAGGCGAAGAGGGAGCTCCTCCCGTGCCTCCTCCTCTCCTCCTTCTCCTTGCAGGACGTGCTGCCGTGCCGTGGGTCCCCAGGGCCGCGAGCAGGCCGAAGGGCCGCGATGAGGTATCACAGAGAGGTTGCCCTCGCCTGTGCCGCTAGCTCTGCTCCCGGGTTCAGCCTCAGAGTAGACGGTTGACAGGTTCCCAATCTTCTCTGCCCCAAAATTTGTTTGGTCCATAGTTCCCAAGGAAGCCCACTGGGTCCTGGATGCACCAGGCCTCGGTGCACAGTTCTTCATACAGTACATACATTAGAGACCCTGGAAGACCCTGCGCCACTGTCTCCTCCTCCTGGCCCAGTGCCACCTTCACTTCTTCTCCAGCTGCTCCAGCAGCGGGTTGGCTTCGCTCTCGGGTGTCTTGATGCTGTCTGTCCGCACAATGCAGGTCGGACGGTGCCGGTTCAGCATCAGGATCAGCTGCTGCCTCTCTTGTTTCAGCTCTTCTATCTGGGCCTTCAGCTCCGCGTTCATGAGCTCCAGACGCTCAGACTCCTAACAGGGCAGAAACACAACTGCATGTGACTGCTCCAATGGAACAGATGCAAGAAGTATTTGGCCAACAAGCCACCCCCGTACAGGAGCAGCCTGAGGACATGCCAAGACACCAGGTTCCTCCAGGCAGTTCCTACCCAACCCCGTCACCTTGTATCAGGGCAAGGAAACACACAGCCAGCTCCTAGGGCAGGACTCTGCTGCACCACAGCGAACACCCTGCCTGGCTGCTTTCCACGGGCTGGAAGGACACCAGGAAATGAACCTGCATTTTTAAATTTTGAAAGGTTCATCCTGCTGTCAGCAAGGAGCTGCCTTTGTGAAATGGCTCCTTGTCCCAGCTGTGTCATTTGCCTGCATCCCACCAGCCCTTAGAGAAAAGCAGTAAGGTAGTGGGAGTGTTTTTCTGCCTTGGGGTCACGGCCAGAGGGAACCTGGCCTCTGAACGGGGAAGTCTCCAGGAATCTGGGCAAAAGGCCCCTGTCCTGGGCCACATTCCCAAGGGTGCTCCTGCTCCAGCACCGACACCGGCAGACTATCAGAGCCCGCTTTCCCCCATGCCCAGAGCCCACCTCCAGGTCAGGGCACCCACCCGCTGCAGGAACTCTGTCCTCTCCTTCTTCTTGTTACGACATCGCGCTGCTGCTACTTTGTTTTTCTCCCGGCGCCTTTTCCTCCTCTCCTCTTCCTCATCAAGCTGCAACAAGACGGAGAAGCCCTGGTCAGAGCCATCAAGTGGAGGAGGTTGGGAGCCCCTGGCAGCCCCGCTGCCGCCCTCACCAGTGGTCACCAGTGACGTGGTCTAACCCTTACAAGGAACCAAACGTGCCCCTGCCACAGCCTCTAACGTTGATGTGCCTTTGATGCCGGGGCCAAGCCACCAGGCCACCCCAAGACGGTGGGACAGGAGCTGCACCTCCGATAGACACGGGACACAGCAGTGCCGGTGCTGTTTGCCGTGACTCAGTCGCTCTCTGCTGTCTGATTCAAACCGCACAGACCAGGCTAATGAGCCCTATGGGCTGGAAACCCATAATCAAAGTACTTAGGGATATTTACTACAAAGCCTGTGTAAGTGGCCTGTGGCACGCTTACAGCCGGGAACCCAAACCAGTTCCTTCTCCAGAGAACTGCGAGTGCTACAAAGCCCTGCGAGCTCAGTATCCAGGCGACACCTTGCAGCACAGCTGTAGGAGAAAAGACCCTTTGCACCTTTAAGACCCACAAATAACTGTGAGCATTTGGCCTGGGACTCTGAAGTCTGAGATGTCAGACCGATCTGCTTTGTTCCTATCAGTTGGCAGCTGACGGCATACAAATACAGTGACAGCAACATTTACTTTATGATCATTTCCAGTCTACTTCTACCTTCTTCAAGGGCAACTCTAGCCTGCCAAGGCAGCCACATCCTTCCCTTCGTACCTCCCCAAGACAGCGTAATCGAGGGACGTACCTCCCAGACAAGCCTCTCGCAGCACATGCCACCTGAACAGCCTCACTGCTCTCACACCTGGGCTTAGGGACCTCATAAGGAGCCAAGAGATCTCCAACACCACAGGCACGAAGTGGTGGTGGGCGTGGGGATTTTGATTTACAGAATCAAAACTCCTCTAATCAAAACATCTAAATGTGATGTGCCAGGACAGAACGAAACGTTAACTGGGCAGAGTTAAGTAAGCTGCATATCTAGTATCGAGAGGACAGTGTCCAAGTTTTATAGCACTAACAGCTTTTGCATCTTCTCTGTCATCTCCCACCAAATTTACCATTTTAGATGGGAGTGAGATATTAAGCAAAAGGCAGCACAAGCTACACCCAGACTTCCCACAGTGCCAGGCTGCAGCCATCCCTCTGCCACAGCAGCGCTATGCTTAGGAGAACCAGGATGGGACCTGCGCTGATGCCCCCATGTCCCACCAGAAGCTGCCAGCTCTCAGTACACACACACAACGCAGATGTGGCGGGCATTTGCAGAAGCGACCAGGCAGGCTCTAACTCCAGGCTCTGCTGCCTTTTCCTGGAAGAAGAGTGAGAGCAGCAGCCTCACTGTCTCCCTGGGAACTGCCTGACACATTTCCATGCCTAGCTGCTCTGCTTAGTAGGGATCAAAGAATAGAAGTGTCCCTTCCCTGCCCCCTTCAGCTTCCCCTACACCCACAGAGGGCCAGCAAAGGGCCACGTCCCTTACATGGTGCCTACAGGTGCTCAGGGAGAGTGGCTCAGCACACATAGCAGCAGCCTGAACCCTTGGCTCTGCTTTTTGTTGTCCTACAGCTCCTGCCACTTCAAGAAAGCAGCTTATCTCCTTTCTGCCTCTGTTTCAGTTCAAGAGGGTGACATGTCCCTGGTGCTGGGGGTTAGGACTCAGCTCTGTTACAGGCACGATGGTAACAGTGCATCCACCACCCCATACGTGGGCTTTGTGTGCACCGCCATGGACAAATACCCCTGCGCCCGGGCAAAAATCTGCCTTTTCCCCAGCTCTGCACAGAGCATGGCATGCCAGCACCCAGCTTCCCCGGGCTCCAACTCCCTGCAAGAGAACAGTTGCAGGCTGCATTGCAGAATTACACGCAGGTTTCTTCTTGGCTACTCACAGAATAAGCAGCTACTGCTTTGGCTCTCCCAGGCTTTTGCTGCAAAGCCCATGCCAGGCGCAGCTCTGTTTGCCATCCTCAACTCCTTGGCTCCACAAGCCATGCAGGGGAGGAAGAGGCTGCAGGGGAGGCAGCCATCTAGGGGCTGGTGGTGGGGTTCCTGTTGTCTTTCCTCCACATTTCCCTGGAATATGCAGATCAAACTGCTACAGAAGTAGCAGACCAGGAGCTTGGGACCGCATTTGGCTTTAGATACCAACTCATGGTGTGAGCTGCCAGGACACCGCTGGACACAGCACTCCACTGAAAGGTGCTCAATGAGCTCAACTGCAATGGTTCTCCCAGCAGGAGTCCACCACAAGGGGTGGGTGCAAAGGATCAGGAAGCGCACCAGTGGGTGGGCCTGGATGCTGCTGAGTGTTTACCATAAGATTTGGGTGAAACCAAGTGTCAGCACTCATTCGGAGCTCCCAAAGATGAAGCTGCTGCTTCATCTGCTTGAGCTCACAGCTCACCACGGATCACCTCTCACACAGCTGGCACCTCTGTACCGACACCCCTGACAATGCACAACGCCCCATCCTCACGCAGCACTGTCTGAAGTATTCTCCAGCAGGAGCAAGAGGACGGTTCAATAGGGTTCTCTACTGGACAGTCCTGACAGAAGCCACCACTCCCACCGCTTTGGGCCTCACACTGATGGACTTCCAGCTCCGTTTGCTGGCACTGGTTGACACAAGCAGCACCAGCACAGCGAGGTTCAAGGAGCCAGCCAAAAACATGAGGCAAGCACACAAGGAAAACACTGTGCAAGTGTCTCCCAAGACCCTGTAATGCAACTGCGACATGATAGCCTGTGGGACCAAACAGCAGCCACCCACCATCCCCTCCCCAGGAGCCCTGAGGTGAAGCTGAGGCCCCGAGCAGCGGCTGGGCCAGACCCAGCTCCTCAAATGGGGCTCTAGTCTAGCCGGCTGCCAAAAGCTGTGAGGGACCCGTCACATCTGGAACACCATGGCAGGGACAGGGAGGAGGCACCAGCAGGCAGGGTGACATGCTGGTTAACCATGCTGCCAGGGCGCCCGGGCACAGAGCGACCTGGGCAGCAGCAGGCACCCCCGGGGAACAGCCCCTGTGCCGCCCGCAGGGCCGCCCGCAGCCAGCAGCCCCCAGACTCACCTCACTTTTCACGGGCTGGGGCCTCTTCCCAAGCTTCACCTCCAGGAAGTGGAGCGGCGAGATCATGGCCCCGATGTTGCGGATGTCGGCGTATTTCAGCTCCTCGGCAGTCAGGGCGGTGCCAGGCAGTCCCGTCAAGGGGCCGAGCCCAGGCAGCGCGCCGGCCGTCAGCGACGGGTCGGGGATCTGCCCTGGCATCATAGCAGGGGACACGGCTCTGCAGGCTGCAGAGAGAGAGACACGGCCCGTTACCGCCCCGCTCGCAACCTGGCACAAACCCAGCCGACTCCACAGGCCAAGGGAAAGCTGCCGCTCTTCCCCAGGGATGGCAAAGGCAAGGACTGAGCAGAAGTTGGGTGGCAGAAACCAAAATATATAAATCCTGCTAGGAAGTGTACCCTACTGGCCTGTAGGTCAGGAAGAAGAGACCCGAGAGGCACAGCACCAGAGAAACAGGAGCTTGGTGCAGTGACTTACAGGATCAACAGCGATGTGGTCCCACAGGTTGTTGGTCTTGGCACACCTTTCTCTGGAGTGCCGAAGATCAAGGTTTGCTCTTACTGCGTTTTGATTAATGCACAGGTATTAGGATGAGAAGAAAACAGCATTGTGAGGACTGCACCGTGCCTCAGGCTGGCTGCCTGCTGGGCAGGCTGAGCCTGCTGACCGGGGTCGGGGCACAGCACTCGGGGACTGAGGGTAAAACAATGAAAAGCTGCTGAGGGAGAAACCTGCCACTGAACAAACATCTCCCAGCACAAACATGAGGAAACAAAGGCTGGAGGGGAGGGGAAGCGGAGCAATGTGCAAAAGGCTTCTGCTATCAGGAGGGAAAGAAAATGGAGCTTGAGAGAGAATAGGATTGGAACAAGCTTTGGCAAGTCGCTTATAGGCAGAAGAAAGGGAGTTACCAGGAAATGTGCAGAACAACTGTCTAAGAGATACAGAAATAAAATTAGACCTAAACTGGGAAGCCTGTAGAGCTGGAGCTGTCCTATCAGCCAAAAAGCAGAGGGAGCAGGTGGCTGTTGGCTACCACATAAGCATGTCTCTGCTTGCGTAACAGGCCTGGGACACTCTCTAGTGACCCAGTTACAACACGCGGTGTCACCTTCTGTCCACGCAGCCACCATTCCCCCGCCCCGAACACAACCACACGTCGCTGCGCCGCCCTCCCGGCACTGCCCAGCCTGACTGGTCCAGAGCACACGGGGAGCCTGGGGGCAGCCGCCCCATCCCAACACGTGTCAGGAGGCACCCCAGAGGGGGAGAGGGGCTGCAAGCTGGTAGCACCCAGTGTCAGAGCCAGGAGATGCACGAGGTGAGGGGTAATGTGCACTCACCCTGTTCCTTCCCAAGCATCCACCTCAGACACTGAGACGGGGCCAGGGGTGATGCAGACTTTAGGTCCAGGCAGTACGGCTGTGCTAAGTGGAGGCACACGTTACCAAGCCAGCTGCCCAGTACTAGCCATCGCAGGTGACAGATCTGTCACCACCAGACTGCAAATGTGCGCAGAGCCGGGTGTGGGATAGCAGTGACGGATCACTGAGTCGCACAGGGACCTCTAGAGGTCACCTAGTCCAACCCCCTGCTCAAGCAGGTCAGCAAGTGCAAGTCTTAACTATGACAAGCAGAGAAGTTAAGGACTCCTTGACACTGGCACGTCTCTCTGCCCAGGAGATTATTTGATGTATTAGTTAATGTGGAGGTGAGCAGTGAGGGGGAAGGAAAGCCAATCATACAGGTTAGTCCAGACCAGAGAGGCAAACAAAAGCTCCACGGCTCCCAGCACGAGTGCTGTGCAAGCCGTCCTGATGTGACAGACCAAGGGATTTGCATCAGGGAGCGCCTATGAACTGCAATATCCTGTTAGCTGTCACACATTCTAGCCTGCCACCGAGACCCAGGTGTCAGTGCTAGCTGTCCCAAGGCAGAGTGTGCTCAGCAGACAGCAGAGGGACTTGAGAAAGAGCATGGAAAGCAAATGCAGCACCACCATGACCGTACAGAGGCAGTGACATGCAGCGAGCAGGAAGCAAGCCCTCTGCTGCGGTCATCTTTCAGGAGGAGAGACGAGAAAGGGGAGGGCAAGGCAGTGCTCACAGTGCTGGTATGCAGGGGAAGGATGCTGGGCGCGGGGAGATGATCTGCACAAGGACACAGCAGCCCAAGAAGGAGCAGATGGGAAAGAGAGGAGAGATGAGCAACTTCTGAAGGAAAGGGATGCTACCTGAAGAAATGGACTCCTGCCCATCTGACGATAAAAGAGAAGTAATTTGGTAGTGACACTTGACCTCAGAAGAGGCCACATGTCAACTCACTGAGACTGCAGAGCCCTGAAACAATCCAAAGCATTTATTCCTCCAGAGCAGTCCCCGAAGCGGCCAGCTGTCGCTCCACATTGCAGAGGTTGTGTTGCATGGTGCCAGCAGTGCTCTGAAGCTGCCACCTCCCTTCCCTGCCGTCCAGGCCTTACGCAGCAAAGATACCCAGAAACCAGGAAGGGACCTTCCCCCGACACACTGCCCCAGGATACAGCAGCAGAGTTATCTCACACTGCCGTGTGGGGACAACTGCATGCACTGCATCACGAGCCCGCTCCCAACCACCACCAGTGAGGTGGCACACGGCGGCACTGGGAAGAGGCCTGCTGACAGCAGCGTGGCCAGGGCCAGCTCCTGCACACCCCCAGCAGCAGTCCCATGGACGTCCACCTCCAGCCTCAACAGCTGGGGCATAATGGCAAGCTAGAACACCGTGGCAGAGTATACGAACACCCTGAAGGCTCCTTCCTGCACATGCTGCGAGCTGCGCTGGCACACACTAATCTGGGGCCTTGGCCCACCCTTTCATATGGTTCAGGCTGGGACCTGACTCAAGCCCACTGCGGGATGCTTGAATTCATTCTCAACTTCGGGACCCCAGTTTTAATTAATTGTTTTATATCATGACAGCAAGAGTATCTACATGCCAGGCTGGACAGTCCAGGTCCTCAGCTACAGAGAATTCATGGTCAATATCGTTTATGAAATAGAGGGAGAATATATATATATTTTTTTCCAGGCTATGGGACTACCTGACCACTGAGAGCCACCCTGCACTCCAGCTCTGAGCAGCTACCCAGGGAATGCTTGCCAAGAATTTGAGAAAACATTGTGTTTTATCTGGTCCACCTTTTCCCTCTGCATCTTTGGTCTGGTGGCTTAATGTGCCTTGAAAGAGCCTGAGTGAAGGAGCTGGCCTGGTACCTATTGTGCTCTAAAAACTTAACCTGAGCCCAGTTACTGCACAGGTAAAGCCCACATCACACATGCATCAGCTTAAACTAAATCTAAAGCAGTTCAAACCAAAGCACAAGGAGCCACCTGGAAGAAGGTGAGCCTGCACAGTAGGACAAACTGAGAACTAGGCGAGAAGGAAGGCTCCTCCAAGAGAGATCTTGTTCAGGGGTCAGGAAGCTCAGGGGCACACTGAGAACTGCCAAGAGTCAAGTTGTGTTAGACCTTGGAGAGGAATGTAAACCATTCCCAGCAGAGCTGTAACCGCAAAAACGAGGGAATGAGGAGAGATGCCACCCTCTCAGAGCAGGGTGCAGCGAGCATTAATCCAGCCCAGTCCCTGAAGCACCACCGCCGCAGGCACCATCACTGCCGATCGCAGGGACTTTCACGTCCGACTACTTCTGTTCCCAGGTACCCAAGTCTCAGATACTTTCACCTACTTTCCTGCCTAACACTACAGGTAAGAATTTGTACTTTGATCACGTTAAAAATGCCAAAGGATGTAATTTTAATTTAATATTTGGCCTTATTCCTGAGGCCGTTACTCTGGAAGACACCAACATGCCTGCCTAGAGCTCCAGCACATCTCTACCACATTTGCATGTTAGGACAGAAATAACTTTGAGGTGCAAGATCTGAGTTTGACCTTTAAGTTGCAGCTTTTCAATAGCCAGATCTTGCTGGAAGTGGCGAATACAGCTGGTGCATTGCCAGTTTGTAATTCTACCGTGGATATTCCCTTGCGGTGTTTGTTATTTCTAAGGAACGTGAACCAACTCACCTCTGATTCCTTCGCTCTCTAACACCATGCTTTAGCTAGGATTCTTATTAGATTTGTTCTTTTCATAACTGGTTATTAACACAAACTTTTTTTTCTCCTCAGTGCCAGGCAGTCTTTCAATGACTCCTCCTTACATGAGCTGAAAAGAAGTTGCATCTTCAGTAAAACCTAGCTTTCTTGTCTCCTACTGCAGATCCACACAATTCCTGCATTGTATCAGCTAAGCTTCTTCACATAATGAAGCCAAGAGCAAAGCAAAGCAGCAAGGGGAAAGAGAATGTGTAGTCTTCCATCTGACACTGGTATCTGCATGACGCCAGCTGCTCCAGTTTACATTCCCTGTAGCTGTGCGTTCTGCACTGATGCTATTCATCATTTTGTGCCACAACATCTCAAGATGCTCCACAGTGAATTATGAGACAGAGGAGGCTTTCTTAAAACTTCAGCCCAGCGATGCACAGCTTGTGCCATTCAATGCTCTCTTTAGCAACTAACCTTACGGCAAAAATCTGGTCAACACGTGATTTCATGGGTCAAAACTCAGTTTGTACTTCTTCAGCTTTGCTCCTACCCTCCCCTTGTTCTGGGTAAGTGCTGGAACACGAGACTTGACCTTTTGCCAAAATGTCTGTAAACCCTCCTAATTATTGCAGTCACTTTTGCATCCTCACTCTGGAACTGCAGGTCTCAGACCTGCAGTCTGCTGGCAAGCTCAGTTATTTTATCTGCAGTCTCATCTCCAAAAAGCTGACAACAGTGCAGCTTCCTTTTCTCACCTTCTTGCTGCATCTTTCGCAGCAGTGACGAGTGGTTCTGTCCTTTGTCCCCCAGCTACGTCTTTATGGTCAACGGTCCGTGACACTGACTCACTTAATGTTTTATTAAAGGCAGCACGGAGCACTCCTTGTTTTTCTCCTGTTGCTGGGGTCTGTTCTTTTCTGGAGCCAGCTGCCTAGTGGGAAGAAGCTTTACTGAGCTGTTACTGACCCACACATTTGCTCAGCTTCGCTGTCCCTGCATATGCTCCTCTTCTTTCTCTTACACTTCAAATCTTTATTTTCTTGTGGTTTTGTTGTTGTTTTGTTTTCCATACTGCCTCTGCTGTTGCTTTTTCTGGGGACTCCGAGTTTGTTGTTTTTTTCCTTTTTCTGAGGTAGCTGATGTTTGCGCAGCAGCTACTGCATAAATCTAACGTGCGTAGGCATAATCCACGTAGCCCAGGGTCCCTGGGGGCTTGTATTCTGGTTGCTAGCCTATATTCATGCCCCTCCTGCCACCTCTTCAGTGCTATTCTTACCCGCAGACTAAAACCAGCACAGGAATGCCTACCTTTGCTGAAGTCACACATTCATTTCCCTGTGCAGAAGCTGCCTTAGTCTGTATCTGCTACTCCCCCGGGAGCATCCTGTGCATCCTCACTTAGCCAAGTGCGCCGTTTGCGTCTTTATAAGCCAGATGCAGTTGCTGCTTTGTCAACAGCACCATCCTACAGCGAAGACCACAACATCTCCAAGCAGCTTCTGACAGACACCCGTCACTTCACCTTAAATTGCCATTGCTGCCTTATCTGTGCTGTCAGCTTCCTTGGTGACAGTGGGAGCTGTTTACAACCTTATTTTCAGTTTCTGGTTCAAGTACTGATTATAAATCACGGTTCCTTCCAGCACAAGCTCTAGCACACACTCTGACATCTGCAGTGGTTGACCCCAGCACCCTTCCGATGCTCAGAGTGCCAGTCTGGCACCTATTGCCAGCCAGGGGGGTTTGCCACTGTGAATATCAGCCTGTTTCTCCTTTTTCCAGGCGAACAAGCAGTGCCATAAGGCAGTCTGTCCCAGCAGCCCTTCTCCACGCTGCCTGCAGAACCAAGGCCCTGTCTGCCTGTTGTTCTGCCACGCCAGGCCCGACCTGGGTGCCTGCCATTACTTGTCAGCTGCCATGCATCGGAGCGCTGCCAAAGCCTGCAACCTACCATACGAGCTATCTTTGATCTCTTCATCAGTACGTTAGCACTTAGCATACTGCTGCCATTTGTTCGTGCAGTCCTGGAGCCCTGGGCTCTAAGTCAGCCCTTCAACTGTTCGTGGCCAACAAGCAAAAATTCTGCTTTGGAGATCAGAAGTAACACTGCCATCCATGAGAAGCAAATTACGGTCCCCTGGAATTTATTATGGCTTTACCAACCTTTTTTACTTTTGCTTTTAGCTCCTGGCTATCAAGTTTGCTCAGTCTGTGTGCTCTACACCGCATCTTTCCAGTTCCTTCTCATTGGCAGAAGGATGATTTATATGAAAGCCCTTTCCTGACATGCCCGACTTCTCATGCCTCAAGAATGTAACTTTCTAAACAAAGACAGGGCAATTGGCTATCACTTGTTTTCTGAAGCACGGAACCACTTGCTTTTTCCCCATCTGGCCTTTTCTGGCTGGGGGGCTGCAGGGGGCTGAGGTCCGTGGAGCCCACAAACACTTTTCCACGTCAAGGTTCAGCACCCAGCAAATGCCGTGTTAGCACTACCACGCTGCAGGCAGAAAGCCACACCTCATATGCCCAGTGCCAAAAGTACCTGAACATGCAATTATTTTTTTCCCCCGTTTTCTACAATGTGATATGCTCCCATTCCCAGGCAGCAGCCTCCAGCTCTGAATGCCAGATGCACCTAGCTGGAAGTAGCTCCTTGCAGCAGGGCACCCTGTGACCTAACTTCTTCTGCTCTGTATTTTTAAAAGCAGTTACTTCCAGTGCCAAAGGCCACACCGATCAGTATCAGTTATTTGCCAACCATCAAAACACAGCAACAGCCAAGCCCTTTGGTTGTAACCTGTCCTTCAGATACCCGTGCAGCAGCGCTGGCAAACATGGACTTTAACAGGCGCTGCGCGTTTACTCATTCATCTGCTGAACCCGTGGGTGCACAGCCCAACACCCGCGGTGCGCCGAAGCGCTGCAGTGACACCCGCTGGGATTAAACTGTGCGTGCCCCCCCTTCGGCAAGGACGTAGTGCTGCTGAGTGCTACGTGGCATCTGGGGAGGTTGCCCCTTGTCGGAAGACCAGTTTAAGGCCTCTCAGCCTTACCAGGTGTGCCGAGCTGCAGCGTGCCACCTCTGTATGGCAGACACCACGGGGCCTCACCACTGCCACTCCATTTCCATCCCAAGAGGTTTGCAGCCAGCTCCTGCAACCAAGGGCAAAGAAGAACCCTTCCCACAGACACCCCCAGCTGCCCCTCCAGGTCCTTCTCTCCTACAGGCGATGTGGTGGACAAAGAGCTGCAGGGTTTGCGAGCACCCTTCCATGTAATGTCCCACCCAGATCCCTGAGCTCCACCAAGTGGGCTGCAGGGCCACGGTGCTGAAGAGAGGAAGAAGCTTTGGAGGAGGAGATCCTCAGGAGATGGAAAACTAGGCCGACTTCTTGAGTGGGAGCAGCCTGGCTCAGCCCTGGATGTCTGGTTTCATACAGATGGCAGGAAGAACGCCTGAGTCGCTCACAGCAAGAAGGCTGCGAGGAGCATTCTGAGAGCAGGAACACGGAGAACCCTGCTGCTTCCCTCCTCTCCTCCACCTGGGAGGCACCCAGCTCCCACACCGCACCCAAGGGGCAGCCCAGAGCAGGCAACCTCCCCGGGACACACGCGCAGCCCCACCAGCTTTGTGGCACCACCACACGTCTGCCTGTCTGCTGCTTTGGCCTCTTATTCCCATTATGAGAAGGCAAGAAATCAGTCCTCAGCTTTAGAAATAACCCCCTCTTTGCCATCAGCAAAGCTGTCGGCTCGCAGTCCTCCTCCTTCCCCCAGCATTTTCCTCCATACCTTCGCAGGGCAGTAAAGAGCTCCGGTTTAGCACCACACTACCCCTACCACTGCAATGCAGCACCTTCAAGCAACCTGTACCAGCAGGGGTTTGTACAGCACCCAGCACAGCCAAGGCTCCTCGCAGCTACTGCATTAAGAGATTGCCATTAATTATGGCTTTGGCACGGAGCGTGGCAGACATTTAATAACGCTGCACCACGCACCGGACAGCAGCACAGAACACGAAGGTAGAAGCGACCCTATTCCTGCCCACAGCAGTTCAGACGGACTTGTGGAGGAGGGAACGTGCTGATCTGAGCTAGGCTGCAGCTCAGGCAGTGAGGTTAACAACTGACTTGTTAAAATCCCCCAGGACCTTCCACAGCCGCATGTGGTCTGGGCTGGAATCTTCTTCAAGAAGCCAGCCCTCCCCTGGCACAGAGCTCCAACCTCAGGGGCAAGGGTGGCCTCCGAGATGAGAGGCCCCCCTACAAACTCCTCAGAATTGTGCCCTGAATGCCAGGGTCATCCACAAAGACCTTTAAGCCATATAAAGACCAGCTCTGGCTAGCTTGCAGCAGCCCCGCTCAGCTGGGAGGCCCAAACAGACCTTCGGCTCCCGGGCTGCATGCTAAATAGCCTGCAGGGTTTGGACTGACGCTCTGGGCACTCCATGCAATGGAGAAACCCAAGCAAGCAGACAAAGGCAGATGGCACCAGGCTTGCCATGCCCGCTCCTTGCCACATGGGCACTGCAGGACACGTGCCAGCTGCCACACACCACGGCTTGGTTCTGGGGGAGTCAACGGGGTATGGCCCACCACAGCAAGAAGAGCTTCTGGGCAGCTTCAGGCTCTCAAGATGCTGCGTGCTGCCCACTGCCTGGCCAGGCAGAGCAGGACAAGTAGCAAACACCAGCATGGGGAAGGAGAGCACACGGCAGATGCTTGGCACTGCCCACTCTCGGACAGCCCAGCTGGGCACGCTGCTGAGCAGGAGGGGATATCTGCTCCTCCTTGGCCAGGGCCACAGCAGAGACCTTGGCATCCTGTAGGAGGGAAGTGCTGAGCTGCAGCGAGGAGGGAGAAGCAGCTGTAGTGGGCAGAGGGAGCAGCAACCTGCCGTGAGCTCCCGGCCACCCCGAGAAATCGCAGAGACCCGAGGAGCGCAGCAGCCAATCGCCGCCTGACACAGGGACGGCCTGGACGGCGGCTCCTGCACCCACCCACTCGTCCCCCAGATGGGCAGGTTTTTCTCTTCCCTTTTTGAATCACCAGGAGTCATACTGAGGATGTGAACTCCAACAATTGGCATTCCCAGATGTCCCCGTGAAAGCGGTAACCACCAAATTCCCAGCGCGGACTCTGGCAGCGGCCTCCAGATAGAGTTTTTCACGCGAGTTCTCCTGAAACCAGCTAAAAAATCCTGCTCCGAGCTGCTGAAGCATTTGTTTCTGCTGAGCCCTCGGAGTCCAAACACACGCGCACACACACACAGTTTGGCAGTGGTTGTGTTCCAGGGCTGGTAATACAAGCCATGAAGCAGGCTGCCAAGACAAGCAACAGAACGAGCCAGGCCCCGTTTCATTGGCCACCATACGCTGCATATGGCCCTGGAAGCAGCCAGCGCAGTGTTCTCACCCTCCTTGAAGGCATAGGAGACCCTGTGTTTTCAAATACACCTCCACAGGGCCTTCATTAAAGGAAAATGGAAACATAA
>CM021769.1:23332869-23388783 GCA_011076525.1 Nettapus auritus
CGCCTGGGCCCCCCGCCGCCCCGGTGCGCGCCTCCCGCGGGCTGTGGCGGGCGGCGGGGTGGGTTGCATCAGCCCCGGTTATATAGCGGCCCCTGGGCTGCGGGGAGGGGTCGGGAATGCGGAACCGGCCGGGCTGCCAGCGCCACACGTCAGGGAGGGCGGGCGAGCGGGGCCGCGGGGCGGGGAGCAACGAGATGGGGTGGCACCGGCACCGGCACCGGCACCCCCCGGACCCCGCGGGGCCCGGCCCGGGACGGGAAGGACAGCGAGGGCGGCCCCCGCAGCCCCACACCGGGCTCTTCCCCCTCCCCGGTCGCAGTGTGAAGCCGAGGGCTGTCGGCCCCACAGCCAGCAGCCCCTCACCGGGATGAAGCCGGGGGAGAGGAAACTGCGGGGTTCGGGGAGCCCCTGCCCAGCCGTTTGGGCTCCTGCCCCTCTCGTCACTGGGATGCCCCAGGGGACACTGCCCGAGGCGCCTCCCCGGCCTCGTGCCCTAGCACTGAGATGGCAGGTGAAGCCTGCGGGCTTCCTGATAACTTATTTGCATGGATTTGAATCCTTTCCTTCCTCTTTAACAGCGGCCCTTTCCCACCTGCCAAGTGCTGTGGACGCGCAGCTCCGCAGGGCCACGCAGGACCTGCCGCAGGTGCTGGGTGCGCTGCCAAAGCAGCTCCGCTGCAGGACAAAACGCCTTGTCCTCTGGGAAGGAGGAACAGGGCAGCAGCTGGGGAAGCTGCCCCGCTGAGCCGCGTTACTTTGTGCACAAAGTAAAGGGGGAAAGAACTGGGAGTTGTCCTCCAAGGGGGTGAACCACGGCGAGCAAACTCTTTGGACAGCTCTTGTGCGTCTGCGGGCCCCCTGGGCAGGTCGTTGCAGACCGAGGAGTCTGTTCTGGAGCTGGGCACTACTGCCAGCTCCTTGCCCTGTCCTTCCCACCACCCACCCCACCTCGTTTTCCTCCTCCTGTGTCGCCAGCCATTGTTTCTTTTCAGCGTTCACAAAGTCCATTTCTTTTCACCGCTGGCAGCTCGCTGCTCATCCCGCAGGCTCCTGCCACCCGTGCAGCCCCGCTCTCCCCACCTCTATCAGAGCAGGAGCAGGGCACCAGAGCCACCGTGCTCCACATGGGATGTTCCTTGCCAAGCTGTCCCACAGGACACAGCCTGGATCTGCAGGACACCGCACGTGTGTCTTCCTTCCCACTCTCCTCGTGCTGTTTGCCTTTTATCTTTTTGTTTCCAGAGAGGCCGAACACTTTCTGCACACCTTTGCATCCAACCCCAACGTTTCGTTAATCTTGGCACCTCATCCCAGGGGGAAGGGCGACGTGCACGCAGGAATGTATTTTTCCCATACGCATTCCTTCCCCTTCCTATATCAGATAGGACAGATTTTTGCAGTGCCTTGAGCTGGAAGGAGCCCGGTGTGGTTGACAAACAATATCTCGCCAGCAATTCACACACAGCTGCCTTCAGGGCACCACGGCAGCTCCCCTGCAACTGCTGCATCCCGAGGGGAAGAAGAGGGAAAAGCACGGGGATTTCAGAGGAGGCTGATGGCCTGCCGGGGCCACCCAGGGCAGCACCGTTCCTCCTGCTCCTGGGGATGGTGGGAAAGTGCCATTTTCCCTCCTCGGTTTGGGGCTGGAAGACAGCTCTGCCCATTCTTTCTTCCACACATTTTCCCACCCTGTTTTTTCCATTTTTCTAGCGGGCAGAGCTGAGACATCTCACCGCAACACAGATATCTATGGCCCCAGCCTCAAGTGCTGGCCTCTTCATTGCTGCCCTGATTCCCTGACTCCCCTCTGCAGGTCCTGGTGGCAGCCGAGCCTCCGTCATGATGACAATCTGAGCTATTCCTGTGACTTTTTACTCTTAACTATTTAAGGGCTAGTTCCAGGGAAGCACCCTTGTCCAGGACAGGGCTTACGCACATGCTTACAGGGACAAACTTGCATCATTCTTTCTCGAGTTGGGAACTCTCGTCTCACAGGGGAATTTTCCTCGTTCTTGCAGCCACTTGTGCTTGAACTGTTCTTTTCCCAAAGTGGGTTTTGCCTCATGTAAACACAAAACATGTTTACTTTTCAGATACGGTTTCACTTGGGCTAGAAAAGGCATAGGAATTCATTGAGAATTTGTGGCTTCAGTGGGTAAAAGTGAACAGCAAAGTCTCCAGCAAACAGACTGCTTGCCGAAGGATGCAGAGCGCTCGGGTAAACACGGCCGTCCTACCGGGGCTGGTCAGTCTTGCCACTGCTGTGGAAACATGTGCTGACAAAGACAAATTAACCAAGCGGGACTGGCAGCATCTGCAACGGAGACAGGAGAGGCTGGGGAAAAAAAAGCACAAGTTCCACTGCACGAAATGTAAAAAGCCGTCAAGCACATCGCCGCTTGGAAGGCGGCTTTCTCCTCACACGGAAGGGGCGATGTGCATAGTTCTGTTCAAAACAAAGTGTGCAGAAGGTGAAGGCTCGTGGATGTGGAAACACAGCCCAGCAGCGCAACACGGGGGCCAAAAAGTTATCAGGAACAGAGCGAACTCTAGAGCACAGCAGAGCTGCACCAGCACGGGGAGGTGATTGCAAAGGAGTCGCCCTCAGCCCTTGGGGAAATCTTTGCTTTTTGCCTGTGCCATTTTTGCCCCTCTCCTCCTGGCTGCCTGGTGGCTGTCTCGCAGCGGGACTCGATGCTCTCCGGGGCAGGCCAGTGTCCTCCGAAGCTGGCCTGGGAGGCAGAGTCGGTACCAGTCCATTTTGTAGGGCTGACAAGTGCGACCACACGCACGTGGGACATGCCTGGACAGACACAAGCACACGCTGACCTCCTGCGTGTAAAATTCCCTTGGCATGACCTCTCCGTACTGGGCTGACGGGGTTACATGGATGAGAGCTGTGCTGTAGCTCTGTTTAACCCAGATTCCTCGGACGGTCTCCTTGCTCCCGCACTGGCCATCCAACATTTGCTACACGAAGCGGCGCTTTTCATCTCTCACCCATCTCCTAAATCACCCAAATCCTCGTAAACTTGCTTCCCGTGCTCCCAACTCCTCATTTTTCCTTCAGCGTTAGGCTCATCTGCTGGCCTGATGGACAGCACCCCAAACCATCTGCTGAACGATGGCTCCTGGGGCGTCCTACAGCCTCTTCTGGCTGCCCTTCAGCCACCTCTGCCTGCGCATTGCGCCGTCCCCACCGGCCACAGTTCATTTCTGATTGAGCCGTTCCCTTCACCCTACCCCATCTAATGTCTAATCTGATTTTTTTTTTAATTTTATTTTTTAAAGTTACTCCCAGTCACTTTGCAGAATGGGGCTGGGGATCGGAAGGACAAATCACACAAGCAGTAGGAGCGAGAGGATGGCGCGCTGTCCCCAGGTCACCGCTGGGAAGTTTTGGGGGAAAGTGGCCGAGTCTGGGCTGGAGATGGTCGGTGCTGAGCCCACGGGGGTCAGACAGACAGGAGGGACACGGACTGACAGGCTGATGGATCCCCAAGCTGCTTGTTTATAAGAACAGGGCTGGTTAGATACCAGGGCTGGCAAATGTTGTCTAAGAGCCTGCCTCTGGCAGGGCTGGATCCTTCAGTTAAACAATCTTTGTTGGACAGTTGCAGAATAACCTCTCCAGAGAGGAATTTCCTTCTTATCTTTGTCAGCTAGGCATTGGCTTAGACTTTGAAGTATATAGCCTCTCCTAAAAAAGTTATAGTCCCATCCAACTCATATCCTATTACCATTTATCTTCTTTGTAAACTCAAATGTTGTTTCTTGCAACCTCTGCTCACATGGAAGTGTTTCCATCCTCCTAATAGCTTTCGTTATCTGCCTGTATCTCCCCTATTTTTCCCAGCACGGGTGATGAGAAGCATACAGAGAATTATTCCCAATGAAGGTGCATCCCAGGCTCCCCGAGTGGCTCTACAGTCACATCTGGATTAGTTTCCATCCGACTATAAAACCGCCCCTGCATGGTTCCCAGGCACGAGCCGCTCTCAGCCTTCGGGGCCTTTGGCTTCTCCTCCTTTGAAGTACTCCAGCAGTGCCCGCACAGATCACCTCGTGGCCACTTAGCCTCGTTGAGAAGATCCTTTGAAAGACCCTGCTCACACCCCTTTTTAAAATCCGTGCTCTGCTGTACTTCCTTCAGCAGGAAACGCTGCATAACTCCTGGCAGCTGCAGGAGCACCACTCTCCTCTGCGGAGGGAAGCGAGCTGCAGGTTTCTGTTGCTGTGTAGCAGGGCAGGTGGGTGTGCCGAGGGGACACACAGACCCTGAATGACCAATGTACCTAGCACTGAAATAAGAGCTGTGTCCGCAGTCCCTTGGCTCGCTCTGCCCTCCCCTATTTCTGCGCACAGCTGCTGGTCCCCATCAGTCACTGTGTTCCCGAGGCGCTGGTGCCTGATCCCAGGGACTGCTGTTTTCCAACACACCAGCATTTCCTTTTATAAGTTCTCCTGCCCGAGGGTGCCTCATCTGTACACTGAACTGCACTGTTATGGGGGTTGTGTTTTTTTCTTGTAGGTATAGGAATGATTTAGCTTCTCTGCAGTGTCCTTACTTTCCTTAGCTGCTCTACTTTCTTCCCTAGTCCCAGAAAGTCTGTCAGACCTCTCCCTGGCTTCTCACTTCCAACAGATTTAGACAAGGTCCTATGTATTTTTTTCTGGGTCTCTGTGCTTCACGTGTTCTCGTTACCCACCAAATTCCCGTCCTGCATTTCCCCTGCTGCAGTCCGTGCTCCCGCTGGCTGCTCTGGGCTTGGATGCTCATTTTCTGAAGGGTGTCTCTTTGCCTTGAATAACCTCTCCTGCCTCGCGTCCTAGGCAGATGGGGGGTTCCTTGCCTTCCTTGGGAGATTGCTGTCTGCTGCAGTAGTGTTATTAATAAAAGAACCAAAGAAAAACCTTTCCTGGATATTTCCCCCAAACTCCTTCTTCGCACAAGGCCCTCTATCCTCCTTCCCCATTGCATTCCTTCCCCATGCCTTCCTCACCCCGCTCCCCTGCACACTTTGCCTTCTGGCTTTCCTGGCTTCCTCCGTCCCTCCCCCCGTGCTCCCTCCTTCTCTCTCTGCCTCCCTTCTTCCCTCCCTTCCTTGGCTCGGGCTCGAGGTCCCTGCCCATAGCGACTGAGGGAAAAACAACAACACAACACTGGGGAGGCCGGGGCACGGGATTCCTTCCCAGAAAACTCCGAAACCAGGGAAAAGAGGGAAAGCAAACAGTGAGACCGGGAAGAGGGCTGAAGAGCGCAAAGGGTATTTCGAGGGGGAGGGATGAGCTGATATCTCAGGGCTCTGAGAAGAACACAACGCAGCAGAGGCAGCCCTGCTTGCTGGGCAGGGAGCGGTGTCAGGGAGCCCAGCTCCCGCAGAAGGAGCCCCAGCACACAGCTGGCAGAAGGACAGAGATAGCTGCACAGACGGGGAGGGAAGGAAAAGCGGGGACCTGCTCTAGGCAGCGGAGGAGCCAGTGCCCTGGGCCGCAAGCAGAGGAGGTCTCTGTGGCAGCAGGAGGGCCGGTTTCCCCAGGAAAACCAGGTGGGGGATTTGCTGCGTGAAGGAAGCATTTGGAGGGTTAATACCCCACAGGAGGGCCCTGGGGAATCCACTGTAAATAGGTGTGGTTTTCGCTGCAGCTCCAAGAGGCATTTTCTCTCTGTACCAGTCTGGACAGGTGAGAAATCGGAAGAAGTTGGAGCCTGTGCTTCCCGCTAGCACAAAGCAGGGCTGTTAGCACAGGTCTCGCTGTTTGTTTGCACACTCACAGCCTGGCTGTTTAACTCCGTGGCACCCGGTGCCAGGAACCTCTGGCAGCCAGCATGGTGGTCCCCCGGGTACAAGCACCTGCCTGTTAATGGAAAGCCACAGATTAATGGTGCAGCACAAGGAGCTTTAGTCAGCTGCCTGCTGCAGACGGGATAAATTCAGCGATAAGCAGAAGAGCCAGATGCAGCGTGCACAAGAAAGGCAGCCCTCTTCCCTTCTCCTCCTGCCAGCCATATCTTGTGGACCTGTGCCCCCCGTCACCCCCTACCCAGCACTGCTCTTGGCCCTCCTTCCTTGCCCCATCACTCGCAGTCGCCCTCCCCAGGGCCCTGCCTTGTCCTCCCCACGCCACATCTCCTCCCCAAACCACAGGACTCCTGTTCCTTTCCACAGGTCAGCCTCCTTGCTTGCCCTGGCTCTGCAGCTCGCCTGCTTCTAAGTGAGAATAACCAAGAACCAAAGTTTTCACTAGCCTCTGCTCTGTTTTCCATTTCTAATTCAGAGCATTTGAACCTTGAGGGCAATTTTTCCATCTCCAAATGAATTTTAAACATAGCCGCCCCCAGAAAGGTAAGACTGGGCAAGATGTGAGATCACTGAACCCAGCCACAAGCTCTAACGCCGTCACTTACTTAATCCTCGTCATAAACTAACCAGGCTCAGTCTTGAAACCAACTTGGGTTTTGCTTTCGCTGTACCCACTAGAGAGCTTCTCAAGGATCGTACTGCTATGAAAGGAAGAAACATTCTGCTAATCTCCAGCCTAAATTTACTCATTCCCACTTGCTCTGGCAATGAAAGACAGCACCCGGGCAGCAAAGTGCTGGGTAGGACATAAGCCTCAGAGCAGAATTTAAACAAATCAGGCTGAATCACAAAGAATAAAGACAAAGAATGGAAACAGAACTGTTTGCAAAGCAATTAATCTCAGCCTTGGAAGTGTTCATTCCCCCAGTCATTTCAGATCCCCGGGGCTTCTCAGCCCTATAGAGTCCCCACAACTCTGCTTCCTCAAGTGTTTATTAGATTCATGACCCCACTGTGCCCCAGTACCAACAGTTCTTCTGAAAACTGCTTCCAGGAAAACACATTTGCATGAAGGCATATCCCCCACCCAGCTCCCCAAGTCCTACCTCGCATAGCCAGTGCCAGCAGCTGAGCTTCAGCCCAGGAGGGCTGCAGGTGAGGAAATGCAGTGTCTGCAGGGAGTACGGGGGTACGTTGTCCAAAGTGCGACATACGAAATAATAAAATGAGCTTGGAGCGGGCCGAAAGCTGAAGAAGACAAACTACAAAGTCCTGGGAAACAGAAACTGCAGGTGCCAAACTTTCTTTCTGCGCTTCACTCATGGACACCACTGAAGTCAGCAAGAAAAGTTGTTTATTTTAGGGTTTTAGTCGAGTTCCGCTTACAAGAAGCCAAAATGGTGATGCTAGACCCAAAGGCATGTCACATCCCAGCAGAAACATGGCTCCCCAGTTTACATTGGTAGCTATAGCTGGGCCACAGATACTTGCGCTGAATCATAGATTCCTGTCATCCAACTGCGGACGAGTACAGTGGGAAACAAGACAGAGGAGATGGGGGAAACCATCTGCTCCTCTTGCGGGACTGCGCCGTGAATCTGTAGGCTCTGTTTGGGATAAAACAGCACTTATTTCCAAGGCAACAAATTGCAGTGTCATAAACAACGGCGGTCCAGGAGATGCCTGCAGGTTGGAAGCTAAGAAAAGGAACATCAGTCACGGAGGCACAGGCGGAGAGAGCAAAGACCAGGCAGGCCCAGTTGCTGACCAGAGCATTCATTTTGCCAGCATTACCGTTCAAGACCCTTTCCCTGTTCCTCCCACTTACGAGGCACCTACAGGGACACAAAACACATTCTGTTGTGTCTGCATGGGGTAAATGCCCAAACCCAAGAAGAGGCCCGCAGAGAGCCTGACGTGAAGAAAACAGAGCTGCAAAGCTAAGACTAAGGCCCAGGGAGGCATAAGGTAAGTCAAACGTGTTGCACCATCATGACTTGCTGTAGGACTGCCCAGTGTGGTCGCCCTTTTGGACTGTAGCCCCAAACTGCCAGAGGACAATAGAAGACAAAATGCAGCTGGACCTCAAAGGTGGATAAAAGCTGGAGGCATAAAACTGAGCATAAATAGAAGCCTTCGTTAGGGAAGGAATGAGGCTGAGCAGGAGGAACAGGAGTGATAGGCAGTAAGTGACACTGATTTAGGTAACCCACTGAGTGCTCAAGAGAGAACGAACACCCTGCAGAGGAGCACAGACAATTCAGGAGAAAGAGATAAAGGGCTATTTGCTGGGGATGGAGGACGTCCTCTCCACGTGGACCTGGAGAAGCACACATAAATTCACTTCGTGGCACTAACATGTGGGGTACAATAAAGACAGGGGAAGTCAGCGGGTGAGGAGAGAGAAGCCAAAGCAGGAAGAGGAAGTAGGAGTGAGGCTCCAAAACAGATAATAGAAGCTGTAATCACAGGAAATATGAGCTGCATGGATTTTGACAGCTTAGGTGTCAGTTTAAAATGTAGACTTGGGATCCAAGAAATTTAGTAAATTGGTCTCCGTACCTCCACCTGTAAAACAGGGATCCCCTAAATGCCAGGGGTCTTGAGGACCAGTGTGCATCTCTCACACAGCACCACTGCCGCAGCTCCTGGGATGCTTGCCCCATGCGTTCCAGCATTCCTAGGACTCTCAGCCCTAACGTACAGCACAGGTGTGCCCAGAGGGGCTGCGAGTTGTGCTCCTACAAGGCAGAAAGCAGACTGTCTGAATGGGCATGGGAGGAGTTCCCAGACATGTCGGAGTGTGACAGAGAGGGGTAAGGGGCAAAGGCTCCAGAGCTGAGCTGCTAAGGCTGTAAAAACAAAGAGAATAAACTGAAGAAATGAGGGGGATGAGAGTGGAAAGTGCAGAGCTTGCTACTGCCTATGGAAGAGAGAAGATATCTGGCCAGGGAGAAGGTGGACCTTTACTGAAGGCTTCTCTGAGAGAGTTACTGGTAGCAGAGCCTCCGAGTGAGAACAGCTAATGAGTTACAGGAGACACCCCTAGGCAGAATGGGGATGAGGCGAACAAAAGACCCCACTGTGTGAGTACTCAGTGGGGCAACCTACAACTCCCCGGTGAGCCTGACAGTGGAACAAGGGGCAGAGGAGAGAAGCAGAGTGGCATCCCTCGAGACCCTTCAGTGATCTGCGTGCTCCGGAGCCAAGGGGCTGCCAGTAGGGCCTGCGCGAGCCAGCGCTGTTGTACGAGCTGGACTGGATGTTCCAGGAACCGAAGAAAACCACAAAACGCCTTTGTGACGTGGATGAAGTATGTTCGGAGCGGCCTAGTGCACACAAATATCCTGGTTTGTTCCAGCCAAGTGGCATCAATCAGTTCCCCCAAAGTCTGCTCCACGTAAAGCTGGATTCTCCAGGGCCACAAATACATGAGGAATCACGAAGCCAGTTTGAGCCCATGATTCTTCAGCCCAAAGGATTAAGTGGCCCCTTTGCAGGTTTGTCCCCTGAGAGACATGGTACCTCCATTTTACAGTGGGACAGGTTCCTGCCCTTCCTCTCACTGCTCAGTTCTGCACAAACACCTTCCTCTGCGCACTCTGTGACTCCATCAGGGCTTCCTAGTACCAGGCACTGCAAAAAAGGAAGTCTTCCTTTTGTGCACAGTCAGCCCTGTGTCACTGCTGCTCGGATCTGTATTCCAGCAGCCCTGAGGAAATTCAGCCCGGGATGGGGCTGGCTGCTCTACAGCAGGATAACACAGCCCCGAGAGCACAAAGCTTGCCCTCAGGTGTGTGAGGGGTTAAGTCCACGAAGAAAATGCTTCTGCTGCTTAAACCAAAATGACTCTTTTTCGTCTCTTTTTTTTTTTTTTTTTTTGAAAATTTCATGAAAAGGGAAAAAAAAAAAAAAAAAAAAAAAAAAGGTATTTGTTTTGCCCCTGCTGGAGCCATGAAGGGAGCTCTGCAGCGCGGACAGTGCAGTCACTGTGGCATCGCAGCAGTGAGGGAGCTGAACCGGGAGCTGCGAGGTGAAGGTCCCTGTTTAACAGCTTTCCGTTTGTTTACCAAAAAAATATTGTTCCATCATAAAAATTCCCAAAATAGTTCACGTCTTGACAGACTGACTGGCAGCTGCCCAGCTCTGCAGGATCCTGCTAAATGAAAGGAAATAAAAAAGAGCTAATCTGGTACCCACGGCCCAGCGCTCGCAGCTCGGGAACCTGCAGAGTGTTGGGGCTCAGCTGCCCCACGAGGTGCAGGGGAGGGAGGGGAGCCCCGAGGCTGAGGGGCCAGCTTTATGGATGGCAAAAGCTTTTCCGTGGGTGCTGCGCAGGCTGATGAGGAAGCCAGCGCTTGCCTTGCCATAAATGGCCAGCTTCTGCTTTATTTTTAAACCAGTTTTCTTTTTTTTTTTCCCTCCACCCAGCTCTGTAAGGCTTTACCTTGACAAGGCAGGCTGCCCCACACCAGTGGCTCCTAGGTCTGTAATTCCTGAGAGCTGTCAGCGGCTCCTTTGGGAGCACTGTGCATACAGGCCTCATCCTGGACCAGTGCGGGCCCTGGCTGGCTAACGTACGGCTTGTTGCTCAGAAGGTCTTAGGAAGACAATCTACTGTTGCTGCGGATCGTGGTGATCTTACCAGGCAGAAATGGAAAAGTGTCAAAGAGTTCATGGCACCCAAGTCAAGGGGAGCTGTCCTCTAGGAAGAGCAAAAGGCTCCACGAAGCCCTGCAGCCCGCCGCAGCGACCAAAGGACAGTGCACACCGTGAGTCACAGCGCAGAGGATCAGCGAGCCCAGATTAGGTCATGCAGAAATAGCAGCCTCTGTGGAAAGAACCTCTCCCCGCCAGATCACAGATGTCTCCCCAGCTGCAGGGCTAACTTCTCCACAGCCCTCATGGTGCTCAGGGCAGGTCTGCTTTAGGGAGGGGCAAGGGGAAGTTTGCACTCCGGATCAATCCCAGCCTCTGCCCCATGGGACTCTCCCTTCGTCCTTTGGACATTCCGGGACTGGGTCCCCAAAGCAGGACAGGCTCGAGCAGAGGAGCTGGGGGAGGTTGGAAGGGCGATCCTTCCCCTGTGCCTGCCCCGGGTAGAGGCCCGCACAGCCAGGCTGGTTGGTGCTGTAGGAAGGGCAAGGGTGGACATGTGGGGACATGGTGCTTCCTCTTCTGGAGGCGAGGTCAGTTTGGTGTCCCACTGGGGGACGTTCCTGAACAGCATCACACCAGCTCAGCACCCATGGGAGATGTTTCAGTATGGGTGCACCCAGGACTGCTCACACTTGCTTAGTTTAGGCAGCCTGTCACAAAAGGGAGGTGTGCTGCAGCACCGCTGGGGCTCGCTGGGATGGGACAGCTGGTCAGCTATCAGCCAGGTCATCCACAAGCAATGTAAAAGTGACAGGGGACACTACCAATGGTTTTCACATGTTTGTGTGGTTCCTTTCATAGTGCACGTGGAGTGTGTGCTGCTGACGGGGGTTTTTTCACCCATCTATAGCACCTGGGAGGAAAGCTGACTGCCAGTTCTCCACTGGATGTACACTGCCTCGGCAGGCTGGCTCTGTCCCATGTCAACCCACCCTTCTTTGCACTCGTTAATTGTGGTCTGTGACCCATTTCCACGTACCGAGCTGTCTGAGGGAGCAGTGTGGGTCCTCACGATTAAACTGACCCGAGGGCGCTTGGTACTACTTCTGTCTTTTCAGCCTTAAGGACACGGGGAGCTGAACCCTCCACAGCACAAAGAAGCAGCGAGTCCTTACCTGAGGAAGAGGAGGTAAAGCCTGCACATCAGGGCAAGCTGGAAGCATCCTTAGAAGCCTCTGCATGCAGCACACAGTTTGCAGCCATCCCATGCACACCAGGCCAGGCTATGCTGGGATGAGCCTGGCGGAGCAGGGAGCCTCCAGAAGAGCTTCCAGCTGCATCTCCTGCACTCTGCCAAGCAGGTGTGCCGAGCTCCTCCTTCCCACGCTGGCCACCCCATCCAGCCCAGCACAGCTCTTCACTCTTTCTCCACTGTGCTCAGCACCCGCAGGCTGTGCACAGCAGTTTAACCAGCGCATGCTCCTGGGGGTCTGGTTGTTGTGTGAGGGCAGGGTGACTAGGGGAAAAAAATCCCTTATTCGAGATCCCTGTGGACAACGATCTTCCTCATCTGGCTGTTGAAGTGTGTACTTGGACAAACCTGCTCCAGGGCAAACAGTGACTTCAGCCACCAGCCCCTTTCCTTGTCTGCCTTCCTCATGTCTCACTTCTACATGGTCAAGTGCCCTTTGGTTTGACATTTCCACGAGGTGGGTTCCTGTAAGGCAGGGCTGGGAACTCCTTTCCCCCAGCCTTCCCAGAGGTGGCTTTGGGCAGAGGCTGACCCCTGATGGGCCACATTTCAGCCCTCTCAGCTGGTGCCTGTAGGGCAGCTGCCCCTCCATCCTGCCCCTGCTGCCCTCCCAGGCCCCAACTCACAAGTTCCCTCTGTCACTGGCAGGGCAGGTGATGTGCAGGGCTGCCTCAGCTCTTCCAGCACCCTCACAGTCACATTTTCCTTCTTATCTTATGACTACCAGTTAGGAGATAATCATCAACAGACCAAGTGGTCAAGGGCACAAGCAAAGGGTGTTCCCCTTTCACATTTTAACCCTCCAGAACTGGCACTGCAGCCCATGCTAAACGAAACCAAGGTTTCAGGTTTGAAAAGAAGACAAAATGCTGCCACCTTGCTCCAGCATTACCAAATTAAACCAAGGATTCATCACTGACCAAGCCAAAGCCCCAAAACACTGAGGAGCCCTGGGCTTAACCCCATCTTTCTGAATGGAGTATAAATAGGACACTGTTACTAGTCTCTTTCCAAGAAGCTAGCCACAGAGGAGCCCTCATGCTTGGCCCTGTAATTTGGTGTCTGAGGATCACTTGGGCCCACAGATCCAGTTGCTCGTCTCGCCGATAGCTCTGCCTGCTCTGTAGTCAGGGCTCCCTTTGGCCAGGGCATTTAGGGTCTTGGCCACACCTCAGAGGAAGCGCTTCTAACGTAACTGCTGGATCTGACTGTCCACTCGAGTCCCTACTCCAACCCCTGGCTCATATCACAGAGCAACTCCTCCAAAACATAAACTTGCTTTTCTGCTTTCTCTGCTGGAAATCTTTTCCCTCCAAACAGCATGAGAGTGACATAAAGCTGTGCAGGGGTCCCTGGGATTCCAGTGCCAGCAAATAAAGCACAAACTGATTGTTGCTGTACCACATTCCTTCTCCTTTTAATAATAATAATAATAATAATAATAAAATCTCAGAGAAGAGGCCTGGGAATTGAATTTACCTCTGATCCAAAGTATTGAGTGAAGAAAAGCCTAAGTACAAGCTTTATGGCTCAAGGAAGTCATCAGAAGTGCCAGGCACACGCTGCCAGCATCAGAATACCCCACGTCCCACCCTGCTCATGCCCACAGACTCTGCATTTGGTTATTACCAGGTTGTATCTAGCTCTTTATCAAGGCTCCTTGTGCATTATTTGTTATCATTACATGGCAAGGAATTAGATTTGTCATTACTTAGTGCCGTTCCCATCTTGCCAGCTATGGGACCCCCACCCCCTCCCTAGGGAGACGCAGTTTGCTTCTAGGAAGCACTTTCCTGTCTAAATTTTCTCCTTTCTTAATGCAATCTCCATCTCCTCACAGATGTTTGGAGTCAACAATCCTTCCCCCACCTTAGTCATCTTTTGGCTAAACTGGCTAGCATTATGCTCCATCTATCTTCCCAGTCTGTCAACAGCTCCAACTACCTCAAATTCAGCTCACAATATTTGGTGAGCTGCTTGGAGGAAGACTCTCGCTCGCCTCCTTGGAGATGAAAATTGCACCAGTCTATCCTGCAGCCATCACACGACAAAGACTCCCTCCCCAGCTTGCTCCCTGTTGCTGTCCTCTGGGCTGTGCTCCAGAAAGCAGCAGAAAACACTGGGAAATCAACTCTACCTCTTAGCTTTCTGGTTCCTTAGGAGTAGCACCTTGCTTGCTACCAAACTGATGCTCATAAGCTTAAACGAATCATCACAGCCCTGTTCAGTCAGTCTGCCAAGTGTCCTTGCTGGAGTAGGTGAGTCCGGAACATTAGGTTTTATGACAGCCACAGGGAAGTGTTGTTATCTGCCTTACCCTTTCCTCAAATTGCATGTGAGGTTGGCTCTTTTGTGAGCAGCAAGGCAAGAGCCCCACACTGATCTCATCCACCACAGCTGGCAGGGGAAGAGCAGCCCATGCAACTGAGAAGCCCACGTTACCGTGCTGGAGAGGAGGGAAAGCAAGAAGACTGTGCATGGGCAATGGGCAAGTGGCTAAAAGAGAAAGCTCTGCCCGCTGAAGCAGCTTACCAGGCCTTGCCTTCACTTTTCTCAGTGTGACACAACAGCCCCGTTACCCTGCGGGCCTTGCTGCATGAAACGACAGAGGGGAATATTTCACATATGTTCTCCCCATTTCAGTTTGAAAACAGTCACAAAAGATAATTGCTCGTTGAGGCAGCCACTGCCTGACATCAGTCTTCAAACTCCCTGGGCTATGCAGGACATCACTCGCTTAATTCACATCAACTGGCTCCAGCCTCAAGCTCCTCCTTCCTACCCTCCCGGTGATACTGTGGCAGCGGGTGGGTCACGCGAAAAAAGCAGATTTGAGAGCAACCAAGCATTCCCTACATGGTCTTGCTCCCCACCTCCAGAAAGAGAGGCTTTCTGAAGCAGGAGGGCTCTGCTGCGCAGGCCACAGACAAAACGTACAGGGAAGTCATGCAGTCAAACTTGACTTGGTGCAGGACTTTTACCTGGCTCAGACAGCAGCTAGGGGCTATGTAGGAACATAGGGGACAGGGCGAGCTGCAGAGAGAGAGCAGCCACCAGGAGGTAGCATGGGAGGGCTCCTGCAGAATTCACCTCTCGGTGATGTTCCTGCAGAACTTCACCTCTATGGCAGCAAGGAAAGCACCACTGCTTGTTTACCTCTTCGGGAAGTGGATTAAGCGAAACTGGAGGACGGTGTGCAGAGTTCAGCATGCAGGGAGCCAATATGGAAGAGCTCTCACACCCTCCGCCCTCAGCACTCCCTGCCACATGTGGCAGAGAGGTGGCAGCAGCAAGGAGAGGAAAAAAGAGAAAGAACCGTCTCTTTTGGTGCCTGGTCATGAATGAAAGCCATTTCCAAGCGGTGTGGTATGTATGTGAAGAAGGAGAATTAATTCCTCTCCTTACAGATTTGGAAAGGACTTGTGAACGCTTCCTTTCCTGCACTCTGCCGCTAACAGTTCTGCAGGGTGATATCATCGGGGCCTTTTCCAAACTCAGACCGTCTCAGACATTACAACACCAGGTTTTGGCTGCCTGTACATATCACCAGCTACACCCACTCCAGCCCCCTCCCTGCAACACCCCCGAGGGACCAGCGAACCTCCCACTGCCAGACTCGGAGCTCTGCTCAGCATCTCGGCAGCCACGAGCTGCTCAGACATCATCCCCAGACACTGTACCTACACCTCCTCAACTGCTCGCACAAACAGCTCGGCTAAAAATAGAGCCTAGCTCCTCCAAAGAGCCTAACGCTCTGAGCCCCATTGTTTTTAAGGCTGAAAGAGCAAGTGGCTCATGGTGCTAGGTACCAGGACACCAACAAGAGGATTTGGAATCCAAGAGAGGAAAAAAGAAGAGTGGTGCCTCTGAAGAGCTTCTCCAAGCAGGCCATGGGTGACACAGAGGTGTATTTCCCTGGTGCTGTAGATGATGTACTGGGGAAATCGGAAGCCCCCAGTGGAAGCTTGCTCTTGAAGACGCCACTCGCATGGCAGAGGAAGGCCCGCTGCTCCCTGGTCCCCAGTGTGCTCATGTTCTGCATTCCTGCAAGTTCACCTCTGCTGCGCAGATCCTGCGAGCCGCAGCGGGGGAGAGGTGAAGCTCTCCACTCTGTATGGTGGGGCTGACGTCCAAACCAGCTCTGTGCCAGTGGACAGAGGAAGTATCTCCACCAATGTTAATGAAATTACTCCGGAGTGTCAAGTCAGGCCGAGTGAGAGCAGAAGCAGCATACTTTGATACATTGGAGATTTGCAGCTGCAGGATGGCCTATCAGCAAAACAGACAAAAAACAGTGCTGCAGGGAAGAAATTTTCGTTTCAATTTGTCCAAGAATCACAATGAAGCAATTATTTCAAAAATGCCTGAGCTCGATTCCCCAAAACAGTGGGAGTTTCGTTTAGTGCTTACCCGAGCAGTGTGTTAGCAACGCGATCAGGCCTTCTTCTGCAAAGAGCAAAAGCGCCAAAGGCCTAAGGAAAATAAACAAACCAAATGCCTGGGCTGCTCCACTGGCCAGCCCAGATGTCAGATTTGCTGTTAATAACGCCGATGCTTCAAGCTGCTTCCCCGCCTGCGGTCCTGTCCAGGAAGGTGTGAGGAGCCCCCGGAGAGGCAGACGGCGTGTGCTCCAAGCGTGAGATGTCCCCCCGTGGCTTCTCACAGCAGGCTGGCAGCTCTCCGCTACAGATGTGCTCTGTCAGGATAAAACCTCCCAGGGCTCTCAGCCTGCTCCCATCAGCCTCATCCACTCCCCCTTGTGCTTAAAGATCACGGAGCTGCAAGGCTTTCTTCTGTTTACTGTAAGGAGATGTTGCCTGGATCCTTTTTGGATGGAAACTCTCAGCGACTTTGCTCTCTAGCAACCTTGGTCAAGGTTCCCCAGAGCTTTTTCCAGCCCACCGGACAGTTTAGTTGCTCCAAAACAGAACGGGCTTGGTTCAAATCCAGCATTTGATCCAATGGCTCAGCCACATTCCTGCTAGGCTGTTGCCCTCAGTGTCGCCACTTGGCCTGCATAGCGAGCGGCCTGCTGATGAGAAGGACAAGCACATACCGGTGGTTACAGGGCTCACCAAAGCAAACTAACCACCAAGGTCCAGAGCTGGCAGCCTTTAGTCAGGAAGAGATCTGCTCCTCTGCTATGCCTTTGTGCTGGTAGCTCTCTGCTGCTGTTGTTTCCCCTCTTTGAGATTTATTTTGGTACTGGCAGGGCCATTGCAAGGACCTCTCTTTCCTTTCTCCCTGCTAGAGAGTTTTTTTCTTTCTCTCCCACTCTGTGTAGATAGCAGAGCCCATTTCCCTGTAGTGATTAACTCCTTTTGGCCCTCAACGTGTACCTTGCACCATACAGAGTGGCTCCGAGCACTTCCCTTCAGAACGTGGGTTAAAATCCAGCCTTACAGTGGGCACTCAGAGGAGGACGTGGTGGGTAGGGGCAACTACTTGACACCAACATACAGCTATGGTAAAAGCGTTACTTCCCTGCTCTACAAGGGTTGTTGGCCACTGGGGAAAGGAGTGGGGAGAGAGACCCCAGTGGCTGACAGCTGCTCCGTCTGCCCCATAGGAAGTTCATCCTGCTTCGCCTCTCAGACTGAAGAAAGTGCCTTTATGCCACTGCAGTCCCACGGAGTAAACACGAGGCACTCAGAAAGTCTTTCATCTCCCGAAGAAAGGAAGAATGGTAACCACAGCCGGATGCCATAACCGGGCAATTCCTGATTAGAAATAAAACACTGTTTTGTGGAGTGTGGCTGCACAGCCACTGGAAGTGGTAGATTCCCTGTCGCCAGTCGGTTCTGCACCAGGGCTGTTTAACTTCGCAAAAGCACCGCTGGCAAGCACATATTATTGGGTGTGGGACAGGGGTAACTACACGAAATGAAGGGGCCAGTCTTATACAAGAGGTGAGGCTGGATGGTTGCCTGTCAGACCCAGGGAGCCTGTGAATTACCAGAGCTCTCGTTTCGCCTGTGGCATTTCTGTAAACCTGCCGCAGTTTCTTGGTGCTGGTTCAGCGCTGGCACGTGGCCTGGAAGCACACCTTCTCCAAGCTGCTCCTTGTTCCAGGTTTGCTGGAGACTGCATTCGCTCCCCCGCCTCTGGCAAAAAAGTTTCGTCTTCCCTCACATAACCTCACAGGAGCAGGGGGCACGGCAACCAGGAGGGAACCGGCTGCGCCCGCCGGTCACACACACAAGGCCGTGCACTCCCGATTCAGAAAAAAAGCACAGGATTTCTTCAAGGTGACCCCAGAGTCACGGGGCACACCGACAGCCCATCAGATCAGCCCAGGTGGGGAGCACTGCAGCGTGGCACAGATGAAGGAGGACGCCCTAGGGTGTGCGGTTAATCATGAGCATCTACTGGCATCGGCAGTGCTGCGGGAGATCACCTTGCAAAACAGAGCTGCAGCCCTTCCAAAGTAATGTGGTAAGATGTACCATAATGCAAAAAACATGGTTTCTGCTTGGGTACAAGGCCGCTTGTGCCAAGAAAATATAATACTGTTGTCCCATGAGCTTTCTGCATAGGCAGAACCCAAGGAAAAATTCACTGCAACTTCACTTACTATGGAGCACTCCCCCGCCTTTGTTTTCCCATACACGTGAGGGGTGACAGCACAGATAGGCCAGGCGCTGAGCAATTTCCAAGAAAAGAAGCTATGCCACCCTGGAAACCTGCCAGGGGCTGCTGGGCTGCACCTAAATCCCCCAAAGCCCCTCAGGGTACAGGAAGTTTTCAAGCTTCCAGCCCAGTAACGAAGTCGCTCAGGATGCATCCAACCAAGCGAGTCTCACACCTTGAACATGGAGCTACTGAGGTGTTTCTAAGCCTCTGCTGGTGAGCACAGACCATACAGATTTCTTTACAGAATTAAGCAGCACAACCTGGCATGGCTAAGGACCCTGTTACAGATAAAAATAGCCAGTGAGCCCTATTCTGCATTTGTCTCCTGTGCCCTTGCATGCCTCTCCTGCCCTGTGCTAATCCCAGTTTTCCCTACACACCCCTTTGCTTCCCTGCTCTGGCTAGTCCTGACGCATGCGTGTGCTGGTTGTCACACCAACATGTGCACCCTGCAGGTCACAGCCACCAGATGAGCTCTGTATCAGCTGCACCCTTCCCTGCATCTGCCGTGGCAAGGCACTGACCTGGGCCTGACTCTCCTTCCACCTGCAGAGCGTCATAAAATCTGCAGAAATGTAATAATCTTGGAAATTTCTAATCTTTTCTCAAATCTGGTTGAAGCTGTCCTATACGTTCAGAAGTTGCCAGAAGGGCCCCAAGGTAAACAGCACAATTACGTAGGCTTTGTCACCTTAGGAAACCAGCCAGAAGCAGCCAAGGGGCCCACAAACTCCATCCACAGCCCTACTGGTATCTCACTGCCGAAGAACATGGTGAGGAGGCACCCCACGAGCACGGAGCAAAGGCAGCTGCTCGCCAGCAGTGCTTTGCTGCCTCTCCAGCTCGCCTGCACATTGTCACTTTGATGAGAAATAAACTGCTTAATTAAGCAGCCAGCCCCAGGTTTGTCTGGTTTTGTTGACGGTGGCTGTCGATCCTCGCTGCGATGATTCATGACTTGACACTCTTTTCTGTGCTCCCCTTCTGTCTCCAGCTGGAGCACCCGATGCCCTTGGCTCCCGGCCGGGGTGCAGGGTGAGCGTCTCTCGCTTGTTTATAGCAGGGCTGGGGGATGTTTAAACGAGGCTGCTGATGGGAATCTTGGGAATTTCGCAGCAGACGTAACTGCAGCTACAGTCATTGTAGCGAACAAGCTGCTCACAGGGCAGGGTACAAAAAATTCTTTATCTAAGGAGAAAGCCACTGACCGGCTACTTCTGGAAATGAAGGCGCTCGAGGATCACACTAGCTGCAAAGCAAATTTTAAAAGCATAATAATTTATGGGCTGATCTCTAAAAGGCAGGAGTCCAAAGCAACAGGAAAAACCCTGCATGCAGCTGCACGCTTAATTGGCACATAGAGCTGCCACGATTGCCTGCGTAAAGAAACACTTTTGATAGAAGAGAGAGAGAGAGAGCCTGGCCCAGCCGCTGTGGCAAAAGCCCTTGGGAAGAGCAGGTCCGTGCCATAGCTGTGCAGATTTGGTGGTGATGGTGTCAGAGTACAGTCACAGCTCAAACAGAAAATTCCCCAGTCATTCATCTACTAAGGAAGCACTACAGATTATTACTAAAGCTGAAAGAATTTGTTTAGATCCATGCTGGGTTTCATTGCGAATGTTTATTTTCTTTCAGCACTTCATTCAGCTTGGACAATGACACCAGGCTAATTAGTTTCACATTTGCCCATGCTTTTAAGCCCATCTCCTCTGCCACATCCCATGGCTGCAATACCAAGCCTGTAAGCACAATGGGCACAGTGGCTTTTTTTTTTTTTTTCTGGGGAAAGTCTTCACCTGATCTTTATTTTTGATCATCGAGTGATTCCAATGGGTTTGGTATTACATAAAGCCTAAACTGGAAGGATAAAGCTGACCTGATCATGTTTCCTTCCAAAAATAAGAAATAATAAATAAATTAAAAAATATATATATATATTACAACTGATGCCTAGCTTCGGAGACTGAAAAGTTTGCAAGCAGAGCAGCTCTTTTTTCATGACAAATCAACTCTGACCTGTTAAAGAACTATTTATTTAGTGCTTACTCCTCAAAGGACAATGATGTACTTGATTAGAGGACAACCAAATGCCAGGACCCAACAACACCATTCCTATCTACACATCCAGTTCAAGATAACAAACACTTTCAGGATCTCTGACGGACTGGCTGTTAACAATCTTTTTTTAGTAAATGTGTTTGGACTGCTTACGGGATGTTCTCAAACACAGCAGATTGGATAAAGTCTGCACAAACAATTTCCATGTGCGCTGCAGTGCCTGAAGCTCCTTTTTGCATGGGCAGTTTTGCCTGAAAGTGCAGCTAAGCATTGGCTTTATGGATGCATACAAAATTTGGCCCTGACAAGAAGGGGATGAGTAGCACAGGCTCAGAGCAGACAGATGTCCCACATTATTACACCTGAGCACCATTCCAGAGGGCAAGGGTGGCCAACATTTCCACATCAAAGGGAACAAGGATAATAAAAGGGACAGTAACAAACAACATAGCACCGAGTTGGATTTCTGCTTTCACTCCCACTCACCCAGCAGCCAAAATAGCCTCGACCCTCTAAAACGTTTTCCAACTGTCTGTTAATTGTCAGGATTCATAGCTAACACCTTTCTGAAAGCTGGGGCCAATCAGGAAGCAAAAAATAAATAAAATAAAATTAGCTTTTCCTGCTCTTAAACCTCTCCCGTGTTCGTCCACATGCAAACATTTGGAGGAGGCTGGACTGCGTATTTTCTGGGGATGTAGCACCAATTACAGCAGGCCTAAATCCAGGTGCCTTGCACAGTACCAGTTAAAAATCCAGCCGGCAGGAGGGGCCGGGTAGCAGCGTGTGCCCCTGCTGTGTGTTCCTGCACCAGCATCACCACTGCCCCTGGCAGGGGCAGCAGCCCAGCTGCTGAGCCTTGGGTCACTTTCGTGGGGCCGGGGTTCCCCTTGCCACAGGCCTACCTCTGCTGGGGAGCCCCTGGAGCAGAGCTGGCACACATTGCCAGAGCGGGTCAGGCTTTGCCCACGTAATTCCACAGAACAGCAATGTTCCTCACCAGACCCACACCAAGTGAGTGTACTCCCCATAAAAGCCAACGTCACACCTCCTCTGCTCCCCTACAATTACAAGATTTCATTTTCTCTTCTCTGTGCTTCCTTCCCACGTACTGCCCCAGCTTCTCTGTGTAGTCTTCATTAATTTCTATTGATGGGCAGTCCTGCTATCCATCAAGACCAGGCGGTTGACGAATAAAAGCCAAAGCCAGCTGTATTACAAACAGTGAGAGAACCTATATTGCACACACACAAAACCCAGGGACCCAACAGCTGCTGCTCTCATTGCATACATCACAAGAGCCACTCCATGCTCTAACAACACACCTGCCTGCGTGTCCCACACATCATCAGGCTGGGGGCTGCTGCTTCACCACACTGCCTGGTGCCACAGCTCCAAGTCACTCAGCTGCAGATGACTCACAACAGCAGTAAGGGTGGTGGGCTGCATGAGGAGACCACTCTGGGTAAATTTGTAACAGCTGAGACGGGTTAAATTGGGAACACAGCCTAACCTGAGTGTCACTGTGGTGAGGATCTGCTGAAGCTCTAGAAAAAAAGGCTCCTGCTGACTGGCCTGAAAACCCCTTTCCTCCTCTTCCTTCTCTGCTGAAGGCTAAAATAAAGAACAAGAAAGTGGGTTCCCTATAACAGGCAGAGAGAGACAAAATTCCCCCCAGAAAAAGAGCAGCATTTTCCACACTGGTGGCTGCCTCATCATGGAAAGACATCTGAGACACTTCATTAGTCACTGCCTGCAGATTGCCTCTTCAATCATGTCCCCAAAGCAGCAGAGACCAAAAATACAATGAGAAAAGAGGAATCTCTACATCTCCTTGCAGATGTGGAAATAATTGAAGTGGCAGTGTAGATGCCAGGCAAAGAAATTCCTTTGCATATTTCATGAGCCATACTCTGACCACTTCTCCACTGCTATTTTCATCTGTAGGTTACTCCTCCAGAACAGGGGCCAGGTCCAGAACTGCGCTACTAAGAAAAGCCCAGAAGTCAGTTTGTCAAACAGATGTCTTTACAAGCAAATCAAAATCCTGAAAATCACTTAAAATGCCAGTGCCCGCTGGAGCTTCTCTCCCAAGTCTGGAGATGCTGGGTAAAGAAACCCACGTGCTAAAAGCTGGGCTGCATGTGAAGAAGGCCTCCCAGCTGTCCCTCTAGAAGGGGTGGAAAGCCTTCAGTAGCAGGGTCAGCAGAGACCACTGGGAGGAGCCAGAAGAATGGAGAAAGCAGAAGGGATGGAGGAAGGTACTGCAGTGCCTAAAACATGTCTGCAGCTCTAAAATGTTAAGAACCAGCAAGATATGGCACAGATCTCCTTTATGAATCTACCCCTAGCCTGCACACAGAGCACCAATCTGTACATGAGTGCATGTGACACACAAAAGGAAAAAGGCTGAGTACAGAAAATGGCTCAGCATGCTTTATGAACTGCGGTAAAATCACGGTGCCCCCGTGATAGGCATCCTGTTGTCTCCTATCATGCCCTCATCACTTCTAAGTCCAGCAATAAAACAGGACTTGTCCTTCCAGCTCTGGTGAGGGCACTGCCCAGGGAAGGCGTCTCTGAAGCACCGGTGCCGAGGCAGGGCAGGCTGCGGAGCACCTCACAAGGCCCAGCAGGAGCAGGACCCGGAGCCACCGGCCTGCACCACCTGCCAGCCTCCCCGGGCCACCTCTTGCCCTGGGCCAGGTCGCTGAGGGGCCCCCGGCCCCCTGTCAGGCCATCTGGCTGGCCTCGGCCTGTGCTCCCTGCGGGACAAGCACCTCCATGCAGCCCTGGCCGAGTCGCGCCAAGGCGCTGCTTTGCTGTCACAGCTGCCACAGGATCTGGCTTTGGTGACCCAATGGTCACTGCAGGGTTCTGATCCCGGAGCACGCGGGCTGTGGGACCTGCTAAAGCACAAGGCCTTAAAGGGCGAAGCTCCAGGCATCAGATCGAGCGTGTTCATTTTGGTGCAGCAGCCCTTGTCAGCACAAAGCCTGAGCTTCCACTCAGGTGCCTACAGTGCCCTCAGCATGCTGCAGGCTCAAAACACGACCCAGGGAGCTTACAGAGAGGAAACTCAGCCACAAATATTCCTAGAGAACAAGGGAAATGGTCGTGAATCTTTTCCCTGGTGAGCTAGCAGCCGTCGCTCAGTCAGCTCCAACTTTCTGGGGTTGGTGGGGCGCAGTAGAGGTGCACAATACTCCACGCAGTGGGCAAGCCATGGTCACTGCAGGACAACGTGCAGCAAAACACGCTTTATCAGAATTAACACACACAAAAAAGACTTCCCTATTTCCTCACCCTTTCTTCCACAAGGAAGCTCTTAATTCCCAGATCCAGCTAAGAGCAGAGAGTCAGTTATCTGGAAATGACTGGTTGTGGTTTCAGGCTATGATAGATGGCACGCACTGTAATCCCTCCCTTACTCTCGCCACTAGTACTCCTCCTCCCTTCAGTTACCAGAAAATGCAGCAACGCTCCCTTCTGCCCGCCCCTCTCTCCTCCCTCCAGGCTACTCCTTTGGAGAATTGGCTCCACAGCTGGATTGTAAAATAATCCAGCTGTTCCTATGACAACGTGCTGGCAGTGGGCAGAGATGACGCCAGCACACGGTGTTGGCCCATTCACTACCAACACCCAACTCTGTTTGTTTTGGTTTGGGATGTATTTGTTTTTCTATGCGGGCAGCTCTGCCGAGTACATTTCTGAAGGCCGGAGGGGCAGGAGGAGCCACAATCCCAGAGACACCAAGAAAGTTGCTGGCTCTGTGATTTACCCTTTTTTTTTTTTTTTTTTTTTTTTTTTTTTTGCCCCAGCTCCATCTGATGTGAGGATAAAAATCCCTCCAGGAGTCTTGCAGCTGCACCCAATCTTTGCAAGAGTTGATCCGGAGCCTGAGTTGAAAGGCACAGCGCAAGACTTTGCGTGCAAGGCTTCCAAGGGGACAAAAAAAAAAAAAAAAAGTATTGGGTAGAATCAATAAGAACTATGCAGCCTTTATTTTAATGTCTCGCCTGTCAGCAGCAGGATTGCTATGTAGAAAGAAGCAAAGGAAAAACTTTTTCCTCATGAAGTATTAGCCAAATGCTAATGCACATGAATGACCCATTAATCCAACTGTGTGCAACAAAACAAATGCACCTCAAACTACACGGGCTTGGTTCTCTGATGTGGCACAGTGAGTAGCGGGACATACCAAGGCTGTGAGGTAGAAAGCAAGTCAAGAGATTGGGTTAGCTTAAGCCTATAGGTACATCTTTAGTGACAGCAAAGAAACCAAAGTAACCAGAACCATGACTGTTTCTGAAAATGCCTTAGCAGCTACAGGCCTGGCAAAGCACCAGCACTTATCACACTGTGGCCAATTGGGTTTAGTTGGACCTTTGTATGTTCAGGAAGTTACTGGTCTAAAACTACACCTGGCATGACTGTAAGTCTGCTGCTTCTGGATGTCTCACCTCCTCAGCTCTCCACAGCCATTTCCAAGTCACTCCCAGCATGTGTCCCCAGCCCAGTCTTCAACCATGTAAAAGTCCCAGCCACCAGGGGTGGCAGCAGCAACAGCTCTGCGCTGGGCTCACAAGTCTTACAATGCGCCTTCCCTCCCTGGGGAAAGCAGTGAAGGCACAATGACCTCTGAGAAGTGCCTGCAGTGCTGCTGCTCATGGTGCTGGTAGCTCTACCCTGCACTCTCCCACACTCTTACTCATGTGTTACTCCTAACGCCTCACCACACAAGGATTTCTGTTCTGGCTTCAAAAGATAAGAAATAAATGTCATGAGCCATTTGTGGACACGTTACCTCTTGCCATCCATTTTGCAGAAGGACATAAGTAACAGTGCAGAAAGTTCTGAGGTTCCTTCCTGCAGGGCTGTATTTCCCTGCCCTTTTACTTACTTTGGAAGTCACCCCAAGTTAATAAGCACTGCGCAGCATTTTAATCCAACAAGCTCTACATCCTCCTCTGTATCCAAAGAGCCCTTCAATACTTAGTGCCACCTGAACCCTTCCTGCCAGCATGCTAATTACAGCAAGACATTCCTTCGAGGATCTGGCTTCTGTCAGCCAGTCAGCGTGAGGCTCTCTGGCCCAAAACAGGCTCGGCCCAAGATCTCTCCAAGTCCTTCCTGCAGAACATGGTTCAGAGAGTCAAAAAAAAAAAAAAAAAAACAGACTTAGAAAAACAAACAAAGGCAAAATTCTTCCCCTAGCATAGCCTGTGGGAGTCCAGACTCCTTGTATGCTGCGCTTCAGCACTTCGCCCAAGAGCCAGATCCTACCCCTACAACCTCTGCCAGATCCCAACCCCACAGTCTCTCACAGACTTTTACCATTTCCTAGGGCAAAATCTGATTGAGGTTGCTGAGCCCCAAATCTGCATGGTATTTACAGGAACAGTTTACTCTATCCAAAGCTTCATTAGGTAAACTGCACCCAAGATCAGCACATACACATATTTGAGAGGATTAAGGACAAGAGATTTCATCAGAAATCATTTCGATTCTCAGACTGTACAGCAGATGTACGGCAAGGCAGAGAACTCCGGGGCAAGTCTGGCCATGTATCAACAACCTGTCCTTTCTACAAGGGGCCTACCTGCCTACCTGGGCCTGCCCCTAGGAAGCGCCCGTCTGATGCTAGGCAGCCTTCGGGAAGTGGATGGGAGAGTGAGGGAGGCAGCCTGAGAGCAGTGCTAGTGCGGACAGGAGACGGGATCTGGAGAGGGACTGGGTACAAGTTTTGTGGAGAGAACCAGGGGGTTGTCTGGGGCAGCTGGCAAAGCAGCTGTGTGTACTGCTGCATCAGCCCCTTGGCCCTGACTGAGGCAGTGACCAACCTCGACTTCAGTGGGGCTTTCAGTGCCACCTCCCCCGGTGTCCTCACAGCCAAATCAGTGAGATATTGACTGGGTATGTGAATATTAAGTAAGGTAGGAGGGAAGCTGGCTGGACCACCAAGCTCAAAGCTGATCAGCTGTAAAGTCTATGCAACAACCAGCAGAGTTAAGTGGCATCTCTCACGGGTCAATAGTGGGGCCAGTACTCTGTGATATTTTACTTTATTTTATTTTATTTTAGTTTAGTTTAGTTTAGTTTATTTATGCCCTGAGCAGAGTGACAGAGCACTTGCCCAGCAAATTCATGCACAACACCCAGTTGGGGCAGAGGCTGAAATGCTGTACGGCAGGGTTACCAGTCGGAGGAACCCCAGAGGCTGGATTACGGGGGTCAGCCCACACCGCCCACACTGCTCAGCTCGCGAGGCACCGGCAGGGAGCAGCGGAAGGCAGGAGGAGGGCTCACCCAGCGGCCCGGCACCCTTCCTGCGGGCCGTGCCCAGCCCCAGCAGCGGGGCCGACAGAGGCGACATGTCGCCAGCCGACAGAGGGCAGCCGGAGCCGCAGGGACTCCCGAGATGGGCTGGGTGCTGCCGCTGCGAAGGCGGAGCGCTGCTCCTTGCCTCCGGCGTCTGGGGCTGCGGGGTTCGCGTTGCTCAACTCCCCTCCTCGATCTGGAGATCTAAACACGGGCTTAGCAAAAACTGAAGTTCAGATTCTTACCTAACCGCCTGGCCCCAGGCACTCCGACTTTAAGAAATATGCAGAACGTTACGGGAGTAATGATGAAATCTCAAGGAGCACCAAGACTTCAGTGATACAGCAGCTGGAGGGGACTGCAGAAACACAGGGGCCATGGGCAGCCTTGTGCTGTTTTATGGGACAGCTTTGCTGGTAGTTAGGGTCCTGCTGCACATCCACCGTGAAACTAAACTCTAAAGCCTCAAAGACATGTCTCACTTCAGTCAGCTCCAGTAAAAACTATAGCCCATGTCCTTGAGATACGGCTCTCTGTACACATCTGACAAGTAGGGGAATGCAGACATGGGAGTAAGAATCCCCAGCAGATGGATGATGTTTCTCAGGACCCCAAGGACGTGGGTTTAGAGGCGGCTGAGCCTAAAAGCACTGCCTCAGGGGTCTGGCTTACGCGTTGATGCAACCAGCTGGGGTGGTTTCAGGCATTCCCATGCCAGTCTCTCCACCCTGTTCTCCTGGCCAGGATTAGCACACGTGTTCCAGGAGGTATGGGAACGTCAGCCTTTGCCACTTGGCATCTGGGAACTCTGCACAAGACCTTCCCCACAGTTGCTAACAGGGTTAGGGACTGGGGAGGGTACAGCACGGACTACTTTCTGTCACCTAAGAGAGCTATAAACACACTGCAGAGCGCAAAGATGGTATTTTAAACTGCTACAGTTAGATCTCTCCGAGTACATCATGCAGATTGCGGAGGTACTCAGAGATGTTTCACGTGTCCATAACAGTTCCTCATTATAAGCCATGTGCCTTACCACTGGGCTGTTCTCACACACACCGCCACCACCACGTTGCTCCTGTAGCTCTCCTGACACAACCGATCCCACTGATCATGGACTCGACGTATCACATCAGCGGGTAGGGGTCTCTGGGGGTGAGCTAGCACAGCCCTGCTCAAAGGGCTTCATCGAGTTTTGACTGCCTCCAAGGCTGGAGGTTTCACAATGTCTCTGGGCAACCTACTGCAGTGTTTGAGCACCTGCATGGTGAAACATTAGGATTTTGGCAGACGCTCTCAAGAGTCGGTATTCCCAAACGGAATTTAGGGAAATCACTTTTGTCCTCAGTATGCTGCTCCACACACGTTGACAGAGGTGTCAGCTGCAGGATCTCCCTCTTCCATTGCGCTGGTACTAGCATTTGACTGATTCTGCAGTAACTGGTTAGGGACCAAGTTCAGCTGGAATTTAACCCTTCCACATAAAAACGTTTTTTGGTGCCAGTGTAACTTCCCGAACCATTTCACTGAGGGGCCAAGCAAGTAACAGTGCAGAAGCCAGGAAGGGAACAGAATCACACGGATCAGAGTAGCGAACACAGCAGGACCACCAATGTAGAGTCATTAAAACTATCCTGAAACTGCAGTTTCAGTGCCTCAGCTTACCTGGCTGTTCACATGAATCACGCCCTTCACCTACTTCATGTGGTGCTGGAGGGCAGCCGAGTCAGTTAAACTCGGTTCTTACCTTCAAGGCACTTGGAGGCCTGGCACCAGCGCATCAAAAACAAGTCACCTGGGACACTGAGATAGACTGCAATCAACAGCTACCTGTGGTGCAAGAGGACTCTGCAATAATGCAATGCTTGCCTGTGCAATAGGCCCCATTTTCCAGGGACCTGTCCAAATTGGGAGAATGAACTCCCCAGGGACACTTCTGGACCTGTCCCTGCAGATCGCAAGGCACGCTTCTTCCACCTATGCTGTGAACACGCTGCAACCCAGCACCACCGGGGAGAGGAGGGGGGAACAAACCACACATTTGCGTATTAGTCACATTTGAGGTTAATGGGAAAGTACTCGGCTGCTACGCCGAAAAAGCTCATGGTAAGATGCAGAATAGAACAGAACGCTTTAATCATTAGCGCCCGTAAGGAGCTAGGAGATCCTCAGGTGGAAATCATTATATAATAATAAATACTTTGTCCTCATAAACACAGATGATTATTCCAGTGCATGATGTATCTTAAAAGGAAATACAAACCTTTGGTTAAGAGTCAGAGCTGGTCCTTACCACATTCTGTGTCTGATCACCTGCAAGGCACAATCTGTCATTCAGTATCCAGTAATTAAGCTGTATTTATGACAAGATTGGAAGCTGTGAGGTCATTCCCTGTGCAACTACACGTGCCTTAAATTAGCTATGGTAATCATTCTCACATGCATGCAACAGTTCAGGCCTTCAGCAGCAGCCACTGTCAGATGGTACAATAGCAAGTGAGAATGCGGCATGGAGAGAAAAAATAATGAAGACTTTGGTCCTAAAGTTAAAGTGGTTTGGAAGAAAGATTTTGCTGGGTTTTGACTACATGGGCTCATGTACATTTCCACATATCCAGCAAATGGAATTGGTTGGCACTTTGATCACAAACACCCAGACACTGCCGGTTCCAGAACTGTCTTATTCGTATCTACTCTCCAGAAGGAATCAGCAAATAATCTACGTGTATTTTTGCCGTGAAAATAGTTGTGAAGCGTTTCTCCTATTATAGGTTAGAAAAATTAAGAGGAAAAAATAAAACATTGCTACTCTGAAATGCTAAAACCTTCTTGGCAAAGAAGTTTTATTTATATATTATACGGAAAGGTTTGTTGAGAAGCCACGTTAAGCCTGTCCAGGTGTAAGGTGCAGAGGTCCTGTGCTCCTGTCATGCCTTCACACAAGGATTAGAGCTACAACAAACGGTGTTCCATGAGGAAGACAGTTACGAGGTCACATCTTGACTGAATGTACTGGGATTAGGAGCCAGAAGCCATGCCCAGTGAAGCATTTGCCCTCGGAAGGCCCTCAGGCAAGTAGGGGTATATGGACTATAAATAAAACTTTTCTCAAATGAATGTTCCCAATCAGGAACGTGCCTTCTGGGGGAGGTAGCCTGTTTGAGCGTCATTCTGCAGTTCTAACAGCTGTGGAAACCATCCCATCAGTGTGCCAGGCCCCCCGGCTCAGCTTGCGGGCTGAAACAAAGATCTGGAAGATAAGCAGTCAGGTAGAGTATCGTGTTTTCTTGTGTGTTATTTCACCATATTCATCTCCAAATACAGCTACCTACCTACCTTTTAGTGAAACAAATTATTTCGTATTTCCCTTAAATCCTACCCAATATGTAGGATGATTTGGAGGTAGTTTGCCAAGCTCTTTTAGACGCCGGGGTTATTTTTGGAGCATTAAACACCTTACACAGCCATGAGGTACGTAAAGGACTTGTCATATGCCAAAGTGCAATGAAGTAGGAAACACAGTATGAAACCGGCTAGGGTATTGCTGGACGATCAGGGAGAGCGGCGGGAGCCCAGCTTCACTGGCACAGCCCAGAAGTATTTCAGGGACTAGGATTATTACTGTGCAACAGGATGAGCAGGATGGAAAATCAGCAGTCCCAAGCTCCCTGCTACCTACCCCCAGGCATAGCTCAGGAGCCCCGGCTTGTGGCACCTGACCACCTGGAACTTGCTGACAAACCTGGGGGGAGGATCCGCAACTCCTATGAAGAGTTAAAGCTGTGAAGAGCTGAATTCTTTGAAAGTCTCAGAGCGAAATCCTTATCTGTGCCGAAACCCCATTCTTGGCTTTGCACTCAACTCTTATGTAATGACAGTAAATGACTTCAGTTTATCTTCCTTCGTGTCCTCGAGGTTAGTGACACATCATGATTAGGTTACGCTACTGTTTTAATTGAATTGCCACAGCACATGCTTGAACGCTGTAACAGTGCTTGTCCTCTCTGCTGCGTGCTACTGGCAACTGACATTTCTCCTACAGTTACAGTCCAAATGCTTCGTAGCAGGAACCCCATCATGCTGATGCTGGAACACCCACTATACATCAGAGCAGTGTCAAAATAACGTTTTACTTAAACCCCCAGTGATCTGGTAATTTGTGAACCCTACACAATTTAGACCGTATGCTTTAGGTCTGACACTGCTATGGTCAGACCTTTTTGTCACTGTTACTTACTCAAAGCAAATACTTAGTTTTGCAAACAACAACAACATAAATACTGTATGATGAGCCTGTTTCATTTCCCTTATTCCCTATCACGAGAAAATTCAAGATGGGCTATTTAAAAGGAGCTGAGTTCTTATCAAATGGAGGCTGTGGTGCAATCGGAATTCAAATGACTGCTTTAAAGTTGCACCTGGTTGGCTTTAGCCAACAGGATCAAGCTAAAAAATATTTGTGTAAAAACAAAGCTCCAATGTAATCAGTGAAGAAGAGCTAAAAATCTGTTGTTCTGAAGACCAAAAAAAAAAAGAAAAAAAAAACAACACCAAAAAACAGAACAAGAGCTCCATAATTGGAAACAATAAAGATATTTTGTCCACATGTTAGTTATGACCTTCTTTTGTTTTCCCATGGTATCCTGTTGATATAACATCCAGGTCCCTCGTGGATATCCGTGTTTCCATATCAGAAGAATGAGTGTTTGCTGGTTTCACTTCAGCGTCTCACCGGGTCACCAGTATACCCACTATGACTGGAAAGCTCGCCGGAAGCCACAAGAACAACCTTATCAGCAAAAGATCTGAACGGATGAGAAGCACAGACACATGAGATCACATTTTGTAATAATTTAAACAGATTTCAAATCCTACCTCAATAAGGAAGCACAAAGTAAGAGCGAAAGTTTTGCTAAGTATTTACAAAACAATAGAGGAGTAGTCATAGTCGATCAGACCAAGTTTCCCTTCCTCTGCTTCTCCCCCCCTCTGCTATCATCCAGTCTTCTGATGCTGGCTGACAACAACCACGTAAAGAAGGCTGTGAGCACAATGTAAAGGTGTAATGCTGCATCCTCAGAATATTCCCCAGGGCCCCTGAAATTTAGAAAAATCAGAACTTCCTCAGCCAGTGGGGGTATTCCTGTATTTAACAGTACTCATTGGCTTGTTCTTCTGTTTGTTTTCAGGACTCCTCTTGAGCTTAAGCAAACTTCTGTTATCCACAAATTCACGCGGCCAGGTTTTCCACAAGTAACCACGATATGGAAAGAGCAACCCCCTAAGTTTGTTTTCAACTCACATTTTCCCTAACTTTCATTTGATGTCATCATTCTTATCTTGACACGTGTCTCTTTAAGGCTGAAAATCCCTCATTAATTTAACTGCTCCTCACCCGGGAGCTGTTCCACACCTCCGAACGCCTGTTTACTTCCCTGCACCTCTCACAGCTTCGCATCCTTCTGAAGATAAGATCAGAACTGTACGTAGCATTCAAAGCACAGGCGCACCGCGGATTTGCACTGCGCTTTGAATGCTGCTCTCTGCTTTGTTCTCTAGTTCTTTCTTGACTCTTTACATTTGATTTGTTTATTTACCAAGCCTTGAGCTGAGATTTTCAGGGAACTAATATGATGCCAAGATGTTGTTTCTAAGTGATAAATCAGCTTATAGGCTGGTTTTGAATATGTAAAGTAAGGATTGTCTTTCCCCCATTTGGAACACTTCAGATTTACCTACATAGAATTGCATCATATGCTCCTGTTAAGTCTTACTCGACTTCCTCTCAGTCACCTCACTATTTACCACCTGTTCCAGACCCCAGGCTCCAATTCAGATCCTTATGCAACTTCACATAAAGACTCCTGCCACCGAGGAAAACATTTTCTTTTTTTATTCTTAGTGTCCCATCTTTTAAACCAGCCTCATCTACTCGTGTGAAAATTTCTCTTTTTACTCCGTAGCACCTTAGTTTCTTCAGAAGCTTCAGCTGACAGATGTTACGGAATGCTTTCTCAAAACCCCAAAACCCAAGCAAATGACATCAGGGGAATCTCTTTTCCATATGCTTGCTGACTCCTCACAGGACTTCAAACAATGTGTGAGGAATGCTTTAGAAAAGCTGCCAAATCACCTGGTACATTTTTTTTTTTTTTTTTTTCTTCCTTGTGCTCAATAGTTTGCCTTTTAAAAGTTTTCACTACCTTGCTTGGTACAGATAGCTGGCTCTTTGGTCGGCAGCTCTCCAGAATTTTCTGGGCACTTTTAACTGGCACATTATCTTCCCATTCCCAAGTATCAAAGCACTTCTAAAGGAGATGCTACACTTAGCCACCAGTAGGCAGCCCAGCTACTTAAATCTTAACTTCTCTTAGAAACCTTGCGTGAATACTACCCAGCTGAGCCCGTTTGGTGTTTTTTGTTTCATAACCTTTTGTGTGGACGCTTTGGCTTTAAACACACCCTCTGGTAAATCTCTCAGAACACTGAGCACAGGAACCTTCTCAAATTCCTCTACAGCGAGCACAGAACCTTTTCTTTCCCCGAAACCCTTATCTTCTCTGAACAATCCATTTATTCCCAGCTGCCCATTGGCTCCGGTGACTGTTTCTGGCAGGCTTCCTGCTCTATTTTGAGTGAAAGTAGAGGAGTCAGGTTTATTGGCCAAACAATGACAGAACACCTGGCCGGGGAACCAGCAGAACCAGAGTTCAAGGACGTGGGTGCCTGGTCACCAGCTGCCCTGAGGCCGGCAGATTTCATGGGCGAGCTGCAATACTGCAAGCATGGTGAATATGTGTGTGTATATATATATATATATATATGATTATTATTTTATTTCATCTAGGGCCATGCAGAGATTAAAAGTGTCACAATTCATCATCCTGGCGCTGAGCGGAGCCACCCAGTGCTGACCAGGCAGCACAGGTGGAGCCTGGGCAGCCCCCGGAGCCGAGAGCCCCTCGGGGAGGCGTAATGGCGGCCTGACAGGACTCATGGCGGCCTGACAGGACCAACGGCGGCCCCGCCCTCGCGCCCTTCTGGAAGCTTCCCGCCGCAGCGCCTCACGCGCGACCCAGCGTCCAGCACCCGCCGGGGGAAGCCGCCGCCGCTTTCCCATATTTGGGCACGGCCGGAAGCTCTTGCGTCATGGCGCTGGCTCGCGGCGGCTCCGCGGGGAGCCGGGACGTCACGTCCCTGACGCGCCCCGCCGCGCGCCGCCCTGGCAACCAAACAGTAAACACGGCGGCGGGCGCGCATGCGCGGGGCGGGCCGGGCTGCCCGGGGGGGGTGGGGGGAGGAAAATGGCGGCCGCCGCCCTCCGCGGGGCCGGGCGCTGCTCCCGGTGCCGGCGGGGCTGAGCGGGGCCCGGCGGGGCGCTCACGGCACGGCGGCTCCTCGGCTCTCCGCGTCGTGCCCGCTCCGAGAAGCGGCGTGCCGAGCAGCGGGGCGGGTGCCGCTTCCCTCAGCGCCCCGTTCCCTCGGTGCCCTCCCGCAGCTCCGAGCCGTGTGTGCCACCCGCCGCGTGCAGCTCCGTGACGGGGCACGAGCCTTCGACCGGCCCCGGCACGGCCCGAGAGCGGCGGGCGTCCCCCGGAGCCAGGCGGGGCCCCACAGCCCTCTCGTGTGAGAAAGCACATCCGTGTTACACGCAGCACGCCTAAGTTTTGCCTGTCGTGTCCCGAATCCTGGCAGGAAGGGCCGGGGACTGAGGTTAAAGGAGCGCGTCCCGCCTGGTGCCCCCCTGGGTTTGGCACCACCGCGGAACCAAATGAACAGCTGACTGCAGTGCTTGGGGGCTGCTGTTGGACAGGACAAGGCTTGATAAAGTACAAGCCTCAGCTGTGCTGCAGGAGGGCTGCCGGAACTCAGCCCCAATTTTTGCATTAACCTGCCCAGTGACTGCAAGGTGATGGGGCCAGGACCACCTCATCCACTTCCAGGTATTCATGGAGCGCTGCTCCTTCTGCCTCTCTGCTGAACGTCTGCTAACTGCAGCCACACACACGTCTCTCTTTGAGACCCCTTAATTCTCCAGCTGTGAACCTGACGGTCTTTTCAGCAGAAGGCACATTGTGCTTCCAGACCTACCGACTTTGCCAGGTTACCCGTCACATAAGTCTCTTGTAGCTACACCTACATGACAGCTTCAGGGGTCAGTGCTATTGTGCATTTGCCGTGCCTGGGTGTTGCCCCTGCAAATCAGAGCGGTGATGTGAAAGGAGCTGCTTCCAAGTGGGCGGCATCTCGGTAGCACCGGGGTCATTCTTTGTCAGCTGTCAGCGCTGCCGCCAGCTCCATGCCGAAAGGCGGAAGCTCTGCGAGCAGTGTTAGCTTTTGCACAGGGCGGGCAGTGTTGAGCAAGCCCCGAGCAGAGCAATACGCACTACCGAGATGAGAGACATCCTGTGCGTGTTCTGATTGGGGAAGGGGTGAAGAAAGAAGAGCTTGCAGCAGGGACCAGGAAACCTGCAGTTGCACAAACCCTGAGTGCCAGTCCTCCAGCCTGCAGAGATTTCCTGAGAGCGCGGTGTCAAGGCAGTCTTCAGCCAGATGCAGGTGCCAGCGCAGGTGGCACCTCTGCCATCACCTTGAGAAAGGCACTCCTGACAGCGAGCAGGCTCACACAGGCAGCAGAGAGGGAGTGTAAGAGCACTGTGCACACAAGGGTGATCTGCCCCAGCCCTGTGAGACGTGCTGTCCTGACAGAGGGGCACATTTCACTGTGCAGGCAGCAGAAATGACAGAGATCTGCAGCCACCTTAAACTAACCAGAGCAAAAAGCCACACTGCACAAATCCCAGCAGGGAGAGCATTACTGGAGCATGCAGACTGTTTGCCATAACTCACGTTCATTCAAGGACTGAGCTAACTTCAATACAAAATGAAGGGCAAGGGAAATCCCAGTGTAACGCCGTATGCCACTGAGCTACAAGAAGCAGGAGCATCTCCCCCCATCCTTATGTCTGGAAGGAGACGCTCAGTAGCTGCTCCTAGAAGAGCCAGACCAAGTCCAGAGACACCTGGAGCCAGGGAGTGTTCCCAGCCCTGCCCATGCAGGAGGAAGCTGGGCTGTTAGCCACATGCTAATGATAGGGTGGACCCCAGCCTGGAGCCAGCCACCGTGATTCAGAGGCTGGAACTCCCCTGCCCTTTATCCCCTGCAAGAAAAGTCTCTCTTTCTGCAGAAAGGCTGTGGTGGGCAGAGGTGCAGGAGGGTGCCAGTCCCAGGGCAGGGAGTCCCAGGCAGAGGGGACAGGGTGGCCAGAAAATTGGTGACCCCACTGGTAGGTGGGAAGGGCGTAGCCACAGCCAGTCCTAATTAACAATGGCAATGACAGATTTGCACTTAATGGATTTCCCGCCCCAGCGCACCCTGTGCCTCGGGCAGCTTGCACCAGGCTGCAGTTTGCAGAGCCCAACCCAAATTAGAGTTCAGGGAGCCCCTTTCGGGTCATGGCAGCGATGCAAAAGGTGAGGCAAGGACAGCTCCAGCGCTCAACTTAAATGCTTTTATTGACAATGTCTCTGAACAATAATAAGCAAACAATGCTTAAGTTTCATCCAAATTCACTTTCCACATGTCAAAAAAGACCTCAAGGTAGAAAAAAATAAAATAAAAATATAAATATCTGAGAATCCATCTTAATAAATAAATTAAAAACACAATAAAAACGTTTTCATGGAAAACTTATGTCGGAACATTCAGACCACCTCAACAATGCATGATCAGTAAGTTACAATGAACATCGATGTAGAACTACAGTACATGGATATAGCTATTTATCTACCTACTAGAAAATAAAATAGAGTCTCTTTCCCCCCACGTAAGATGGGTCATTGCTAAGTCATCAGAACACGATATTGCCAGGAACACAGTAGTTATTGTTAATCAGCTGCACTAGATACGAGTCGGAGATACCCAGCACCAGGTTAATTCCAATCATTTAAAACCGAGGGATTAATTAGTTAATGCTAGTGATACTAAGGAGGGGAGGGAGTCACCAACCCAGCCATGTGGGACATGCTACAGACTACCAGCTCTCATGGACGGGCCGTTGGGGACAAGACAAACTCCATGCGGTTTGCTACATCTCTGGAGGAGGTACGCAGCCTCAGCACAGGGCGCTCCGCCAGGCCCCAGGGCGCCCAGCCAGACAGAGGGGGGGCAGCGGCAGCAGGGCCCTCCCCAGGCCCGGGGAGCCCCAGGGGGCACAGCGGCGAGTCCATGGGGGTGCACGGGCAGGGGAGGGGGCCCGGCAGGTCAGTCAGTGCAGGGCAGCCGAGCCCCTCACAAGGCCAGCAGGGTGGGGGAGCTGAGGGAGTCAGACGAGGGCTCGTTGCTGCTGCTGCCCTTCCGGTGCGCGGCAGCGCAGCTGGGGAAGGCGTCCGCCTCGGGGTAGGTGAAGACGAAGGTGGAGGTGTAGGTGCTGGGGCACGGGGTGCAGGTCACCACCGGGGTGCAGAGGGGCTCCAGCTCCATGCCGCTCCCGGCACCCAGCGGCTCCCAGTCCGACGCGTAGAAGGAGGAGGCCCCGGGCAGGTCCATGTCAGGCACTGAGCGGGAGGCCTCCCGCGGCCCCGTGGAGAAAAGCAGCTCATCGAAGGGCTCGGCCTTGAGCTCCAGCCCACTGCCACTGGGCTCCTTGGGTGGCACAGCCGGCGGTGCCTCAGACATGAGCGGCAGGGTGAAGGCAGCCTCCTCAGCCGCGGCGGGGCTGGGGGTGCCCAGGTCCAGCGCGGTGGCAGCCGCCAGCTCCTCGGAGAAGCGCAGCTCCTCGGGCATCTTGCAGGCCGGCCGGTGCGCTGCCAGGATGAACTCCAGCTTCTCCTTCTCCTTCAGCAGGTTAGCTATCTCCGCCTGCAGAGCGGACTTCTCCTCCTCCAGCTGGTCTGTCTCCTGCAGAGGCAGCGAGCGGGCCATCAGCCAGGGCCGGCCTCACCCCAGGTGTGAGGGTTTTGGGAAAGCCCCCCCTCTTTTCTCACGTCCTCCCCCGGGACCTCCCGGGGGGCACTTACCGCCTGCAGCGTGTCGGTGAGCTCCCGCCGCCGGTTGCGGCACTTGGCCGCTGCCATCTTGTTCCTCTCCCGGCGGATCCTCCTCTTCTCCTCCTCCTCCGGGGACAGCTGCGGGCAGAGCAGGGGGGGACCCGTCAGCACCGCCGCCGGACCCCCGGCCCCAGCAGCACCCCCGGCCCCAAACCCCCGACCCCGCTCCCCAAAGCCTCCCCCCCCCCGAGCACCCCGCTCCCCTCTCACCTGCTCGACTTTGCCCCTGCGGCCGATGCTTTGCCCGCGGGCTCCTCCGGGCGCCTTGAGCACGGCGGGGCGGCTGTAAGGGGTGGGGGCCGCCGGTGCCGACACGCCGTAGGGGTGCCCGCGGTTCTGCGAGGGGGCCACGGAGGAGATGAGGGTGGGCTGCACCAGCCACTGCAGGTCGGGGCTGGTGGAGATGGCCGTCACGGTGGGCACGAAGCTGGCGCTGGACACGGCCAGCTCGGAGCAGAAATCCTGCGGGACACAAGGGGAAGGAGAGGGTCGGTCAGGGGGGTGGAAGCGCTCCGGGCCGCTCCCCGCCGCCCCCGGGGCCGCGCTGCCGGCGGCGGCTCCGCACGAGAGCGGCCGCTATAAATAGCTCTGACGTCCGCGCTGACGCAGGCGCCGCTCCGGAGTCTCCTCAATGAACTCGCGTTTTTATCAATGGAGCCGCTTTACGCACCCGCCGCTCCCCCCGAGCCCCGCTCCCCGCGGCCCGCCGGCACCGGGCGGCCCCCGGCGGGGCTGCGGCCGGCCGCGAGCCGCCGGTCCGGACCCGCGGGGCCGTCCCCGCGCCCTGCCCCGAGCGGGGCTCTCCCCCAGCGCGCCCCCCGGAGCTGCCGGCCCCTCACCTGCGGGTTGACGGGGGAGCCCATGCTGGAGAAGGAGTCCGCCGGGGACGGGTAGTAGGTGAGGCTGTCCCCGGCCGGGGAAGCGCTGCTGCAGCGGGAGGACGGCGCCTCGTACTCGCCGGTGAAGCCCTGGTACATCATGTCGGCGGGCCGCGCTCGGCGGTGCAGAGCTGGGAGCGAAGAGGAGCGAGGCGACGAGCGGGGAGCGGAGGCCGGCTGCGGAGCCCGTCCGGTGCGCGCCGCGCGTCTGCCGCTCCTCCGCCGGGGCTGCCTCTGGTGCCGGGGACCCGCGCCGCGCCGCCCTTTTATCCCCTCCCGCCGCGTGAACGCCACACACGTCACGCGGCGCGCGCCACTCCCGCCCGCGGGGGGGGCCGCCCGCAACGCCTCCCCCCCCCCGCAGCCCACCCCGCTCCCCCCGCCGAGCTCCGCTTCCCGCGGGGGGAGACGACACAGAGGGAGGACGCGGGTCGGGAGCGGGGCGCGGGGAGCCCCGCGGGAGGAGAGAGCGGGGGGGCGCCGTGCGGCTTGCCCCCCCCGCGATGGGAATGGTACGGGCGGGCTCGGGAACCCACTGACGCAGATATCCTTATATGGGATACATCCTGTGCGGGGGGGCGGGACTGACGGGAAGCGCTCCAGGGCTGCAGCCAAGTGCGGCGGGACGGGACGGGACGGGACGGGACGGGGCGGGCGGGGAGGGAGGGAGGGCACGGGGCGGGGGGCGCGGGGCCGGGAGGGGCGGGGGGTACGGCGCGGGGCCGCCTCTGCGCCCATGGGTGCCGCGACCCCGCGGGGACACCCCACGCCCGCCCCCCACGCCCCCCTCGGGTGTGCCCCCGGCGGCCCGCGGCTGCCCCCGGCGCTCTCGGGGGGCTCTGCCCCGTGCCGGGCTGCGGGCGCTCGCCCCGCGGACAGGGGCAGGGGGAAGGGGCTGGGGCAGGGCCCCCCCGGGCGCTGCGGGGCGAGGCTCGCCCCGTGCCCCAGCGCCGGGTTTGTTTTGGTGCCGGCCGCGGCGGGGCCCCGGGCCACCCACCCACGTCGGGGCCGTGGGGCAGCCCCGGCTGGGTCAGGCGGAGCCGGCAGGCAGCCCGCAGCCTCGCCTCGCGCGGGAGCCAAGAGATCGCGGCTATAGATAGTAACGGGGGAGCCGCAGCGCCGAGCTGTGTTTACAGCAACAAACAGAGCCCGCAGCGCGGTCTCCAGGCGGGAGCGTCACCCAGCCGGGCTGGGATCCTGCTGGCAGCTTCCACCGTTCCCTGAGCTCACGGGCTAAATGCGGCGCCTCATGCTGCTGCCGCCGCTGCTGTTCTTCGAGATCTGGGCCACGGGGGCGGGAGAACTGGGCCAGCCGCTATTTCTGAGCCGCCCGGTGCAGCGGAGGGGACAGCCGAGGCCTGCCGCAGCGCACGGCGCCGCCGTCCCGGGGAAGGGCCCGTGGGGAACACGCGGCTCCTCGCCTGCTCAGCTCCCACCCAGGGGCTGTGTCAGGACCCCCAGGCCCCCGGGGATCCTCGCCCCGGCCAGTGCTCGCCCCAGGCCGGCTACCAAAGCAGCAGCAGGCCGTGGCTCCCCATAGTCCCTGGGGGCCAGCTCAGGCTGGCAAACTGGCACCCAGCAGGGTGAGTGCCCCCAGCACACTGAAATCCCCCGTTTCCCAAGCACACCGCTAAAAGTCACTGCTCAGCCCCCTGCCTGCCCACAGCGCGCTCCTCCGGCCCAACTGCACCCCCAGGGAACCTTCTGGAGAGCAGCGGGAACCCACGTCGCGGCAGCCCCAAATATTTTGGCGGTGTCCATGCAAACTGCCGTTGCCATCCCCGGCGGTGACCGAGGGCGCGCTGCTTGCACCAAGCGGAAGGCGCAGAGGCGCTGCGCATTTCGAGCACGTGCCGGCAGAGGCAAGGAAACAGAGAAACCCAAAACACATGACGTGGGCTTGTTGTTTGCTCCGAACGTGGGGCACACGCCGATACCGCAGCGGGTGTGAGAAAAAGAGGAAGCGAGCGGCCCCGCAGAGACCGAACACAGGCAGGGCACGAGCCCTCCTGCCTGGGTGATGGGGATATCGTCACTGCCACACCGTGGCATGGCCACTGTGCTGCTCAGGTATCACAGCGGTGCTGGCAAGGAGGGCACGTGTCTAATGGGGATCTTGCCCGGAGCCCCCCAGCTGCCCGCCCCCCGCTCGCCCCCTGGAAAGCCGCTCCCAGGCTGGCAGCGTGTCCCCCACCTGCCTTCACGCCCCTCCCCGAGCCCAGCCGGTAAACTCAGCCTGGGCTTGGGAAGCCACAGCAGAGAAGCACCCGAGGTGTGTGGGACGGTGCCGCCCTCAGCCAAAACCCGCTTGTGGGGCAGGAGCCGGCTGTGCCTAACTCTGGCTGCTCACCAGGGGAAGGTTGGTGCCAGCAGCGCGGTGTGGCGGCTCCGGCCCACCCGCCGCGACTAGTTTTCCAAGCACACACCGGGCGCCTGCCTCCATGGGGCTGCCATGGGGTGGGGACCGGCAGTGGGGCTGGCACAGGGGGATGCTGCTGGGGCACCAATGGTGCACACACACACACACACACACACACACACACACAACACACACACACACACACACACACACCTGCCCATGTCTCGCATGCTCCCAGCTCAGCACGGCGCATCCTCGCCATCCGCCTGAGCTGTGCAGAGCGATGGGGACGGAAAAGCAGGGCAGGGGGTGGCGAAGCAGCTCTGGGGCCCTTATCGCACTACGGGGCTGAGCCCTCCTCCTTGCACGCCGCGGCTCGCCACCGGCCGGGGAGCTCCCGGGAGGGCAGGGCTCCCACCTGGTCTGGTCTGTGAAAGGCGGCGCATCCCCGCAGCCAAGCACAAGCAGCAATTACTGATGGCAGCAGCCGGGCGTGCCCCACGGGCTGCCCCAGCCACGGCGGCCCCGCGGCGCCGCGCTCCCGACCTTGGGCCCCAGCCCCCGGCGGCCGTGCCCCGGGAAGGGGCCGAGCCGATCACCGGGTCCCGCCGGGAGCCCCTTATCTCCGCGCCGTCTCGGCCGCGCCCGTCGCTATCAGCCCAGGGCCCTGACCGGAGAGGGCAGCTCGTGGAGCCCGGGCACAGGCTGTGTCTGCCCACCCCACCCCCGCGTGGCTGCCACAGCGTGTGCTTGTGCGCTGAACCGGGGGCGCGCGGGCACCGCTCCGCCCGGGGGGAGCCGAGCTCCGGCCCCGGCCGCGGGTACCGGGCCCCGGTCCCCCGCGGGGCTCCTGCTCGGCACGGCCCGGCCTCGGCCGGCCGCGGGCAGTGGGCGGGGCCTCCCGCCGCCGGGCCCCGCCCCCCGCCCCTCCCAGCCAATCCCCGCGCTGTTGCTGGGGCCGCGCCGACCGCCTGACGTTGCCTTGGAGACGGCGGGACGTTGAAAACACACACGGCGGGTGACGTCGCTGCGTGGTTTCCGTAGCGACGGGGCGGCGACGTCATCGCCCTCCCCCTCCCTCCTTCTCCCGCCGCCGGAGCTCTCGCGGGCGACGCAGGCGGCGGCGTCAGCCTCGGCGGGAGGGGCGGGGCGCGGTCGCCGTGGCAACGGCGGGAGGGGCGGGGCGCGGTCGCCGTGGCAACGGGAGCGGCAGTTGGGGCTGTTTGGGAGGAGGCCGGGCCGCGATGGAGGCCGTGGGCTGCGGCCTGGGGGCCGGGCCGTGCCCCCGGGGGTGGCGGCCGCGGGGTCCCGCCAGGAAAGGGGTCGTTGGGACCTGCCTCGGCCTGGTGTGCCTCTGGCCGCGCCGTGGTGGCACGGCATGCCCGTCTCCAGCCTGCTGTGTACAGGAGAACCACACAAGCACGCCCAGCCCCAGCCCCCTGTGTCCGGTATCACCCCACGAGCACAACGGGGGAGACTCCACAACCAAGCCCCGAACGTTTCCCGGCCCCCAGGGGCACCCGGCCTTCCCTCGCCGCCCGCAGGCCTCGTCTGGTGCCTGAGCACGGTGTTGTCCCACCACCGGCTGCACCCCACGCACCGCCCTGCACGCCTGCGGGCAGCCCCGCTGGCACCACCGGCACCTCCTCCCAGCCTCCCGGCGCACCGCGCGGCCCTGCCCTCGACGGCGGCCTCCTCCCCAGCCCAAGCCCCGCAGGTGGAGCGCCTGCCCACAGACAGCCGCCCACGGGCACTTCCCCGCGTGGCTGGGCCGGGCGGGTGGGGGACACCGGCAGTTGGGGCTCCCCGAGCCCCGGTCTGCTGCGCTGGCGCCAGTGGTTGCACAAGCACCGTGGGAGGAGGGAGCCGAGGGGCTGCCCGAGTACTGGGCAACCCCAGGGTGACAGCTCCCAGCGCCTGCTCCTGCCCCTTATGTGCTGAGGCCAGCAAAGTGGAAGCCGGCCGCCGGCCCAGCCCTTGCCGGCAGCCGGGCTGCTGTCACCGCCGTTTGCTTTGCATCAGCGCTGTTTGGTTTGGCAGGCGTAGGGCAGCAGGTTCAATCCCGGCTGTTTTACGAGGGCTGGTTCCTGTCCCACACCCCTCGTCTGCGAACGCGGCGTACGTTTAGGATACCCTCGCCTCTCCGCCCGGGGCAGGAAAGGGTGGGGCTGAAATTAGTGTTTACTTCTCAGGGGCAAGCCCGTGGTGCCTGCCTCCAGGAAGGCGATCACTGCGGGTGAGAAAAGGTGCGCGGCGTGGTCACGGCACCCGCCACCGGCACTTGGGGACAGCCGGATGCGTGGGAAAGTGAACAGGGCGGCAAAGGCAGGATCTGTGCCGGGGTCTGGCCAGACACAATGCAGAATGTGTCCATGGGCACCTGCTGGGACTTCACAGCCACTCCTCTCCTCCTTGATGGTTGCTTGCAGGTAATCCTGCAAGGACTGGGAACGATGATCCCAGGCAACAGAGCCGCTGGCATGGATGCTCACCAGGGAGGTGAGGCCGGGCAGCCCAGCGTCCTCTGCTCACTGCCTCCTGCCTCATCCCCACCCAGCAGCCTGCCCTGCTCTCCGCCGTCAGCCGGTGCCCCCACGCAGGGCCTCACCTGGGGAAGGAGCAGTGGGGCAAAGGACGGAGTTCACCGTGCGGCACCACTTCAAGCCCAGCCCTGCCCTGCCGCTGGTTCCCAAACCCGCCCTGCCCCGCGGCCTGCGGGCCGGCTGAGCGTGACGTGGGGCAGGAGGCCCGGGAGGGCGGAGGGGAGCCCCGCAGCAGCTCAGCTACCTCAGCTTTCTCTGATTCAGCAGCACCGGCGGCAGTGCGGCCGGGCATCACCCTGCTGCCCTCCTGCCTGAGCTGTGCATTTCTGCTCCTTGTCATGCACTGGCCTGAGAAGTCCTAGGCATTTTTTTTTGCCGGGTTACACACCAGCTAGGGCGGCTGCTGCTCAGGCTTGCCGGGGGCTGCCAGGGCCCCCTCCTTGCCAGCGAGGCCCATGCCCTCCTTGCCATCCCCCCACTTGGAGCTGCTCTCTCACGCTGCCTCAGCAGAAAACCCTTTGGTGCTGTCAGTCAGTGCCCTGCCAGTTTAGCAAGGTGACACAGCTGACAGCAAAGTCAAGAAGCAGGCTGGGTGCCGTGCCAACAGGGCCGGGAAGAGCGAGCCTGCAGCGGCTGGGCTCGGGCTGCCGCGGAGCTGCAGGCTGGGAGGGCCGGTACACGGCGGTGGTCAGTGGCTCTGGCAGGAGAGTGGCCCTGCACGAGCAGAAAGTGATTATTTTTCTGCCAGATCAGCTCCCGGATCCAGCTCGCTGAGCTGCTGCGTTGTGCCGGCACAACGGGGAGGATGTGGGTGAGCGCTGAGGAGCTGGGATCGCTCAGACCACTTCAAACAGCCTTGGCACCGAAAAAATGTAACCATGGCCACAGAGAGACCCCGCGTTAATAGGGCTGCAGTTATCTGCAGAGCCTTTGTGAGGCTGAGCCTGATACAATCCCTTACTGAATCACCTCGCTCTGGCCGATTTAATGAGTGCTGGATGTGAGCTAGCAGGGGGCATGGCGGTGCCTTCACCTGCCCTCCCGCGTAAAACCTGCACTCATTTACACTTTCAGGCAGAGCTGACAGGGGAGGATGACTGGCTGCTTTCCCATCACAGTTTATCCCAAATGTGTCATGTTTTCAGCCCTAGAAGCATTTTAGTTCCTTCTTAGTGCCTCTCTTGGCTGCTCGCTGTGGGTCCTGGCAGTTTGGTGGCCTCTGCCACCCTGCCCGGTGTGCCCGGTGAGCTGTACCCACAGCAGCCTCACCCAGGCACACACTGCCCGGCCGGCACTGTGGGCGTTACAGAGCCACCAAGCCCCCTGCCTGCTGCTCTCAGGCTAAATCCATCCGCATCTTCTTCCATCCACATCCCCGTCCCACGGGCTGGGGTACACTGATTCTCCCTGCACTGCTTTTCCTCTCCTCCCTGGCAAGCAGGATCCCTCCGGAGTGAGCCTCCCGCTGCTATCGTGACTGTTGCGAAACAGTCTGACTTCCTACCGGCGCGGCAGTCCCTGCCTGCCAGCCTGTGCCGGGCGCTCACGCCTCCAGCGCTCACATCCCTTCTTCCTCCTCACTGACGTGCGCACATGCACGCTCCTGCACGCACGCCCCTGCCCTCCCCGGTTGTGCCCGGTGCTTTCCCAGGGGCTCCCTGCCCCGGGGAGCACGTGGCCCAGGGGAAATGACAGCGACGGACAGGGGATGCACGGGGTGGCCGCGGGTCCCGCTGCCATGGAGGCAGCCCTGCCACCAGCACCTCCGTGGGCTGGCGGTGGCGATAAAGGCACTACAGGCCCCTCGTCCTGTGGTCGTCCTGCCCCAGCGTGGTCACTGTGCCGATGGCAGGGCAGTGACCTCCAGCCGGAGAGGCTGGCGGCAGGGGCACAGAGGCTGAGCCAGGCGGGAGGAGGGTGCAGGTGACCCGGCGGGGCAGGGCAGGGCTCGGCGGGTGCCGTGCCAGGCGCGGAGGCTCAGCCGCCTTCCCGGGAGGTGACTCTTTAGGAAGTGGGTGCGTCCCGTGTGGGAGCTGCAGGGGAGCAAGGAGAGCCGTGGGATGGGCTGCGACATGCTGTGACCCCCCCAGGGCACCGGCAGGAGTGAAGTGGCAGCAGGGCCGGGCTCAGAGGGACACAGGAGCTTGGCGGGGGGAGCAGGGCTCGGCTGTTTTCGGGGGGGATAGGATCAGAGGTGGGGGGCAGAGCTGGAGCTGGGGAAGGGCAGGAATCACTGCTGATGGGCTGTTTGCAGTTGCATCACGACACGTGGGAATTACTTTAGCTTCCAAATCCACATTGTGCTGTTAAATTCGCTGATTGCACAAGAAACAAAAGCAAGAGGCATTCCCTAAAACTCCCTCCAGCGTGTAACCCAGATGTTGGCAGACCTGCCCGTGCCAGAGAGAGGAGGAGGAGGGAGTCCCAGTCACGCCGCCTCCTTCCAAAAATTCCACAACCGGCGAGCCCGCGGCCCCCTGCCCTGCCTCCCAGCCGCAGACCAGCATTGCTCACGGAGCCGCAGGAGGAGCCGGGCTGAGCTCCCTGCCGATGGGGAGCAGCCTCTGCGTGGGGCCAGGGCCGGCATCACCCCACAGCGTGCGTGACGTGCAGGAGCTGGGCAGCGGGAGAAGCCTTGGGGCTGCACGCCGTAGGTGCTGCTGCTGCCGCCTCACGGAGCCGCTCCCAGGCCGGGTGGGTGCCCGCGGGGCGGGATGCTGCGTGGGGAGCGCCCGGACTGTGGGCACCGGCACGGGTGGAGCCCCGAGCGCACGTCACGCGTGTGTAAAAGCAGCCGGAACCGAGCACGCCGTCCCCCCCGTAGCTGCCCACCCGTGGGTCTCGCTGCCTGCGTGGGTGCCATGGGAGCCCGGGGCGAGCACCCGAGCTGGCGTGCGGCGGCTGCGACGGGGAGAGCGAAGCGGCTCCTGAGCAATGCAGGTCATGGCAGGATGCTTTATATAACCCAGAGCCACAGAGAAAACCAAAATAGCTGCCTCCCCGCTGCTCAGTTAGTCTCTTCCATCAAACGTGGATAAAATTAGAGCAGGCGGTGACGCGTGCCTACGTCTGCACAGGGACTCCAGGGAGACGCAGGGAGACGGCTCGGGGCTCTGCCATCAGCCGCACGGAGCTTTCAAGTAACGTCCGTGGGCCTGGCCGGCGTGCGGCCGCAGGGGACAGACGTGTGGACGAGGAGGCGGTGGCGGGGGCCTGGCCACCGCAGGCTCCCCGGGGACTGCTCCACGCCTCGCCTCGGCCTTTCGGGGAGGCAGCGAGAGCGCTCGGATGTGGGCCGAACCCAAGCAGGGGGTGCCGGAGCTGGGGTGCTGCTCTGAGAGCTCTCCGTGCTCCTCCGTGGGCTGGCAGCCAGAGCTGCTGGCTGTCCCCTGGAGGTGACCCGCGCTGCCCAGCCCTGTGCTGCCTCTGCTGGCTTTGTGGCTCAGAGGAGCCCCAGGCTCTGTAGTACTGGCGGTGGTGAAAAGCTGACTCAGAAAGCGCTGCCTGGAGGCTCAGACCCCTTGGAGGAAAATAAATGAACAGGAAAAAAAGAGCCAGGAGAAAAGCCTAGGCGAGAAGCTGGAAAAGGGTTGCCTGTGTTTAGACTCCCAGATAAGGTCCGAGTCCGTCACTGATAACATGAAAAACTGCAGTTTTAAAAGCCTCTGCATGCCAGAGACTTTTATTGTTTGGCTTACTGGTCTGAACACAGGGGAGGGAGCCAGGAACGCTGTTGTCTACCCCATGGAGACATTGCCCTGGTCTGTGACCTTGGGCACATCTTCTCCTGACGTCCGTATGAAGATGTGGCTGCTTCAGGGTCCCACCCTCCGGAGCCAGTGTTCTCCAGCCTCATTCTGCTGACAAGGTAAGGACTGGGGAAGGCGAGTGAGTAACATTTGTTGAACACTCTGAAGATGGCAACAGCCCTGGAGAAAACCTCTACGTTAATTATTATTTATAGAAAAGAAACCTAAAAAAATAAAAATAAAAAAATCAAGAGGTTAAAAATTGCTTTCCTGGTCTGAGAGACGTGCCCACTCACCAAGGTAATTTGTGCCCCGTCCCCTGGAGCTCAGCCATCTTCCCCCTCCACCCCTGTAACACGGCTCTGCTGGGTACCTCTGCTCTTGGAGGGGTGGCTCAGATCCTGGCCAGCTCCTCGAGGCAGGAATCACAAATATATGTACAGCAGCACAGCACGGAGCAAGGCAGGCAGCCACAGCAGCAGCCCCTCACTCTGGGCCCCAAGAAATACCCCAACGCACACAGAGCACTGAAACCCGTTCATCTCTCCGGTGAGCTCCTGGAGTCGAATATCTCGATGGGGATGAGGGGAGGAAGAGCCAGGTGGGAGGAGGGAACCTGCTCCGTGCTGCGGGGTCCCTCCTCGCATGGGCCTGCCCTGTCCTCAGGCTGCTGAGGCCTGCTGGAAGGCACTGCCTTTTCTTGGGGACATTCTTTGCTAAGTCGCCATCTGTGCCTGCTATCTTATCTCGCTGATAGCTGGGCTTTCTGAGGAATTACCCTGGAACCCAGAGGTCACACAAGCACAGCACTCAGCACGTTCCTGTGCTCTCTTATCTTTTCCTCCTTTGGCCGGTGTAAGACCGAGGGTGTGCTCCTCTGTGGGGCACGCAGGGGTGCGGGAATTGGCGTGTGCTGGTTTGGTGTGCTGTGGAGCAGTTCAGAAGGGGTGTGTGGGAATGAAGGGACTTCACGTGACTGTGTACCAGAGCCCACCTTCTGCGGGTCGGTGCTGAAGTCCACGTGTCATCCACAGCCCCTTGAGCTGGAGCCATCTGTCCCCCTTGTGACACTGGGGCCCTCACCGCTCCTCAGCCCCTCCTCAAACCACCCCTCCTCTGCCCCTCCAGCCCTGCTGAGTGCTGCTGAAGGGTTCAGAGGCACCAAAGGCAGGTGAGGCAGCCTTCAAACAGCAGCTGGGAAGGTGAACAGAGGGTGCCACAGCTCAGCAAACAGGCATGGGAAGTATTTGGGGTTTCCAGCAGCAGCTCCTGCTGCACTCACACCTGGACCATGCCTCGTCCTGCACACCAGCTCCTCAGGGTTGGAAGAAATAACACAAATGTTGAATATCAGGGGTATTTGTTGCAGACAAGCAGGAGAGCACAATGATACAGGCTGGGATTCCCCCAGGGTTGCTCAGGAGACTGGTATTTACTGGTGGGCTCTGCGCTGGGATCAGCTGAATGGGGAGCAGGATTAAATTGCAATCCCTCTTACGTCACTTGACGGAAGACTTAATGACTGGGATTTCCCTCCAGTTATCCTGGGGGAATTGGAGTTTATTTTACGAGCTCTTGCCCAGCGTCAGGCAAGGAGCCTTTCTCAGGCTGTTTGAGTCTCCTTAGAAGGCTTTAGGAATAAAAACTCTTTCCCGTGAGCAGTGGCAAGGAGTAGCCTAGCACAAAAGTGGTCTGAAAAGGATACTTAGAGCAAGAGCATCGTTTTCCTCAAACCCTCGGCACATTGCTCTTTCATAACTGTTCTGCAGCCCAAAATAACCTGTCCTGGCAGCTGGTGTTACTTGCACAAAGAGGAAGCTGAGGCCCCCAATGAGGTCAAAGGGAAGAGCACCCTGTCTAGACTGACATCCCTGGGGATTTCAGCCTCAGGCTCCTGGAAACCCCCCTGGTCCAGAATTGCTCTGGTGACTCACAGGCACTTGCACAAAGCCGGCACCAAGAGAACTGCAGAGCTGTCCCGCCACCTGACACCTCTCCCAGGCCCTGCCCTCCTGAGAAGGCCTCTGGGGGTCTTCTCATTTACACTGCAGGGCAAAGGAAATTTCCCCTGCTCCTTCCACTTCATGCTTATCATCTCTTCCTAGCCATGCTGCAGGATGGATGAGAATGCAGACATCCTATCCATGTCTATCATGTATTTTCCCCTTCCCTCCAGCTGGAAGGCCTTTCTAGTGCTGCTCACCAGAAGGCCTGGCTGCTAGCACTCTTTCTTCCCCATCAGGTTGTATGCATCCAGCAGCCGTGCCTTTGATGCTCACCAAGCCTGGGGCACCAGCAGGGCTGGCAGGGCCCACCTGTCTTTGGCGTGACGCTCAGGAGGGACTTTTTGCCTCTGGCCAGCAGTGAGAAAAAAAAAGCAGTATCCCTGAGGTACCTCTTCCTTGGTTTTGGGGTGCCTCCTGCACCCACATCCAGCCCGGTGGCCCAGCTTGGCCTTGCAGAAGGAACTCTGCAATGCAGAAGTTGTCCATCTGCACCCGGTGGCTACAGAGGCTGTGGTTTCGGTGAGCCATCCTGCCCCACAGAAGTGTTGCCTTAGAGGAGTTATTAATACTGCTGTTGCCCACGTGCCATGCTGACTAGCTTCCAAGGATAAGTGCTCTTCTCATGTGCCTGTGGAGAGAAGGGACTTCCCGGGCCTAATTCAACGCTTCCCATCCCTTCTTTCTGACACACCAATCTCTGCCGAGGCTATGAATATGTCCTGCTGATTCAGTGCTCATCCAGCCAACTTCCCCTTTTCACAAGGGGAATTATTTATAATCTAGCACTCAAGCCACCACACAGTGCAGCTGGTGGAAGACATCCAATAAACATCCCATTGAACTGCCTTCGCTGCTGCCAAACCTCCCTCCCGAGTCCTGGTGACTTGAGTAGGGTTCAACCTCTCTGTTGCTGACATATTCAAGTTTGTTTTTTGTTTAACCCTTTGTTTTTTAAACCTTCAAATAACCAACAAGGCTGTTCTGAAAATAATAATAATAATAATAATAATAATAAAATGGCAATCTGGAAGAATTTATTAAGGGTTGTCTTCGGTGGAGAACTGGAATTGGTACTGTCCGTTGCAAGTTGTTTGTCCCTAGCATGAAGATATCTTTGCAATATGTAGTGTCCCCATGCATGAATCTTCTCTGTTTTATCATTACCAGGTAATATGAGGATACTATCATTCAGAAATAGTGGTTCCATAGCTACAGCTGAGGTTAATTTTGTGTTTAAAATAGGGATTCATGTTCTCTCCTATCTTGGTGTTTCCTCCCCAACGTTCTTCCACTCGCTGTGTTTAAGGAGGAAATTTCTGAGAACAGATAGAAACGTTACTTGGCTGAGAAGAGTCATTAAAATCAGCACTTGAAGAACTACAGCTTCTAATAACAAACCTTTTTGACATTTAATCATCACCATAGTAGAATAATATAAAGATTTCAAGCTTCCTACGCTCCTACACAGTAAAGGCTTACTGCTATCATGTGCAAAACCTACACAAGATGATTATTTTTTAATTCCTAGCTGTTTTCACATTACTTCAGAACTGTTCTTTTAAAACCCTACTCAAGTCACAACTGGTCTTAATTGGGGATCATCTGGGAAGAGCTACTTTTAAACACACTCCTACATGAGCCCTTCCCCATACCTACTCAGGAATTACTCAGGCATTTCTCTCGGTTGCTGTCTCCCCACACCTTGGGCAGACATCTTCCTTGAGAGCAGTTTTGGCTACGTTCCCTTCAGGAACAAACTGAGGGGTAAGTTTGGTGACAGATATGCGTTCAGGTATGAAAAGCTCAAACTGATTTAAGGAAATACCTCCACAGACTTTGGAGAACTAGACCATAAGGCATTTAAGTCAAGAATTCAACGATATTAAAAAACCTAGTATGGCCAACCACCTCTTATTTAAGGTGCTATTCATTATAGGTTTGCTTTATCTCTCCATTTCCCTCATTTGTTTCATGGGTGAAAAGACTGTTAAGACTTGTGCAGAGCAGCAGGATGCAATGTAACTGCTGACTAAACCGTGTTTTCAGCATAAATTCAGTTTCAATGAATCTGGGTGGGATTTACCCCACAAGCTTCAGACGCCTAGTTCAGGGTGAGACAACCTCTCTAGACCAACCTCCTTCTTTCCATCTCTCGGAGAGGGGCTGCAGTCCTGGGCCCCATCAGACGCAGAGGTGTACATTCGATCAGATGAACCTCAGCTCTAGCCATTTCAGAAAAAGTAACTGGAAAGTCATGCCCCCCCAAACTTTAAATGTTTTATTTTACCTTGCCCTGAGACTACACTGAGTTTCATAACTGGAACAAAAATAATGGCGTGACATAACGTTGGAGAGTTTGCCTGTTAAAACACGACAGTACCCCGAGCCTCTGTTTTTTTCAGAGCTGTGGCTTAGGTAACAAACTTGCATGCAATGTTTTATGGAGATCCTTGAAACTTCAAACCCTCCCTGAGCAGTAGCGTGCTCCTTGCAGAGGTTAGAGGAGGGCGGTGCCAGGCTGGGGGAGAGTGGAAGTTTCCAGGTGGATTTTCCATCGGAGTTCGCAGGACAAGTTAATCCCGACGCAGCCGCCAGCCAGCAGAAACGGCCACCAGGCTCCGCCGGCTGGCAAGCTCCCGTGTTACACATCGCTGAGGTAACTGGAGAAACTGGGCTCTGGAAATGGAAAGAGGAACAGGCTCGCCTTGAACTTCAGAAGGGCAGTAGGTGAAAGTTCCCGGGAAGCAAAGGGGAAGGCTTCCTCAAGAAGCTGGGAAGGAGCCTCGCAGGCCGTGCCATGGCTGTTGCTGAGGGCTGGGACCAGATGGGAGAAGTGTTCCGAGTCCTCACTTCCTCAGGGCGGTTTGTGTGAGTGAATCTGTGCTATCTTTGATGAAGGATGTTTCATTTCCCTAAATGAACTCATGTTTTAGATTAAGTCCCAAATATTTGATTTCAGACAAAACTTGGTGAAATGGAAACAGATGCGTGTAAATATATTGTACCAACTGCTCATGTCCTCAAAAAAAATGCGGCCAGAATTACCATATATGCTTCCTCTCTTGAGGAACCATGTCTAAAGGTTATTTTGTCCCATGCCTCTTATCAAAATGTGATTTATTTAGCTGTAGGACCAGGACACTGTGTCTGGGGTCTCCAGGACAGATTACACAGGAGGCAGAGCAGAGCAATGCCAATTTATGGCTGTTCAGCTACTGCCTTATTTTTAGTTGATTGAATTATGTCCCTATCTGGCTTGTGACCATGATGGTAACTGTGATGGCTATATCTTGGTAATGAGTTCAAACACAGGCCCTTAAAAGAAGAGGCCTTGTGCTTTCCAGAAGCACTTTCCTGAATAATTTTGCGTGGTCAGTAAAACCGGCAGATTGGATCGTACGGCTTATACTGTTTTTATGGAAGTTTCTCAGTAGCTTGCAGTAGGTTGCCAGGTGCAAGGCAGAATGCAAATGGATTACAGCATAAAAGTAATTCTGGAATAGTTTTTAAGAACAGCAAATTGTTTTAACTTTTTATTGTTAAAAACAAGAAAATGCTGAAATGCCAAAGCAGCTGACGCAGAAAGAGGGAAAAAAAAAAAAAAGTCTAATTGTCACATTCTTACACATTCATATACATTGTTTCTTGGAGACAGACAATTAGTGTTGTTTTCTGCGATTCACCGTGGATAAAAGAAATATTTTGGTACAGCAAAAATTGATTGTTGCCAACAGTCTGTGAACTTCTTCTTCAGTCAAGAAAACAATTGCGAATTTTGTGGGAAATGGCATGTGTTTTTTTTTTTCAGTGACCATTGCTGCCTCACACTACAGAAATACCAAAAGTTTTCCAAAGCTTCTTTGTGACTACAGGGTTGAAAGCTAAACAATTCATTGCTTTCTTCATTATTTTCCAGACTGCAATGAAACTGTGTTAGGGATATATGAAAATACAAAAAGCACATGAGAACAAAGTGGTTTGAATTTTGACAATGCATAGGCAGATGAAAAGGCAATATTTACTTTGGGGACACACCCATTTGTCTGCAGATTAATGGCAGGGAGAGAGGTTACCTGCTTTTACCTAATTGCCAAGCTCACACAACGTGTAAGACAGCAAATTACACTAAAATAGGCCATCGTTTCATCTTGAAAGTTGTGTAACAAGTTATCAATCTCTTCTTCTCATCTGTTAAGTGCTTCAGAATTGCAGGAAGTATTTCATTTTGCCAGCCTTGAATATGTGCAAACATAAAGGCATGTCCCTGCAAGACTGTTATTTCTAAACCTGCAGCTGAAAGGATCTTAAACTGCTTTCCATCTGCTATAAGTTACTTTGCACATGAAATGAAGATTGCCCCATTGTGTTTTAAGCACTTCAAGAGTGAAGAGGTGGGGATTGTAAAGAGACTTTCAGCACTTCAGTGCTACTTTCTTTCACAACACTCTAAAGCACGTATGATAAAATTTCATAATTAGAACTGAGCGTGTGTGTGCTGTGGTTTAAAGCATAATGCATTCATTACACGAGACATTTAAACAGAAACTTGATGACCAATTTGTTGGTCATAAATGCAACTCTTATCTAAAAAAGTACCGTGACAAAATGGACAAAATAGGAAGGGATCATATTTAGTTATATATTTGCTCATCAATAGTTGACCTCACACTTTGATTTTAGAAAATGAGGCTGTCTTTGCATGAATGAGCCATTTTCTCCAATATTTGCCTCAGAAAAAAAGGCATTATTGAATGTTTTAAAGTTGCTGGAAGACCGGGCACAGATCATTGGTATGAGGAATGTTCTGCATGGAGGAATTTGTTGTGTTGTGCATGTTTCATCAGGAATTTTGTGGCAGAACATTACAACATTTCATATCTTCAGATTCTAGTAATCTATGTTTCTTAAAGCTTGTGAAATAGTATCTATTTCTGCTTTAGTGCTGCAACGGAAAGAATGTTTTCATTGTGCAAATATACTTTGACATACTGCAGAAAGAGCTAAGCATTTATTTTATTAAGGTTGAGCTTCAAATTAATTGTCCAAGTAGGGAAAGGTTTGTGAACTGATTAGAATATATATATATATAAAGATGAATTGAAATGTGCAACAAGTAACCAGAAATCCCTTTTCAAACAATAAATTGGAGTTAAAAATAAAGTAATTGACTGAATATTTGAGCACAGTTGACTTTCATTTGAAAGATACGCGTTATGGTAAGAAAAATCGTGTTTCCCTAAAATAGTGTTTTAATGAAGGACAAGGGTCAGTGGTGGGTGGTTTTGATTCCTGAGGGTTCTGTTTGTTTCCCTCAAAGAAGAGGTCACTCTATCACTGTATAGCTGGGCTTAGTTTCCATTCTTTCATATGGAGGGCTTCATCATACTGCCTCAGTAAATAGGAGCATAAGGACATAAAAGAGCAGAGCTCTTCTTTAAAATACTGTGGTAAAGGCTTGGCCTATCTCGATCTGCATATGAACATCGAGGTGTGAATTCTGCTGGTTTTCAGGCTCGTAAGATTGAGGTTTGTCGTGATTCCTGATTACTGCTTGTCACTAAATACATGGTTTGCTTAGAGAGAGGAACAATGACGTTTAGGAAATGGAAGAAAACAATGGTTTATTTTTATTTTTTTAAACTCTAGTTAGTAGAAATAAAAGGGCTTTTTATTATTATGATTTTCTAGCAACGTTATTATTCATTTCTTTCTTCCCACATTTCCTTATATCTCAACACACCCAAACATTTGCAGACAATCCCAGGAGCTGTGTTAATCACAACCACGCGTTTGGGAAATTTTCCTCCCGCCTTTCCCCCTGCGTCAAGCCAAGTAATACTGGAGAGCACAGCGGAGGCCAAAGGAATACAGAGAGGACGTGACTAAAGGATCGCAGCCAAAAACTTGCCGTTCTTCCAGCGTGCCCTCAGCCGCCTGCTTCTGCCACAACTTGCACGTTTTCCCCGCTGGGGCTGCCCTGCGGGAGGCGAGGAGCCAGCGGGCAGGAGGCAGGCAGGGAACGGGGAGCATGGGGCTGAGGGGCTGGGGGTGCGACCACCAGGAGCTGGTACGGCTGTGGTGTCGTGCTATTTTTTGCTATTATTTGGTGCTACGTTCCTAAAAAGGGAAATATTTGAAGTATGTGTGACCAAAATGTATTAGAAAAATGCTGGAGAGGGAGGGGAAAAAAAGCCCCTACAAAGCCGTCATATTTTTATTTGCTGTCAAAAACACTGGCGTGCCTCTGCTGCTATCATATGGTATGTGCACGGTGCTGATCCAAAGGAGCGAGACATCTGATCAAACAGCTTTCTTGGCCGAAGATGACAGGGGGAATTACTCAGGAATTTAAAAATATACGTGTAATTAGAAAACCAGCGCATCTTCCAGGGGAGGGCTTGGGAGGCTTCCAGCTAGGTGGAAAGCTCTGGGAGTCTGTCGGTTTAGACTGTGTGCACGATCGGTGTGTGCCTTCGTGCTTTAATTTACTGGCGACACCTCAGGAGCAGCCGAGCGCTGACACCGAGCGGCGTCCCCTCAGAGAGGCGGCCGGGCGGCCTCGACGCCCCTCGGCCCCCTCAGCCCCCTCAGCCCCAGCGGCCGCGCCTCACGAGAGGCCCCGCCCAGCGGCCCCGGCGGCGCGCGCTCCCGCGGCGTGACGCG
>CM021769.1:23389183-23478591 GCA_011076525.1 Nettapus auritus
GGCCGGCCCCGCGCGGCCCATCTCCTTCCAGCTGCCCGGCAAGGCGCGCAAGTGCCTGCGGGAGGAGATCCACCGCGACACGCTGGTCACCGGCGAGTACGAGATCGGCGCCCCGCCGGGCTCCTCCACGGGGCCCTCCGCCAACCTCAAGGTGGGGACGGGACCGGGCGGGACGGGGCCGGGGCCCGCTCCTGCCCCTGCCGCTGCTCGGCCCGGACGTGGCGCGGGGCGGGGCCGGGGCGGGGCCCGGCCCGGGTTGGGGGCAGGGGGCCGGGGCCGGGCCGTGCGGTGCCGGGCTCGGAAGTGGGGGCACCGCGCAGGCTGCAGCATCCGCCCCCCGGCACGCGGAGGGCCCGAGGCAGGGCCTCGTTACGGCAGGGCCAGGCCCTTTCTGCCGTCCTGCTTCTGGTTCTTATTTTTAATTTGTTGCTTCATCTGTAAAAGGGGATTGTCTGTGTGCGGGCACGTTCACGCGTGCTTTAACGTCTTCCCCTGGGGAGACACGTGTGTTTCGGGTGGAACACGTGCCCCTGTCCGTTCCTTACCGACCGTCCTGGTTCCCTGGTTGCCTGCTCTGGCCCCGCGATCTCTTCCAAATCTTGCCCTCGTTGCAGGGGCCTTGCCTAGGGAGGTGGCGAACGCTTTGGTCTCGCTCTGGCTCTGCTGCTGAAGCAGCTACCCAAATAGGAGCGCTCATGGAAGCTCCGTTTTACTGAAACTACCAAATCAATTTGATGTAAAAATCAATAAGTGAACATCCTATGGTAGTCTGAAAACATACAATGGACAAATATCGACCTATGCCATACTTGTTTCCTATCTTACTGTTCAGGTACAGCCACCCAACGCACTGGGCCTGCTGTGAGTGCAGCAACACCCGGGCCAGGTGCACGCTTCTTTCTCCTCGTGTCCCAGTTGGTGTGGGAAAACACAGCTCCGCACATCAGCCTGCAGCGGTCTCGATCCCTCCGTGCTGCCTGGCCTGCTTCGGTCCCCTGAGTGGTGCCGCCCGATCGTGGGAGGCTGGTGGTTAACTGGGGCTGCGCTCAGCGCGGCTCCTGTCTGGGAGCTGAGCTCTGTTTGTGATGCTGCACCACCAACAGTGGCACCCTCTGTTCCGAGGAATCCCTGCCGTCTGCCAGCTGGCTGCGGGAGGGAGCCGTGGGGCGGATGACGTCCCGCGGACGGTCACGTGCGGCCGTGCCATTGTTGGGCCCGGCGGGCTGGGGAATTGCTGGGCTCTTTGTCAGGGGCGAACAATGCCCCGTCTGTGGAGGACCGTGTTACTGTAAATAACGTTGGAATAGCATGAAAAATCTCTTTCAGGTCAGCTTCTCCCCCGCAAGTGTTCTGGCTGGGCTTTTAGCAGCTTCTCCCACCCCCGCACGCCCGGCTGAACGGGTGCTGTACGGGAATGATGCGGGGAACGGCGCTCGGTGCTGGCGGGAGCAGAGCGCAGCTTTTGCCGGCTCAAGTCCGGATAGTGAGCAGGCTGTTGGCGCTGTAAAGGACAAAACCGGATCGAGCAGCGCGATATCCTCTAGCTAAAGATTAGCTCCGCTCTCTAGAAAGCCCTGAGGGAATAATGCTCGAAACAACGGGGGCATTCGAGGGCTTTCTTTGCTGAGTTCGTGGCACACGGCTTGGCGTTGAGAGCCCAGTGCCAGTTCTTATGGTGCCAGCCCCACGTGGCGACCCGGCGCGGCCAGGTGCAGGCAGCCTGTGCCCGGCTGCGTGGCGTGCGCTCATTTGTGCGCAGCTCGGACACGGGTGGAGCTCTGAAAGGGAGCTGCAGAGGCCCCGTGGTGTGCTCAGGTGCAGACAAATGCCATATGGCACAGGGCAGCGACTGCGCATCCTGTAACGGACAGGTATGGAGCAATCCGCCTGCAGAGGAAGTTTGTTCCTTATGCCCTGCGGCTGCAGGATTTATACCCTTTATTATTTTTCCTGCCTAGTGTAGCAACTCTCAATATCCGTGTAAAAGTCTGCGCCTGTTCCACATACAAGCAGGCGGTTGGCCTCAGTGCTGTCCTGTGGCAGGGAGTTAACTAGGTGCTGAAATAAGAAAAGGAGCATTTCCCTAAAATCACCTTGGGTACCTAGCCTTTCCAAGTGGCTCTTTTACAGGGAAACGGGTTGTAGATCGCAGGGGTGTAGATCTCTGTAAGACGGAGTAAAGGAGAATGTCTGATTTATCTGTTCTGTACCACGAAATGTTTTCTGTACTTCTCCATCCTGCATCTTTGAGACGATTCCCAAGCTCTTCAGACATACCTGCTGAGGGAAACTGGGAAGCCATCCAGAGGAAGGCATGCTGTTGACTTTCATGCAGTGTGGTAGTGCCTGCAGGTTTTTCACCCGAGTCGTCTGTCGCCGCATTTCGAGCGGCTGGACCTTTTAATTGAGCACACTAATTGTCTCCGTCTGTGCCATGGAACATGAGTCCTTTTTTACTCTTGGGTGAAGCATTTTTGCAGACCTGGTACAGTTTTTACCTATTCTTAGTAATTTCAGAGACGTGGTGCAAAGCAGTCATTACTCTGTCTGTGTCGTCTGAGCTGTCCTCTGAAGTGGCCACTTCTGTGGATCGCTGCACCCTGACCTCGTGTAACTCGGGGCCATGCTGATTGATTTCTGGAGTAACAGATACACCCTCCTTCGTGTCATCTGCTGGGGAACGATTCTTTTTTGTCCTGTAGGGCTTCTCTGCGTCTGCTGCTGTGGGAATTTCTGAATTTTGCTTGCAAAAAGAAGGCAACGAATGACAGTTTGGCACAGCTAGAGTTCCTAAATGTAGCCTGCATTCAGAGGTTATAGGAGGAAGAGAAATCTGTGTGGTTTTTGGTTTGGGGTTGGTTTTCATTTTTTGGGTTTTGTTTCTTTTTCTCTGTTTTGTTTATTTGTTTAAGAGTCAGTAGTTACAGAGAGGCACTCTGACTTTGTCAGCTCGGTGGGGATCCGTAGGGGAGGAGTTGATGCAGGTGCAAAGAAGAGGAGAAACCTCAGGAATCAGAATGTGACAGATCCAGGAGGGGAGGCCAGGAGAACTGGTACAGTTCTCGTGCTGCCCGAACCCAGCAGCGTGAGCGTTCCTTACCCTCGCCGTCTCTCTCTCGTACAGATAACTGACTCGGCGGGGCACATCCTGTACGCCAAGGAGGATGCCACGAAGGGCAAGTTCGCCTTCACCACTGAAGACTACGACATGTTTGAGGCCTGCTTTGAGAGCAAGCTTCCCGTGGGTAAGTGTCCATTGGCTGCCTTTAGCTTCTGATGAGTTCATGTGGATGTGTGCATGAGAGGCACGCGGACAGCGGTTCTGAGTGTGGTCTGCAGGACGTTTTGCCTTTTAAAGCTGATGCTGAGGAGTTTGTGGACAGTCTCAGCGGTGGAGAGCATCTGCTGCCTGTGTTGCATTTGGAAGTCAAGTATTCCCCTGTGGCTGCTGCACAGAGCACTCAGGTTTCCTCTGAAAGAGGCCTAAGAAAGGGGAATTGCGTGTTCCTCCTACACAGGTCAGCACAGTCGCAGTGAAATGGCAGCGCCAGGGAGCAAACCGCACCTCTCCTGCTCTTCTCATGCTTCTCCCCATCCTGCAGGACGGAGCACGATGCCATCCCTTCCAGGACCCAGCCTTTCTGCCCTGCTGCCCATCTCTCCCCATTTGCAGTGCGATCTGCAGAGCGTGTGCTTGGCAGCAGTCCTGTTGGGTTAGCAGCGTGCGGAGGAGAACGCGGCCGTGGTTTGCACCCACAACTGCTAAGCAGCCAATAAAGGGAAGGGGAAATGAGCAGGACGTCAGCCTTGCATTTGTGCTGCAGGGATGGTTGCCTAACGAGCGCCGAGGCTCGTTTCCTGTGAGGTGACGCATGTGCTGCTCTGAGTGCCTGGGCTCATCCTCGGGACAAATGTGCTGAAAGCAGCCGGCACGTGGGTCCCAGCCTCGTTTGGTGTGGGTGAGCCTGTGCAAGCTGCGGGTGCCCACGTCTTCGCACAGTCACTGAGTTCTGCTCCCTGGAGCTGATTCTCCCGTGTCTCATCCAAAAGGGCCCTGAGGAGCAGTCGCTAGCAGCGTTCCCCGTGTCTGCTGAAAGGCAGCACGTTTTGCTGCTCTGCTCCCTGTAGAAGAAGCAAGTCATTTGCAAGCTGAAGAGAACTTTCCAGAAACGGAAGGCTGTCTTATTGGTTTGGGGAGGGATCTGGCTTGTAAAACCTCTTTTGTCTCATGTGTAAAATACGACAAGTGACCCCAAAGCTCAGGGTTCCGCTTTTATTTCACCGCGAAGGTCGGGCTCCCGATGCTCCTTAACGCATCGAGACATGCAGGCTCTGGTGACCCATCCGGGAGAGCTGCTGCTGCTGTTTGCTGTCTCACGCCTGGTGTTTGGGAGGCCTCCAGACAGCGCCACAAACCCTTCCGTAGCTTCCATGGGATCACACACTGAAGTGGGAGAGGCTTTCCTTTAGTTGTGGCTAGACTCTTACTGCAGTGCTTGTGACCAGAGGATCCTTGCCTAGCCAGAGCCTCTTGTGGCTCTCTTAATTGCATCAAATGTCTGCGCCCTGCCTTCCCTGTCTTGTTGCAAGCTGGTATTGGAGCTTTTGGTACCAATGAGGGTAACGTAATTGTAAGCACAGCTTCTGCTCGGTGACTAGTGGGGACTGAAGTGCCAAGACCTAGAGCTGTTCAGCTGAGCAGCTGGATCCTGTTCCGCAGGCTTTCTCTCTAGTGTCCTTCAAGCTGCCAGTTTCTTTTTTGGCCCAGGGTCCCCATGATCCTTGCTGACGATTTACACTGCATGCTGGGTGTCTCCAGATTTCCCCTGCTTGTGCTGGATACTAAGGAACTGTTGAAGCAAGGGAGGTGGCACCGTGAGGCCTCATCAGTGCAGGACTCGGTTAAGGTGCAGTGGAAGAAGTGTCACAAGGAAGTGCCTCGCTTCCTCTTTAATGCAAGCAAGGGGATGGGGCAACTGGCCGAGCTCTTTTCTCCCTGTGTTTCTCCTTTCTTTTTCATAGTTTCCTCAAGTAGGTGGTGAGGACTTGCAGTGCTGCAGCCAAGGAGGACGTTGGAGTTCTGGAAGAGGAGAGCTGTTGGTAGAGGAAGCCCAGAGCCGTTGGGCCCTGAGAGAGCTGAGCAAGTGGGATTTCTCAATCCTTAACCGCAGAAATGAGGAAGAGGAAGTGAGAAGGAGATTCTGTGCAGAAGGTCCACGTTAAGAGAGTGAAGGAGTTCTTAGAGTGCTTCTTGAAGCTCTGCATGTTCGTACGATGGGCTTTTTTCCCCTCTTCCAGGGTGGAATGATCCTGTCTTACTGACCACTGATCTGTTCCCCAGTGTACTTACTCTAGCATTGTATGGCAGTTTCTGAGAACAGCACAACCTGCATGCTCCTTTGTAGGGCTCTTCCTGTGTCCTGATCATCGAACCATGTAACGGTTTGGGTTGGAAGGGACCTTAGAGGTCATTTGATTCCAACCCCCCCCGCCATGGGCAGTGACGCCTGCCACTAGGCCAGGTTGCCCAAAGCCTTGGACGCCTCCAGGGATGGGGCATCCACAGCTTCTCGGCAACCTGTGCCAGTGCCTCACCGCCCTCTGGGTAAAGAATTTCTTCTTCACGTCCAATCTAAATCTACCCTCTTTTGATTTAAAGCCATTGCCCTTTGTCCTGTTGCTACACTCCCTGATTGAAAGGCCCTCTCCCACCTCCATGTTTACCTCTTTGCTCCTTCCATAATCCTACAGTTCCCAACTTTGCGTTTAATACCTTATTTTTTTCTGGCATTCTTTTGTGAAAAAGCTTTGACATCCAGCTCAACCACCTTGTTTTTGCACTGACTTTACAAATGAGGAGCTCCTTTGGTCTCCCAGGAAACAGCTCTGTACTTGTGTGAGATAATCTCTTGAAGACCCTGGGGGTTGTAGGTATCAGCTGGATGGTTTAGTTAAAGATCTCAGGGACTTACTGCTTTTTTTGTTCTGTTTTTTACTTTGCTGCTGATCTGCTCTGCTCTTCTCTGGTGAGCCCCAGCTGCAGGAGGCACAAGGAGTCACTGAGGATCTGATGAGCTTAAAGGAAGCTTCTCCTTGTGCCTCGGGCTCAGTAATCTTCTAGAAGAGCAGCTTGAGGTTTTCCAGGACGGTCTCTGACAACGTTAACCTCTTGCAGAATGTCTGCTTTCCATCCCCTTGCACCCAGCAGCTCTCATTTTTCTGCTTTCTTGGCAGCTCTCCCCTCCAGCCTGACAAATAAATCCTTCCAGTTCTGTTCTCCTCTTCGCTGTCCTCTTCATCTTTCTCATCTCTTCCTGGAAGCTCAAGCTGTCCAACCAAGCCGCTGTCATGTAAACAACATAAAAAAACCTCTCAGAGCTGCGTGCTTTGCATTTTCTTCTGCAGCTACTGCCGATCACCCTACCTGCCAGTCTCCAGGCGTGCTGCTAGGCAGCACAAGTGGTCAAAGGTTGTGGCTGGAGGAAGGAGCACCGCCTGGTTGTATACAGCTTGTCTGTTAAGGAACGCTGCTAGGTTTTGAGTTCGTTTTTACAGTAACTGGTCTTTTATAGGAAACCCCCCAAAATCCTAGTTCTGATTTATCCTTTAGGCTCTCACGTGGCTGAATGAGAATTTTGAGCTGCAGCATCCCTCAGGAGTTAAGAAACAGTTTGCAGATGATCAGCACGATGTCGCTAGTGGATTACTCTGTGCTCTGACAGCAGTAGAAGGTGGAGGTGGTTCCAGTCTGCTGTTGGAAGAGCTGTTGGTGGATAGAGCCAAAAAGTGGGGATGTTGCTTTGAAGACCTGCAATGTGTTGCTGACTCTGACCGGAGTGCCCCCGTGTTAGCTGTGTATTGAATTTGCTTGTGGACCGAGGGAATGTCCACCTGGCAGCGACCTAGGGCGAAGTGTGGGTATTGGACACGCTCCTGGAGAGAAGCTCTGGAGCTGGTAGTGTCAGTGAATTCAGACCTTGTGCTGTGCTGGCAGCTAGCTGGGGACAGCGGCGTGCCCCGGAGCGCTGGGATGTGGGAACGTGTTATGTGCAGACGTTTCCTTGGTGGGTGGCAGAGCGCAGTGTGATCCGCAGGTCAGCCGATGCGCTGCATTCTTCAGTGTCCTAAATGCATGGACGTTTTTTCCTCCTCTTGTGAATATTCTCAGATATGAAAGATTGTAGCAGTTAAGAAACAAAAAAGTAATGAGCTGTAGGCTTCCCTAGCAAGGGGCCACAGCCTTAAAAGATATTTGTTGTGCTGTTGACTGCAGCCTTGCCCTCCCTGTTTATGTGGCCACACACAGCAGGTCTCTGAAGTGGCGCGGCATTTTCCCAACAACCCTCCTGACATCTTGGGGTTTGCATCTGCAACGTGGGTCTCAGACCAGTGGGTCTGGTCAGTTCTTTCTGCCTTCGTTTCTGCAGATACTGCAGCATGTGAGGATCACTAGTCCCCATGTGCCGCCTTCCTCAATTAAAGCAGCTTTCCTTCTTTTCCAAATATAAATTAATTTCCAGCCTCAGTAACCTTGATGGCTGTCGGTGTGCTTCCTGCGAGGAGGAACACGGGCTTCCCAGTTTGAAGAGTTGTCCCCCTGGTGACTTTAGCCGGGCTGTCTCATAGCAGCTGGTATTCATCTTCTAATCCTCTGCAGTTCTTACAGCGATTTGCATCCTACACACACTTAGTGCTTTTGGTTACAGCTTGTTCCCATTATCTCTGGGAGGCTCTCCCTCAGCCAGGATTTATTCTGAAGTCTGTATTTTTAGGCCGGACTGTGCTGCCTCCGCAGTTAGCTGCAGACACGGAGGGGAGGGATGTTGTGAGTCCTTCCTCAGCGCTGCAGAGAGCGGGTGATTTCCTGGCAGGCTGAACGCTTTGCACAATGAATCCTTTCATTATGCTTCCAGGAACAGGGAGGATGCCGGACCAGCTCGTGATTCTGGATATGAAGCATGGAGTCGAAGCAAAGAACTACGAGGAGGTATGTCCCCTGGCTGCCTGCGCCGCGGACTCCCCTTTCCCAGCACTCACGTGATGCTATTTGTAGATCTGGGGCTGGGGATGGGAAGCTGTTTTCCCAGCGGTGATGAAAGCCTGTCTGCAACTCACGCTTCCAGTGAAGCTTTGTCTGCTAGGGCAAGAAAAAAAAAGATAAATATCAACTGAAATCCATCCTGGGCTCTGGGAACTGGAGCGAATGTGTGAATTTTTATTTATATCTGCGCTAGGACAGCGTGACCCAGCTTCTGGGCATAGGTATTACAAGCAACAAGATCCTGAGATGGGCAGTGTCCCCTGCCCCAGCAGTGAGAGTGTTTTAGGTTAACGTCAGACCCTCCAAAAGGTCAGGTTGCATCGTTACCGTTGCTGCCTTCCTCACTGGGAGATGCGTTGGCTTGACAGCCCTGAAACCGTGCTTGTGGGTTTCTAAGAACTGGCAGTATGTCGGTGTAAAGGTCTTTGGCAGAGCGGTAGTTGGTGTGAAATGTGTGTTTGGTTTGAAGGCGTGACTTCGGGAACAGGCATAAAACCCTGAACGTTCCCATCCTGGGAGGACACGGCTTTCTTAGACAGGAGCAGCTGTGAGGAATAGCGGTTGCTTTGTGGCTGGGACAGTCTGGCGGTTTTGGATGTTGAATTTTGATGGCTGCTGCTGTGCTTGCTAGAATTTGGGGTTGAGCAGCCCCCAGCGGAGCCTGAGAGTTGTTAGAGGAGAAAGGTTCCTGCAAATGACTGCTCTTCCCGCCGCTTAAACCAGCGTGGGAGATGCCTTCGGGAGGAGAGGACAACAGAGGAGACTGCCTGTGGTGGCAGTTAGAAAACGCATGAGTTTCTCAGATGGGCATGCTGGAGTTCTGACATCCTTCTGAACTTGGGGCTAGCTGTTCCTCCATGGCTTAAGCCAGTACAGTCATCGTACGTGAAGAGTGGAAAAACTGCTTGGGTTGGGGAAGAGCAAAGCAGTCAGAGGGCCAGCTGGCTGGCTAAACCAGCTGTTGGAGGATGACAAGATGGTGAAATCGTACGTGGTGACCCCTGAGAGTGCAACTGGGGGGACTTTGGTGACAGCATTTACAGAATCTCTTTAAATCAACCCCTTAGCGTGCTCTGTGTTCCGTTATCGTAGAGCAACCCAGCAGCATGTCCCCCTGCAGAAAGGCTCTCTTTGAACAACGTGGTGCAGCTCGCTGGTACCGATACACCTGTCCTGGAATAAAACCAAGCACGTGTTACTCTTGTCCCCAGTGTAGCACTACCAATGGAAAAGGTCCAGGGACAAACGTAGGAAAAGAAGAATTCAGACTTGCAGTCCCACCTGACTGGAGACCTCGGCACTGCCAGCACGCATCCTTGCCTTGTGGGGAGCTCTGAGGGACAGGCTGCATCGAGCCTTGTTTGAACCTTTTGGAGGCGTCTGCTGAGCCAGCAGTGACTTGTCCTCCCCTAATGGTCCTTGTTGGACTCCTACAAGGGTTGATGCGGGGCGTTGAATTAGGGGCAGTATTGCTGTCCTGCTGTGCGGGGACACAGGCAGTGAGAGGAGGATTGATGTCCGAGCCTGGCTTCATAAACTTCCATAGCTGCAGATGGTTCTGGAGCGGAGGAACTGGGAGAGTGATCCAGGTTAGAAAATCCGAGCCGCTGCGTGGCAGTGACAGACCTCAGTTCTCTGGGATGGGGAAATACGCCTCTCTTCAGTCAGTAAGTAGGAATGAAGGGACTTTTCAGAGGACACCAAGAAGGCTTGGAGATCTAAGTTCCTTTCCGGATGAGCAGCTCTGTGCCAGTTCTTGGCTACAGGCTCTCTCTGTGCCAGTTAGGCTTTAATGCACCTTTAAGTGGCCCCTGAGAAGCTCAGCGGAGTTGTTGTCTCAGCTGTTTTTTGGTGCGGATGTTCTTGTGCCTTCCAGGATCGTGGTGTTCCACCACCACGGAGGCTCACTGGGCTTTTTACAGACTGCCTCGGAGCAGCAGCGCTCTTTGGTTTCACTCGGGCTGAGGGAAGTCCAGGACGTGTACATGAGAGTGCATGCAGGCCTGAAACGGGCTCTCATGTTTTTTGAGCTACACCTATTAAAAGCAGTTGAAGGGATGCGGGATGGAGCAGAAAAGCCAGAGTTTTTCCCAGGGGAGCCTTTCAGGCCTCCTGTGGATATGGAAAAGTGCTCTCCGGGAGGACAATGGAGCCAGTCAGCTCAGTGTTGTTTTGTCAGCAGAGGGCCCTGACCCCGTATCCCTGGTTCGGACCTGCTGCTGTGGCTGTGTCAGCAGAGTCCAGGCCCTAGGCACGCTTATGCTGGTGCTGTTTTTTTTTAGCAAGGATCTGCTGGCAGATGTGCATCCTGGCCAGAGCTTTGTCAGTGCAGCCTCTTGACTAGAAAGCAGGAGTGTTAACCTCGCATTTCCTCACACGTGTGCTCCAAACTGACACTGCTGTGCCGGCAGATTTATCGCACAGCTCACCTCAGCATAAAACCACTCAGATGACTGCTGGAGAGCCCGCTGCTTCCCAAGACCGGCAGTGTCAGCAGCTGCAGGATGCCCGCTGCGTCCCCAGGGGGCTGGGGGATGCCTCCCTGGCCTCCTCTGAGTCATCGCGGGGACGCCCGGCTCCGCAGCCAGCCTGAGCTGAAGCGCCCTGTGTTTTCTGCAGCGTCTTCCCTGCCCTGCGTTACCTCAGGACACGCAGTCTGGCTTCCTGTCAGTCGTGGTAGTGACAAATTCTGTGCGAGAAGCAGAGTTATCCAGAGGCCGCGTTGCAGCAGCGGCAGGAAGCGCAGTTAGAAGCGTCCTTGAGCAGGTTTTACATCACGTTCAGTCAGGTTATGGTCAGGATCAGGGCAAGGACACGTGCTTACACACTCAACTTGAGGTAGCTGCTGTTACGGAGCATGGTTTCCAATTGAATTCCTTGTAGATTTTTCTTTTATATACAAGTCCGTGACTTGCAGGTTGCGTGATCTGCACAAAAAATTACCTCTTACAAAAGCAGCTTTTACGAGGGAAGCGTATTTTGGTCTGTCTCCAGCAGAGCCCATCCCGTAGGTATTCCAGCAGCGGCCTCTGCTGGCCTGAGGCAGCTGCAGCGCTGTGGAGCTGCGCGGCCCTGCCAAGAGCTTGTGCTGGCCTTGAGCCTGTGGGTTCACAAACCCCGAGCTCCTGTGGGTGTAAGGGAACCGCTGCAGTCAGGATCAGACCGCCCTGACTTTCTGGGGCAACGTTTGGCCAAGTGAGTCTCGGTGCTAATGTCCGGTGTGCACACAGCAATACAAGCACACACGTGTGAGTTAAAATCGCCTTATCCTGGGCTCTGACTTCTGTTTGGAGGTGTAGCCACGTGGCAGGCTCCTCTACCCACTCGTCAGAAGCCGGCTGTGAGTAAGCTAACGTTGGGCCGAATAAGGAAGAAATGTGCTTGTATGTGTTCTGAGCTCCTCGGCTGAGTAGGAGGGGAAGACCTAAGTGCGTTTCAGCAAACAGGTGGGAGAGGCGATAGTGTTTTATGCAGTGGGAGTTTCTGGCTCGTAGAGGTGTTTCCCGAGGGGGAAGGATGCCCCAGATCCGCAGTGTGTGCGGAGGAGTGGTTCAAACCGGCAGTAAAAGCCCGTGTAGGAGCCTCTGGCTTTGGTTCAGTGACTGCCTGACTCTCCTGTCTTGTAGATTGCTAAAGTGGAGAAGTTGAAGCCTCTGGAGGTAGAACTGAGGCGGCTGGAAGATCTCTCGGAGTCTATTGTGAATGACTTTGCCTATATGAAGAAACGAGAAGAGGAGATGAGGGACACGAATGGTAAGAGACTGTGTGCTCCTCGGGAGGGCTGGGGCTCTAAGACCCTTACTTCTGAATGTGTTACTGGGGAGAAGAAGCAATCACAGCAGCCTCTGCCTGTTCTATTCCTAGTAAGAGAAAACCTCTATTTCTCTTTTGGAGCAGCCGTACTGTCTTGTTTCCCATTTCTAGAAACCATTTCTTCTTGTCTCCATTGCTAATGAGAATTAATCTGTACCATTTCACGTTGCCCATTAACCGAGGTTTCACCTTGTTCCCTCTCATTGTTCCCTCTGCGTTTATTCTCAAGTACTGCTGGTGCCGGCTGCCCTCGCCTGCAAGGTGCTTGGTATCTTGCCATTGACGTTTCTCAGGGGTGTGGGGAGAGAGGAGGGCAAGGTTCCCAGGATTTTAAGGGGCTTCCTGTGATGTCAGGCTGCCATGCAGTGCTTTGTTGTCTCTTTCAGAATCGACAAACACCCGGGTTCTGTACTTCAGCATTTTCTCCATGTGCTGTCTCATCGGACTGGCCACCTGGCAGGTTTTCTACCTGCGTCGCTTCTTCAAGGCCAAGAAACTGATCGAGTAAAGGATCAGGCCCTCCTCCCCCTCCTCTCAGACCCAGCCGGACACCGCTGGCACCAGCCGTGCCCCCGGAGCCATCTCACAGACGATACCACTGACTGGAGCTTTTCTGCAGGAACTTGGACCCCAAAGGGGGAGGGGAGCATAAAGTTGGAGGCAACTGGGGACTTCAGAAATCCTCTTGGATGTTGAGGGTGGGGCAGCTTGTGATGGGTTTGGGGATTCCTGGGGCAGCGATTAAATAAAAAATGATGTTTCCGTGACAGCCGCAGCGAGCTTTTTGCGCTGTCTGTTCTCCTTTTATAATCCTGATGATGTGTCCCGTCTGTCTGTGACTGTGGTGTTACCTGAGCCACTTGGTCCTGCTGAGCTCTTCAGGTGCCTGGGGCAGAGCGGGGGATTCCCTGCTCTGACCAGCCGGGATCTAGGCCTCGTGCACACGGAGGTGAGGGCAAAGAAATAGGATTTACCATTCCAGCACAGCCTGAGGATAGAGGGGGGTCCAAGGTTTGGTCCCTGCCGTGGACCCCGGTGTTTCTCCCTGTGGGAGCTGATGGGTCAAGGCACTTGAGCATACGATGGTTCGGCCTGCAGGAAGGGGAGCCTTGAAGGAGGGCTTTGTGATGTGCTTGAGCTTGGAAAGGAGACCCCTGCTTTGCTCAGACAGGCTGTCCAGCCGTGGTCCTGCCCTTACTCCATGTGTTTGTCTTGGATTTGCCTCTCTGGTCCTGAAACGATGCAGCAATTTTCCTGAAAGCTGTAGTCAGTGGCAACCTTTTGTGCAGAGAGAAGGCCTCAGTCAGATACAGTCACAGAGCAAATAGGGGCAGGTTAATGTAGGAGACTTGATCTTAAATTGAGCAGGAGACTTTTTTCAGCTATTAGTGTAACGTCTATTCAGCAGGCAGCTGGCTGAATCTCATTTCCTGAGACCTCAAAGCAAGGTGAGCTGCCGTTACCTGCTCCCTGCTTTGAGGATGCAAGGGGTGCTTTGAAGGATGGCAGAGGAGTTGGAAGAACGCGGATGATCTTGAAAAGCAGTGCAGGGTAGGAATAGGCTAATGCTACATCTGAAGGGGGCCTGAACTGTGCCCCCAACAGAACTGTTCTTCTGTGTGGTACCACAGAGAGCAGGCAGCCTCTCGGGTTCCTCAGCCGTCCAGATGGAATTAGAGTGAATAAGCCAGGCTGGGGAAAAGCAGGCAGGTTCACCTCCTGAACTTGCTCACTGCAGTTTTTAGGCAGTGATTAAAATTCTTTCACCTTCTCTGCATTCCTTCAGAACAAACGGTTCAGCAGCACAGCGTTCTGGTCTCACGTGCCTAGACCCTTCTGCCGAGGGAACAGGTTATTGTGGCCCTGGCTCCAGCCTACCGTTGGGGAAAAAGCGTTTGTTAATAATTAACAACCCGAATCTGATCTATTGCTGGGGGTAAATGGTTGTCCGGGGTGAGGCTCTGGGAAAGGGTGAAAAGATGACCTACTGTCATCGAGAAACTTGAGTGTTTTGTTGCTCCTTCGCCATTGCCAAGATCCTGGGGTTGTTAGTTCTGCTGGCAAGTGCTTCTATTGCTTTTTCTTTTTTTTTTATAAAGCCATATTAAGAATCCAAGTCCACTCCTCTCCCTTTATCCTTGTGCATTTTTGAAAGCTGTTACACTGCAGAATGGCCGTGATGCCACAGGACTGAATTACAGAAGTCACTGAAGGTAGCTTTAGGTCCTACAGTTTGAAGCCTGTAGATCTGTTAAGGTTGTTGCTTTTGTTTTTCTATGAATTGAAAAGACAGCACAAGAAAGGGGCCTTCCCCGTCTTGTCCGTCGTGATTATCCTCTCCCCGTCCTTCCTGGAGCATGAAGACACCGTTATCTCCAAACTGGTGGTGAGGCCTTACGTTCCCCAGGTGACTGTTACGGTATCATTGTTCTGCTGTTGCGCCTTGGTCCTCGCCGTACCGGTGTGGCTACTGGGGAACATGTGGGGGACGAACGGATTTCTCTGTAATGACTGCTTGGGGGATTTTGTCCATTTTCTCAAATAAAATTGCTTTGGGGAAAAACAACCCACGTTAGTTGTCTGAGTCTTGTCCTCCGTGTTGTCTTTGTGGGGTTGATGCAGCCAATGACGGTCATTCCAAAAAACATCTCTACTGGAAGTTGACATTTGTTTCCTTTTTTTTTCCCTTCCACTCTTCCAAGCCACCTCCCTCTTTACATGGAGGGGTGGTGAGGCTACGTTTGTCTTGTGCTTGGCAATAGAGAAATAGTGCTGGTGCTCCAAAGCACCAGGTTTGATTCTTTTCAGTGCCAGCTCCCAGGGAGAATTCACTTCATCAAGACAAATCACATTACTTCCAGTTTTGTGCTTCAGAGGAAGATTTAAGTTGTCACAAAGATGAGTTTGTCCTTTGCGAGTCACAGATGCTCAGTGAAGGGAGGGATCTGGCGTTTGCTGCTGCTGCCAAATCTCTGCTGGCCTGTGATCCTTGTGTCAAGCAGGGACCGGGTGAGATGGCACACGGAGCTGAGGCCGTGCGAGCACTTCATAACTAGGTGCTGTTATCGGGGAGAGCAAAGAGCGGGAATTCCCAGATCTTTGGATACGGATTCGTGTCTGCAAGTTCTTGCATGGATGAATACTTGAGCATGTGAAATCGTACAGCTGTTTCCGTGCGGTAGGTTGGAGGTGGGCCTGAGCTGCGCTGCGGATGCGGAGCTGCTCGGTTCGTTCCATTTTACGTCTGGGAAATGGGCAAAATTTGAGCTGCTGCAGATACTTGGGCCCGAGCCCGTCTTTGTGTGTGACAGATGCACCGCTGGTGAATCTGTAATCGCCTGTAGCAAACGGCATCAGACGTGCCCAGCCCCTTCCACCCACGTGTCGGTGTGACTAACAATTTAATTATCGCACCGCTTACACGGCGTGTGAGCGTTCCTCAGTGAGGTGTGACGCCAGGTGCTCCCTCCTGCTGTGGGCCTGGCTGCGCTGCCTGCGCGTGCCTCGAGTCGAGCAGCTCGCGCTCCGTTGCTCATTTCTCGCAAGGCGGTCAGATATTTGAGAAACAACCCGAGTGTACAGCACCTGCGCTGCCGCCTGACTGGCAGATCGGTGGAGCAGCTGCTGAGGGACTTCTGAGTCAAACTGGCTTGCCAACCAATTGGCAAGATCATGAGGGGATTCCTGCCTCCGCGTTTCATAAGGTCCTCCAGCAAAGATCCTGGGAAAGTAGTCTGGTCTCTCTTACCCACCGCAAATTCATTTAATGCATTTGTCTCATCTCTTTAGCTGTGCCCTCTGCTGTGCTCGTCTTGCTGCGGCCGGAGACAGCTTTGCCAGAAGTGAGCAAAATCCTTGGGAAATGAGCTTCCCGTAAGTCAAAGGTTGTTTGGTGGGAAGGAGAGAGCACAAAGCTGGACTGGATACGTCTTTCACGGGAGAAAAAAGCTGGCTCAGTGAAATGTGTAGCAGCTCAGGGCTGGTTGTGCTGTCTGCTGCCCTTCTTCCACCTGAAAAACGTCTGTTGGGCCCATCCGCTCGTTCTGTTCTTCCGACCCCAAACAACCACTGGTGTCGGTGTGGTGACTCTGGGAAAAACTGCCTGTTGGCATTTCCTGGACCCTTCTGTTAGCTTGAGACCAACGAGCCCAAGCTTTTGCTGCGGCACAAACACTTTGTTCTGTGTTGCCTTTGGAAGCCTGTTTTGCTTTGTGCTGGAGGTCTGTTTGCACTGAAAGGAGCGGGGGGGTTGCTCTGTCAGCTGCAGCTGAAGTGACAGGCTTCGAGCAAAATGCCAGTAGTTGATGCCTGATTATCCGTTACGTTGCAGGTGGTGGTTTATCACCTCAGACTAAACGCATTACCTCAGCCTTGTGTGTTTCCAGCGTGTTGAAATAGCCTGTCAGAGCACCTGTGATCTCCAGGTATCTTTACTGCTGATCTCAGCTGTGAGGATCGTTTGCTTAGTTCATATTTGGAGCAAGCTGCTGTACCCAGGAGGACCTATCTGACTTGTTTTATTTCAGGGTTTTACAGGAAAATGTTGAATAACTTAAAAAAAAAAAAAAAAAAAAGGCAGGGATAGAAGGACTCTTGCATAGCTCAATCTCACTTCTCTGCTTTCCTGTCACTCGATTTCCTTTCATAGTTGATATTCCCGAGGAACTTTTCCCCAGAGCTTTTAAACCAATTGCATGATGTGATCTTTGCATATGCTGCACCAGGCGGTTTGGTTAGTTTTAATGAGATGAACTGTGCTCCTGGCTCTTTAGGGCACGCTGTTCCTACATCTGCTGAGCAGATCGTGTTTGTGTTCTCCAGCTACACTGCACTGCAACTCGAGTCTGGTTTGCTGCAGAGCTTTACCCTCTAGGTTTTTTTTTTCCTCCCATACCAGCTGCTCATTCCTTTTTTTTTTTTTTTCCCCTGAATATATTGGATAATCTTCCCTCAGGTGTGTGATACTTACTGTACGTATTTAACTGGAATCTCATTGTGTTGTCATCTTAATTACGATTAACCACACAGCTGACTTTTCATTTCTTCCTTCTCAGTGTGGGCTGTACTTTCCTGATGTTAGTAATGTAATTAATGTACTGCCTTGGCTGCTGAAAACCCTTAATAACATCTTTGGATTAAACTGATATTCACTATGGTGTAAATGACAGCATTCCTGTGAAAGTCTGAATTCGTCCTTCAGCAAGATCTTGCAAGGGACAGACTGGTGCATTGCCTCCAGATCACATGGCTGCTTTCAATATTGAGTGAAAAATTCAGTGTGAATTTGGGTTCCTGTTCTCCTTCCACATTCCAGTGAACCTGAGCGGCAGCGTCTGTTGCTTGCTTTAAGCGCGTCTTGCTGTGAGACCTGCTGCATGACTCTAAGTGTGGTAAAGTGACGAGTGTGTGGGGTGCTGAACGTGCTGTAGGTACTGCTGTGAGCATCAGCGTGGGGACGGCTGGGGGTGGTATTGCAGATAATGGACACGAGAACTCTATTTTTCAAACACGGGGAGGGGGGGGAGGAATGAACAGTGACTTTTTCAATTAGTCTTCTGGTTTTCTACAGCTGTTCCAGACTCCTTAATCCCATTTCCATGCGATTTTGGCATTGATTTTTTTTTTGTCCATATCGCATTTTGCCAAATACTTCCTTTATGGTGGAGGGATCGAATGCTACATAGCAGAACACATCTTAGCTTTTTCATGTGTTCCTGTAAGCTGGTAAGTTGTTTTTTTTTTTTTTTTTTTTTTTTTTTGTTTGCCTGAAAATAAAAAAACATTTTTGCTGCTTGGAAGAAAAACATCTTTGTACGGAAATAGTTACAATGTACAGCCAATAAACCTTGATGGACAAATCGTTCACATTTAAAACAGGTGCTTATAATGGAAATACCCAACAGCCCTACAGCACGCGCTGCGTTGCGAGGAACCTCCCTCATTTCCGACTGGGCACCACACGGACTCTTCTCAAGGCGGAGATGAAAGCTGGGCAGCTTTGTCGTGCCTGGTTTTAGGGATTTGTGCCTCGGCTCCTGCCGTCCCCTGTAGCTGCAGGACAGGTAACCCCAGGGGACGTTCCCTGGCATTAGCCTCTGCTTTCTGCCCTGTGGTTGTGACTGCTGAACTTTGAAAACAAAATACTGACATCGTTATGTTGCTTATAATAAATAAATACATCATTTACCTGAGATTAAGGCTGTTAATGCTTCCTTCTGACAGTGTGGTTAGCTGCGTCTAGGACGTTATTTGTGAAGCTCCCACTTTTTCCTCAAAATGTCACCAATCACGAGCAGTGTGGCAAGGAACACTCTTACTGTTTGTTAAGGGTGTGAAAAGGGAATCGGCGGGTGGATGTAAGCTGGGATACACTCGTTATTGTCCAGAAGTCACCTCAGCGCGCTCTGTGAGGCGCGTCTGAGCACCAGGCTAAGCTACGGGAACAGCCGCCCTGGCTCCCTCAGGCGGCTCGGTCCCCCCGGCCGCCTGTCGCCGTGCCACCGGGCGGCTCCCGGGGCCCGACTGCCGCCTTGCAGGCCTCCCCCGGGCCGGGTGCCGGTGCCTTTGGGGGCCGGTCGGGCCGTGTGCGGGCTCCCTGCCGGCGGGGGCGGCCGCGGGGGGGTCAGGGCTGCGGGCGGAGCGGTTCCGGGTCGGCGGCGGGAGCCAAGATGGAGCCCGCGGGGCGCGCGGGGCCGCGCTGAGGGAGCGGTCGGGCCGAGCCGAGCCGAGCCGAGGCGAGGCGGCGCCATGTCGCTGGGCGAGTACGAGCGGCACTGCGACTCCATCAGCTCCGACTTCGGCAGCGAGTCCTCGGGCCGGGCCGGCTCCCGCGGCGGCGGCGGCGTGCCGGGCGAGCAGGAGGAGCTGCACTACATCCCCATCCGCATCCTGGGCCGCGGCGCCTTCGGCGAGGCCACCCTGTACCGCCGCACCGAGGTAGGCCGCCGGCGGGCCCCTTCTGCCCCCTTCCTCCTCGTCCTCCTGCTCCTCTTCCTCCCCTGCCCCCGAGGAAGGCCCCGCGGGCGCGGAGGGGACGGCCCGGGGCTCCCTGCGCGCCCCCCGCCCGGCCCCGTAGGGTCCCGCAGGGCTGTGCGGACGCTAATAGCTTGCTCGTTTCTCTGCGTTCTCTTCCAGTCACAGAGGACATGGGGGCACCTCATTCAGGTAACTCTCTCGCGGGACCCTAATTTCAGCGTCACCCGGCGGAGCTGGCCGAAAAGCCGGGCCTCCCCTGGCTCCCAGGTCGTGCTTCGGAGTGCCTGGCACGGAAGGGCGCTTGTCCTGGCTGCTGGGGAGCATTTGGGTCTCTCTGGGGGAAGGCAGCCCCGAGGTCCCCTTAGGAATTCACTCCAAGAGTATCTAACGGCATGGGTGGGCCCAGCAGGGGCAAGCCGAACTCTCGTTCCCTTGCAATTTTTTAGGAATACATGGGTACTTGTACAGCTAGGGATCTTGTACAACATCCTATAAATAGAGGGTTGGAATGGTAGTAGTTCCCTTTTATTGAACCACAGTATGTTTAGTCTTCTCTGAAACAAAAACTCTGCGTCCCTTGCCTGGAAAACTTGTTCTCTTTTTCAAAAGGAGTGCCGGCCAGCTAGAATCGTGGCTTCAGGCCGCTGCTCCTAGCGATAAGTAGAAAAACTCCGAGCTTATTGTTGTGAAGAATCTTCCTCTGTAATCTTTAAGAGGCAGGAATGCCTGTTTGCCTTTCCTGAAATTTTAATTTCCTGCTAGAAAGGCACATGTTGTTCTCTTCAGAGTAGCGTGTTTTTAATTAAAAGATGTTTTTGTGTTTCAGGATGACTCACTTGTAGTGTGGAAGGAGGTGGACCTGACCCGTCTGTCAGAAAAGGAGCGTCGTGATGCTCTGAATGAAATCGTTATCCTTGCTCTGTTGCAGCATGAGAACATCATTGCGTACTACAATCACTTCATGGATAACACCACGTTGCTGATTGAGCTGGAGTACTGTAATGGTGAGATCCCCGCTCCCACTTACAAACAGGAGGCTGCTGCGTTGCTGAGTTACCCTCCTACAGAGCCTGCAGGGAGTATTGCTGGGGTGTCCCTGGGGGAGTGGAGGAATGGAGGTGAATTCTGCCGCGTAGCTCCGGAAGAAGAGATTGAGAATCCTTCTGGTTGATTTGTGTCTCAGGTGCACAAGAAAAGCCCAGTAGTTAGCGCAGGCATTTCAGGCAGTAAATGGTTTCTTGCGAGTTCTGCATAGCTGGTGCAGCGAGGGTAGTGGGTTACTGTTGGCGTACGCTTCTAACGTGCCTTCCTTTGCTCTTGTTAGAGGACGGGGAGAAGACTGTGAGGATATTTGGGCCCCTCTGCCAGTACAGAGTGGGGCTGGTTTTCAGCAGTCACTTAAGCAGACCCCTTTATTTGGCAATCATAAATCAGAGCTTGAAAATCTGTTGGCACACCACAATCAGGATTTTTTCCTGTCTTGTGCTATCAGCTTCTGTGCTTGCTATTAAAAAATAATAAAAATCCAGTCCTTGTGGTGGTGGAGAAAGCTTCCAGGTTTCATCCAAGGGTAGATCAGATGGCGTCACTTGGAGTTTGCAGGGTAAACAGTCCCGGCTGGGGAGGTGGAAGGACTTGATGTGAGGGTCTGAGCTGCGCTGTCCTTAAACAGCTGGAAGAAGAGGTAATATTCAGCCGATACCCCTGGAGCACTAAAGAGCTGAAGGACACTTTAGCTCTTTGATTTAGGAGTACTCTGGGGGTTATTTCCCTGCCCCAAAATGACTGCACGCTTGGGACCATTATAAATTCACTGGAGGACACAGAGAGAGGGAGTGTGGTTCTGATGTCTGTACGTGTGTGTCAGTGGTTCTAAACTGCGTGCTTTACCTTGGGACAATAACCAAGAGATGAGCATAGGGCCTGCGTTACCCGAACATGTCCGAGTGGTACAGAAGTAGGGACATGAGAAAGAGGGAATCTCTTTCAGTCTTGAGGGTATCATGTTTGCCAAGTGTTGCTGTTAATAGTTTTATCTGCCACAGTATTCATTTCTGTTTGTTACAATGTCCAAGCCCAAGATAATTAGTAATTTTTAAAGTAAGGCTGGACTAGTTGCACTTCCCAGAGTCCAAAAATATAACAGGGACAGAAAGTATAGCTAAATACCCAGAGTTTTTACTGTTTGATTGGCACTTTTTTTCCTGGAGATCTGGGAAAGCCTTTCAGATCCAGGTAGATATTAGCCCCGTTTTACAGGTGAGGAAGCTGAGTTATTGACCTCTGTACAGTTCTATCTGTATATCGTGGTACCATAAGACTCAAATTGATCAGGGAAATAACATAATTGAATACATCTGAACTAGATTTGGGAAGAAGTATTCTATAAAACATCTGTTGAAGAGAGAACGGTCTCAAAATTTAGATGTGATTAGATGAAACAAAAAAAGAAAGTAATTTGGTTTTCTTCAGTATGTGTGCATAGAGGTATTGATTATCTGAGTCAAGAGCTAATTTGTCTCCTTGTGTAGGTTTTTGGTGATGTAGTACTTGGTGTGCTACTCTTTCGCTCAGAAAAGCAGAAAAAAGATGGGAAAAAAATCAGATGAGGAACAGAAGTTGCTAAAAAACTGTAGTCTGAATCACAAGGAAAGAGGTTCATGAGCAGAGGCAGAAGCAAATACTTTGGTTAAATTGTGAATGTGAAGAGTCATTCGTAGATCATTTACAAGCGTGAACATAAGGCTGGAAAAAAAGCCTGTTGGAAGATTATAGCAAGGCAGAACGAGAAGAAATTATGCAAAGTGAATGTTAACCGGAATATCAAAAAAGTCTTAATGTGGAAATGCTGAAATAGTCCCTCAAGGAGGCAGAGGAGCCATTGCCACCCTTTCTGGACGTCTACAACTTGACAGACCCGTGGAAGATACACAGCAGGAAGCTGCTTTGTATTGTACCCATGGGAACGGGCAAGGGCCTGGTGTTGTGTTACTGGTAGGATGTAATGTACAGTAATGGGGAAATGGAGCAGCAACAGGATATGACCAGAGACTTGGGATTTACTGGTAAGATGCTAATCTGGCAGGGAGTCTCATTGCCTGCAGCGCTCTGCATCGTTTCTTGTAGCTCTCCTTGATTTTTCAGTCTTCTGCCTTGAAGCTGTGAGGTGCCCCGAGGAAGCTGTTTGCTGGCGTCAGGCTTCTGTGGCTTGCGCTGCTGTTGTCAACACTTTGTGACTTCTTCAGCGATCTATTTGGCAGCACAGATGGAGAGGCAGGTCAGAGCTGGGCAGTGCGTGGGGAAAGGCAATAATTTGTGTTTTCAGGGACTTCTGTGACTTATAATTGTGTTGCTTTGGTGCCTTTTTTTTAAATATACTACCTTTTTTTCTTTTTTTTTTTTTTCCTGCTGAGCAGGACAAAGTCTTGCACGATTTGATGTACAGGTTCTAGATGTCTGCATATCCCAAGAAGCGCTGACAGGTTGGAAAAAAAACACCACAGGGAGTGCTCGCCTACCTTACTGATTCACTTTTCAGAGTATTGAATGGTAGGGTTAGAAAAAGAACCGTCTCTGCTTAAGGTTAGGTATGCTAGTGGAGTTCTTAGGTGGAAGAAGAGCTTAGTTTTGTGAGTGCCTGACCAGTGTAAGTGCAGAGTAAGGAGGGAGGGCTGTAGCGATTCATCGGGTCTCTTGTGGGATTTGAGCATTTCCAGCAGTAGCTAGCAGAGTAACTGCTGCCATTAACTAAGCTGGTCCTTTCTGTCTTTCTCACTCACTTATAATTACAGGAGGGAACCTCTACGATAAGATTCTGCGGCAGAAAGACAAGTTATTTGAAGAAGAGGTAATTTGGACTGGATTGAGGGAGCGGTGGGGCTGGCTTAATGTTCTGGGCATCTGGCTGGTTATATGAGTATGGTACTTTTTTTTTCCCCTCCTATATCGCTCTTAGAAATTTTCCGTATAAATCTGGGGACTGCCATTCTTCCTCTCCTACTGAAAACTGCAAACGTTTATGGACTATCAGAAACTTTTAGTTTTATTTTTGGCTGTCTCTAGACAACATAAATTTCCAAGGGAGGAAAAATGAAAGAGAGGGCTCAACTGACTTTGGTCACCTTACCATCTTGGCTGAAATTTCACTTTAAAATCCTTATTCATGGTTGGCGCTGTTTCTCTCCTAACCATTTTCTATTTTTTAGAATTGATACTTTGAACCTGTCTCACCGTGTTTTTTGGTTTTGTCCTGTTTGTTTCTTTTTTCCAAACATATTTTCTGCTGTCTGCTTCCACCTCAGGATGGATATGGTTGACGATTACACTTACTTATCTTATATAAAGCATTTTAAGGCCTTCTGGCTCATGGTGAATATTGAATGGTCACAGTTCAAATTCCAGAGACCCCAGCTGTAGATTTTTCCCATGCGATCAGTAGCTGTCATTTCTAATTCTAATTCTTTTTTTTTTTAATTGAACTCAGTGATGTTTATCAGGACAGGCCCTCTGAATGGCGTTAGACCAAGCCACATTTTGGAATATCTTTTCAGAGATTTCCGTAACAGGAAATTCCCAAGGGAATGACACATTTTCATATTTCTTAAAGAGAATCTAAATGGTACGGCCAGGTCTTCTTGCTGTGCCTCTCTGTGTCAGGGATGTTGGGATTGTTTGTTTGTTTGTTTTTGAGCCTCCCTGTTATTCTTACCTTTGCAGATGGTGCTTTGGTATCTCTTTCAAATTGCCTCAGCTGTGAGCTGCATTCACCGAGCAGGAATTCTTCATAGGTAAGTGCGGCGTGGAGTAAAGCTGAGGTCATGACCTCATCCTGCCATTCCTGGGTGTAAGTTATCCCTTTGAGTAACCTTTGCTTCTGTGTTTAAAGGAATCACGGTTTCTCTGTTCAGACCATAGCCGGAGTGTTTAGATGCTAAATACCACTTCTGTAAAGACTGTTTTATTGGGGTAGAAGCAGTATTGTAATGAACATGGATGAAGTCTTTTATTTGAAAACAAATGCTTGTCTTTGCCCTTCTGTGAACGAGGAGTTAATCCGTATGGGAAAGGAATCAGCTGGCCCTTTATTGCCATAGCACATAAGCGATGTTTGCTAAAGTGGGTAGGAAGAACAGTTACTGCTGGCCAAGGGCAATTCCTACCTGCTCCATGAGTAACGGCTTCAGACTGCTGCGTACATCCTTATGTAGTTCCAGGGGGGTGAGGAGGGTGAGGACTGCAGTGATGCTTTGCTATAAGACCTCCTGGGTGAAGGTTTTCAATACCGCTTGTTAGCAGGTAGTGGTGATTTAGACACTGACTCTGAAACTTTAGTGGGGAGCTTGTTAGCTTTTTCTGTTTGGAAGGGGTAAATTTCATTGCCTGTGTGTGCCCCAAGAGTGCCCAGTGCATGGGCAGAGTGCGGCTGTGGGGGTCAGGGGGTGCCGCACACAGACAGCCCTTCCCAGAAAGGTTGGGTCGCGTGCTGCACACCTTCCTTCTGTGACTCTGTCAGGATGTGTTCCTTGAGACAGCATCTTGGCTGCTGCCATTCTCAATCTCGTAATTAGCAAGTCTCGATAACGAAGAGTCGGTACCTTTTGCTCCGCAGAGCAGTGCCTATGCTTTTGGCCTAAAGCAGATGTCGTGTCCGTCCTGCTTTGCTGTCATTTCCTGCTTATCACCTCAGGTGCCCATTGTCACAGCAGGGTTCGTGGTCTAGGAACATGTGTGGCCCCAAATCCTTCCGCAACAACGAATTGAACGGTTATTTAAATGTTTGCAGTGATTTCCTTCTGCTGCAGACATTGTCAGAGTGACCCAGGACTTTGCGATGCCCCAAGTGGATGAATGCAAAGTGCTGCTTTACTTGGTGGTGTCCTCATCTGCACTGGGAAGTTGTTGATGGTACGTTAGGAAAAGGGGGTGTTAAGAAGCATCGGCCATGGGAAGCATATCATGCTGCGGGGGCTTCCTCTCTGTACTCATCTGTGAATCTACGTATAAGCTCTTCTGTCTGGGACAAAATGTTTTCAATGAGTTTTGGTGTTCCACCTCTTTGTGGCCATCAGACTTGATCTTTGGGGTACAGCACACCATGCTGTGATTACAGAGCTGTTCTGAGGTGTAAGGTAGGGGGATGTTATGCTTAAGATCTAGAGTGGCATCTGTTTCGCACCTGGTGTGCGTATGTATATTTACATACATACATGTTTGTGAGTGAGCTCAGAGACACCTGGCTTGGGCCCTTTTATTAAAGCAGGGAAAATAAGACTTGTTCAATGGCCTTCAGTTGAGAAGAGGCTGAGAGGAGGAAAAGAACCATCTTTGCTCTATGGCTGTTATGTCTGGAAGCCTGGACTTTTTAGGCTGTGTTGTGTTTTTGTGGGCATACGATAATATAGCTACATTTAGTGCCCCGGTACCCGGGGTCAGATTGCCTTTGGAGAGCTGTTGGAGTTGTCTGCTGTTAGAGCAGAAGTTACCTCATGGGGAGGGGGAGTGTGGGAGTGTGTGGAAAACTGAGAAATCTGGAAGTATATTTGAACATCTGCATTCTTCTGTCTCCTTTCAGAGATATAAAGACATTAAATATCTTCCTAACCAAGGCAAACCTGATTAAACTAGGAGACTACGGGCTGGCGAAGAAGCTGAACTCTGAGTACTCTATGGCTGAGACCGTGAGTATCTGCTGCCTTTTGTGCAGAACCCGGGGGGCGGGTTGTTTTTATCCCTTTCATCTCTGCATGCCTGGCAGAAGACCAGGAACGCTGAACTTTCTTGCTGCTTGGATTCTGTTCTTCCTTTCCCTTCTCCACCTAACTTATCTCACTGGCATGGGCAGATTTGCTGATGTGTTGCAGCCTACAGTTATCCTTGCTCCCAGGTTATCTTTTGGAGGTCTGTCTCTCTGCAAGGCGACAGCAGACTAAAGATAAGTGACACTGTGGGCACGGAATTGTACCGGAGCCAGCATAACGATGTTGGAGAGCACAGTTCTTCTTTCCCTGGTACCTAGTACGGGAGTTCCAAAGGTGAATCTACGTAAGATGAAGGTGGTGGTAGCAGAGGGAACACACACCAGCACAATCACATCAATAAACTGTCCCTCAGTGATCATTAAGCCCTTCTTAGCAAGTTAAGTTAACCTGGTCATTCTGCTGTGCTAACGGGGATTTTTGCTTCAGCTGGGTCTGAGCTTGCTTGGCTGTGTTTGCCTGAGGTTGCACCGTGCCTCCTATCTCCTTGATATTTAGACTCTGAACTGAATTACAAAGAAGCGAGAGGCACGTGTGCTTCTTATGGTAACGAGATAGTTAGTATAGTTTATTAGTAATGCTCTTGGGGGGGAGGAGGAGGAGGACAAAGCTTGCACAGGAGATTAATTCTACCAGAAGGCTGTCAAGTCTGGCTTAGTTCCAGACCCTTCCAGAAAGCGGTTTCACAGCTAGAGTTATGAAACAGGATAAGCTGTATTGCAGGCACCTGAAAAGCTCCACTTAGATTTCTCAGCTCCATTAATTTCTGTGGTTGAGCACTGGGCTTGGAAAGGAAGGCATTGTCTGGAATTCCTATCTGCTGAAGGCTTTTATTACAGTTTAGGATGCAAGCCAGCTTGCATTTCCCTTTACCAGGCCTTATAATTGGACTTAACGCAAGCTATTGGTGTTCTGTTAGGATGTGCAGTTAAACACTTGCCAACTTCCTTCCAGAATATGAACGTTATTCTGCCGTCGGACAGTAAATGGGAACTCGGGGTACTGCATAAAGCACTGCCTAAGCTGGGCTATAGCAAAACCATTTCTGTTTCATCACATTTTTCATGGCTTTCTGGCTCTCAGAGGAACTGTCATGTGTGCTATAAATTTCCTGGTGTTTTTTTGCCTGTATTATGCATGTGTTTCTACACCTATGAGCTTTTTTTCCTTCTCCTTCTTCACTAATGAAAGATTTTGAAGTAAATACTTCCAACCATCTTTCTTTCTGTCCGTGTTGTTGGTGCTGTAGGCTGGCTCTTCAATTTGCTGTAATGACCAATGGCAGTCAGGAAGTTACATGTTGCAAAATGAGTGCAAAGCAGTTATTGTCACTGTTCTTCACGACAAAGTTTGTAATTGTAATGGTCAAATTATGATTTTATAAAATTTTTGTACCTTTATGATTTGGCAAAATACGTACATGTTGCTTACTAACTGCTCATATCTTAACTTATCCCCCCTTTCTCCCAGTTACCAGGGAAGATACAGAAAGATGTCTTGCACGTTTTTTGAGCACAGGACAGTGTAGGTGCAGTGTCCTAGTTCTCCCTATGATATTCCAGCTAGCTGGGTTTCTAACCGTTCCTGTGGTTAGGACTTGTGCAGCTCTGTAGCTGTCACGCTGCGTAAAAGGAAATGGAAGGTAGGTGACAGATTCGGAATGTGCCCGTTAGGTGTCTGCTGTACTATTAGAGTCTAATGAAAGCCACAGCCTTTGTAATCCTTGGAGCTTCGCTCAGAGAGTTGAAGAGGGCAGCTATAAATACTTCCTCCTCTCTTAAATCCTGTCTTTTTCACTTTATTTCACTGTCTGCTTGCTAGGAAATGAGCTCCATTCCTGACAGCTTCATTCTTACCCCTGTTGTCATGCTCTTTCTGCGTCTCCTTATTGTGACTCTGAGCTCTGCTACTACTTCTGTTGTAGCTGGAAGGGCTCCTCTGTTTAAGTGCTGGGGTTTTGGATTTGGGGCAGGGGACTTAAACCAATTGTTGAGGAAAGCCCACTTCTGAAGTGGAAGCCTTTCAGGTAGGACCCGTGCCAGCGTTCTAGATACTGACTCCAAAGGAACTGTGGTTAAAGACAGAGGGGCCTTGGTCTCAGCAGTGCCTTGTGATCAGACTGGCTCCCTAGGCACAGGCTGGCATCTCTTGTCTGGCAGCTTTGCAAGATCCTTTTTCCATCAGCCTCTTGTCAGGGTGTCTGTGTATCTGGCCAGTACAGGAATCCCTGTTTGCCTTTAAACACCTCTAATTGCCTCTATCTGTAAGAGAGGGACGAGTCCTTGCTGTGTTGTGACTGCTGCTCAGTTGAGAAGTATGTGCCACATCAGGATCTGAGCACAAGTGGCTAGGAGCTTGTAAGAAACGCAGGCCCAGGGTTGTGGATGAGAAGGGAAGAAATGTGCTTGTTCCCATCCCTCCAGCACGTGGTGGGGTGAGTCACTTGTGTCACGAGTGCTGTGTGGCAGGGGCTGTGCTGAGCCCTGGTGCTCCTGGGCCTGTGTGGACAGGATGGATGCAGAGCTTCAGAACTGAGAAATGCTGGATTGCTTATGATTTTCAAATGTTCTTTTTTTTTTCTAGCTGGTGGGAACTCCTTACTACATGTCCCCAGAACTCTGCCAGGGTGTGAAATACAACTTCAAATCAGATATCTGGGCTGTGGGCTGTGTCATCTTTGAGCTTCTTACTTTGAAGAGGACCTTTGATGCTACTGTAAGTCTGCAAATCAGGATGGACTGAATAACCTTATTTTTATCACCCTGTGTTACACACTTTTCTTTCATTGTTGTTTAAATCTGCTGATTAAGAAAACAGTGGCTTGGGATTGCTAACAACAGCCAGAGATTGTCTGCAAGATTGCCCCTACCCTGCACTCCAGGTGCCTCTGGCCTCTGCCAACACCCCTTGTCTGCAGCTCTGGGTTCACCAGATGCAGAATGTAATCTGTGCTAATTTGTGTCCTGGTTGTGAGTGAAACATCCTTTTCTCCACAAGGGGGGAGTTTGTGATTGTGTAGGGCTGGCTGTTTGTTTTTCCGAAGCATTACTAGCTATGAATTTTCTGTGCAACATTCTGTAGGGAAAACTTCCTGCCTTTGAGTTTCATAGGATTTAGTCCTGTTGCCCTTTCCCAGCATGTGGGTGCAAGAGACGAGTGGTCAGGCTGGCAGGGACACGGTAAAAGGGAGCATTGCTGGCTGGAATATGTGGTTTGCCTGCCTGTGGCATAAGGTGGGGAAAGCTGCAGGCTGGCGTAGTGCAAGATGCTGTAACTCTTAGGCATGTGAAAATACATCATTTCCTGACTTCCTCTCATCACAGCTACTGAGTGAGCAGTGACTGTGCTGCTGTGTGGTGTTTGCATGGCAATGTGCTGTGTAGGAGCTTGCGTGCAGAGGGGAATCTGTCCTCACTCCACTGTCAGAGGATTTGGTGAAAAAGCAGATGTTGCCACCAAGTCGTAGCTATCAAGGGTGGCATTCCTGCAGGAATTATTAGGATTCTGGAGAGTCTCCTAGGCAGGGAAGAAGAGGGGTGTGTTCTGATCAGAGAACTGATGGTTTCTGTTGTGTTTTTTTTTTGCCTAGAATCCCCTGAACCTTTGCGTGAAGATTGTACAGGGGAATCGCGCCATGGAGGTTGATTCCACGGTCTACTCTCGAGAGCTAATCCAGATGGTGCATTCCTGCCTCGATCAGGTTGGTGAAATGCTTCTTAATTTTCAGACACCCCTGCCCAGCTTCCTAAGCCACGCAGTTCAGGGGTGAAGGGGAATGGTGTGCCTGTTTCAGCATGAGGGCTGTTGGTACAGGGTAATTTCTTTGAAGCCTGAGGCATCACTAAGGCTGGGCTTCCTCCAGTTGTATAAGAGCATTGTCTCAAGCTGCCTGTCAGTCCTGCAGGCTCTGGAGGGACGCTGGGTTTGCTCTGATTACAATTATTGTACAGGCTGGCAGAAGCAGTTATTTTCTCACGCGGTGTTGTGGAGATGAGAGCATCATCCCCATACAGCCACTTAGGGTTCTGGCTTTCTGACCCTAACTCTGGGTTTCTGTAGAAAATTAATTTTTTGGAAGCAAACATGGTATTGATACCTTCAAAGTGAGGAAGTCTGTACTGCAAATCCCTGGCATTTATCCCTATTCGTTCCGAATATCTGATTAATTCCTTTCCCTTCTGAAAGGAGCCAGGGTAGAAGGTCCGTGCAACCTCGGACCGAGGTTCAGTCATCGCTGTAGGTGATGAGTGTTCCCCAGAGAATGACTTGTTGCTCACCTCTTTCAGGATCCAGAGAAAAGACCTACTGCAGATGAACTGCTGGAGCAGCCCATCCTCAGCAAACGGAGGAGGTAATGGGATGGATGGTGGTGCCTGAAACCTGGACAAGCCGGGTGGCAGGAAGGGCTTGTGCAGACTATCAGCATTTACAGTTTCGAAGCAAAGTCCTGAATTTGGCCTGATGCAAGGCAGTTGTCGAAGCACATTTCATCTTCTTTAGGAGAGAAGTGCAGTTTTGCAGTCTTGTTTCCTGATCAATCCTTATGCCTTGTTGGTACACAAGAGGTCTCTGCACCCCTTGTCTCAGAAGCTGTTGTACTGAGAACCTTGAGGCGTCCCTTTCTGACAGTCCTTTGAGGAATACTGCTTCTTGCTCTTCACGTCTCTGAATGGAGTGTTACACCTAGATCCTCACATGGTCATTGCAAAAGGCCTTTCGTAATACGTGTCTTGTACAGTATAGACACTTGCACTTTTTTCCTGTGCCTTCTTTTTCCTGAGGGAGTTGCACTGAATGTGGTCCATTTCAGCTTAGTTTGACAACCTGCCTGCCTGCACTGTCTTTTTATGAAAGGTGGAACAGAATTTTGGACTGTTTGAATACCGCTTTGGCTGCCTGGAGGGCAGTAGGCTTAGTCCTTTATGCTGAGATTGTTACTTGGTGGTCACCAAAGTTGGAGTTGTGTCTTGCTGGCTGCACTATATAAACATAAATTCCAGATCCTGGAAATATGTAGCCTTTTAAGATCATTCTAGTGCAATATAAGTATTGGTTGGTCAAGTTCTGGTAATTATCTAGTTTGTCCTCTGCGCTCCTGGAAGTTTGTGAGCTTTATGGCACATTACTTCTGCCCTACTTTGTTATTGCTAGGAGCTGGTAATAAGCTGCCGCGTTTCCTCCAAGAGGAGCAGCATTTTATAGGAAAGGAAAGCAGTCTGCGTGTGCTGCTCATCAGTAAATTGCTTTGGGAGATGTGTTGCTGTTTCCTAAAATGTTTTTTGTCCTTTGGCAGGGAGATGGAAGAGAAAGTCACACTGCTTAATGGGCCAAATAAGCGACCGAGGTAATTATTTGGGCATATGTTTGAAAGGAAGTCAGGATAGAACAGCTCCCCGGAGAGGAACTTTGCTGAGAGTGTTAGCCTGTGGCAACCTTAATGGGGTGGTGTTGTTTAGAAGGTCCCTAAATGCTAGGAATTTGACAAATTTGTTACGTGGTTGTTGTCCCACATTTTACTCTGCCTTTTATATCTTGCCTCTGTGTATGGCTGGCACCTTAGCTCAGCAGCTCCTGCACAGCTGTAATCTGCCCTCCTGCGGATGTAGTCGTCACAGTCTACATATCCGAGGCTGTAACGTAAATCCCTCCTTTCAGGCAGATTTCCTTAAGCAGGAGAGAGAGAACTACCTGAATGTTGACTGTGAAATCAATATGAGTATCTTTCATAGAGCTGGATGTGTGCAGAGCTCCGATCCAGTCCCCAGCAAGACTGTAAGCAGGGTTGCTCCATGAAGCAGATAGTTTCTGAGACATGTAAAGCTGCATCCATGTGACATGTATCTCTTGAATTATCAGGTAGTACTTCCAAGTTTATCAGGAAAAAAGGTCAAATTCTACCTGAGCACTTTAGGTGAGGTTGTTCCAGCTTACGGGTTGCTCCCAGACTGTTTGCTTTGATTACAACTTCCATTTTGCAATCTGCTTGTGAACTGATTCCTGCCTGCATTGAAGAGTTATATTTTCCCCCAGATGGAATGCCTGCAATTTAAAGAGGAGATAGAGAGAATTTATCAGCTTTTGGATGTTTCTGATTTTTGAGCAAAATTTCATGACTATTTTTTTCAGAATTGAGAACAAGTCCATGGCCGCTCACTGAAAGCCCAGGTGTTTGCTTTTTTTATGACCTCAGTTGGATTGTGGGCTTCCTTTAATGCTCGCTGGAGCCTGTTTTCTGCTCTGAGCCATATTTGATCCTGAGCCTGTCTATAGCAGTTCAGGCCTCAACAGCAGAACAAAGAGAACATTTAGTGGGAACACAAACCATGAATGGTTGCACAGGGTTGCAGCCTGGGATTTTGGAAAGTGGGAGAGAGCAGTAGGGAACTGTGTAATGACAGTGATCTCAAAATTACTAAAAGCGTGTGTGTTTTGTGGGGGGGTCCTTGTGCAGGTCGAGTACCATGAACGAGGCTCCCATTGCAGTGGTGACTTCGCGCACTAGTGAGGTGTATGTTTGGGGGGGCGGGAAGTCCACCCCCCAGAAGCTGGATGCCATCAAAAGTGGCTGCAGCGCACGCCAGGTGTGTGCTGGTAACACTCATTTTGCTGTGGTGACAGTGGAGAAGGAGCTCTACACCTGGGTGGTAAGTGAGGGAAACTGCAGGAAGGGGCAACGGGCGGGGGGAGTCCAGATCCACTGCTCATCAGTCATGAGCTTGTTAGGATCAGATGGACGAGCAGCATGGGAAGAGAAATTTGATTGCAGAGGGCGCTGCTGGAGGCCATCTGCTTTGACGCTGACCCGAGTCTCGGTCTCCCAAGACAAATGTGGTTTGGGGTGAAGTTTTCCATCGTGCCAGGAGCTGTATTGGAGCTTTGTGCACTTGGGGATTGTCGGTGGTGGGCCTGTAGGCCCAGACACAGAGTCAAACATCTCTTCTTCACCTTCCTGACTACTATAAATGTAGTGGAGGATTTGTGATACTCTGACTTGCACATCTTCGAGGAACGTTTTTTAAGACCAGGAGGGTTGGGATGGGTGGCTTCCCTGGAACAGAGATGTCACCTGCAAAGCAACTTGCAGATGAAACCAGAGCTGTCTAGTACTAAACATCTCTGCTTTTTGTTATCAGTTGAAATTCTGCAGTAGCTTAAAGTGAACAAAGTGGTGGCATCTAATGCATTTAAAACAACTGAGCTCAGTCTTGGATTGAGGTGGTCAATGACGTGGAGGTATTCTGCATCTCCAGGTTTACACAGGCTTTGCAGTGATGATACAGAATGTGTTAAGACAGACCCGAAAATTCTAGCAGCTGGGTAAGAGAAGAAAGAGATCCAAACAGGAAGAGGACTATTTAGTGTCACTTGATGGATGTTCCTACCAGAATGGCAATTGAAAACTTTGAGCTAGTTATTAATGTTTTATTTTCAGCTTCAACACTACTCAAAGTTGTTGTTTTTATTTTTTCTTTTTCTCTGCAGACTTGGTAGATCTGGCCACTTGGGTGACATTTGTTTAATGATAACATTAAACAAGAAGCCTATAAAGGCTTCTTTGCAGCCATTAGAATTTAGATTAAAAAGCTGAAGGATGAATTGCAGTCCTGCAGCAGAGAAGAGGATTCTGTAGCCTGGCAAATGAGAATAGGATTCCTCACCTCTGCTTAAACCCACCAGCTGCTGTCCTGACACCACATCAGTCATTAGGGCACGACTGCCTGAAAATCTGTGCTGCTTTTTGAAATGTTGCCTGCTGTTATGCCACATAGCTAGCAGTCTCTTCCCTAGGGCAGTTAACATTTTCTCTTGCTCTTTGCTGTCTTCTGTTGTTCCTTGGACGTGTTGTAATTATTGGCACCTTCTCTGCAGCGGTGGATGTTTACCAGATGTCTTTGTCTTGCAGAATATGCAGGGGGGCACCAAGCTGCACGGGCAGCTGGGGCATGGAGACAGAGCATCCTACCGACAGCCAAAGCACGTGGAGAAGCTTCAAGGAAAAGCCATCCGCCAGGTGTCCTGCGGAGATGATTTCACAGTGTGCATCACAGGTGAGAGCCAGGAGGTATCTGATACAAAAGGAGGCAGGTTCTGCCTGAGGGTTTTTTTGTTTTGTTTTTACACTGGTGGCCTGAAAAAGCTGCAGGTTGCAGTGCATGGTCATCCATCCTCCTGTCATCAAGGAAGGACTCCATAGCTTCCTGCTGACATTATTCTGCACAAAAAATGAGGGAGATAACAGAAAATAGGTTGCTCTGGCCATGTCCTAAGAGGTTAATACACAGCCTAATACAAGCTCTGTGTGCCGACTGAGCTTCTGTTGCCTCCTGCAGATGAGGGCCAGGTGTATGCCTTTGGCTCAGACTATTACGGGTGCATTGGCGTTGACAAGGCTCATGGCTCTGAAGTACTCGAGCCCCTGCAGCTGGACTTCTTCCTTACCAACCCCGTGGAGCAGGTCTCGTGTGGAGATAACCACGTGGCGGTGCTGACCAGGAACAGAGAAGTTTACACGTGGGGCTGTGGGGAGTACGGTAAGCTGAGTTTCCCTGGAACTTAAAGGCGCTGCTCCAGACAGCAGCTTGGTGCAGGTGTGCAGGGCTGGGCCTGGTCAGGGCTGTCTGATGTGCTGGGGGACAAAGAACGTTTCTGTGGGGCTTTATTTCTCAAATGAATGGGAATTCCTTGTGGATAGGGCAGTTCTGTGAGCAGGGTTAGATGACCTTCAGGATTGGCAGGCAGTGATGCGTATAGGGGGGCAGGTTTCTGGTTCTGTCGGGCGATTTAGAACCAGGGAGAGACCGTACCGGTTCCTAGGGGTGGGTACCTTCTGAGGCCATTTCTAACTGGTCTGTTTTCACTGATGCAGGGCGCTTGGGCTTGGATTCGGAAGAAGATCACTACATACCTCAGAAGGTAGGATTCCTGAGACTGCTCCTTCCCAAAGTCTGCATGGCCATAACTCCAAATTAGTTTCTGTTTGGAAATATTAGTTGCCTGAGGCTCAGACAGGTTTTGTTTGTTTTTGAGGTATCACAGTTTGCAAGGGCTTTATTTTCACTTTGTTTTGCTTCATTTATCAACATTTAACAACTGTGAGTCTTTGAATTTCACATAATGGGAATTCAGTAAGATGAGTTCAAAGTAAAAACCCCCTTGAAACACAGTGCAAGAGATAATTGAGGTAAGCTAACGCGCTGAGGGTTAGAAACCAGGACAGGTGTGCCCGGTAGCCAGATATCTGCAGCCACACAGTGTCAAACCCACACAGCACAGACCCAGCCCTGCTTGCCTCTTCGGTCTGGTGCTGGTAGACCCCAGCTGGCTGGGATGCCTGTCCACCGCACTTCTGGCTCCTGTGCTGGCTCAGAGGTGTCTGCACACAAGGTCAAGAATGCCTTGAATTTCTGCACTGCTGCTAGTGCTCCAGTAGGCTATAGACTTCACGATGCTCTTACACTTCTATTCAACGCAACTGAATTAGGGGCTGTTAGTGCTCAAGCTACTGGAACCGCTGCTTTCCAACCCCGTATGTTTTCTGTATGCTGGCTTCTGTGTGGCAGGTGTTGGCTTTTTGATTTTCTCAGGATGTTTCTTCCGCACAGGTGGATGTTCCGAAGACTCTGACCATTGTGTCCGTGCACTGCGGCTGCGATGGGACCTTCCTGCTCACCCAGACGGGCAAAGTGTTGGCGTGCGGACTCAACGAGTTCAACAAGCTGGGCCTGAATCAGTGCACATCGGGGATAATTAACCATGATGTAAGTGCGTTTTGGGACCCCGACTTCAGCGTCCAGCAGTCAGTAGCGTACAGGGAAATTAAGGTCTATTGACAGTTCTTCAGATTAGTGCCAATGCGTTAGTTCCAGTAAAAGACGATGGGTGCTGGTATTTGGGGGGGAGGCAAATTGTCCCTCAGCTTCCTGTCTGCCCTGCAGGCTTGTGTCAGATCTGAGGTAGTGAAACAGGTAGTGAGCTGCTCCAGGGGAACTTCGGACAGGTTCCACGCCACTTGTGAAGTTTCCCATACCTGTGTTGGGACTGTCTAGGTTAACGTGGCCTGCCAAGACCTGCCTGAGTAGGTCTTAGCTGGTGAACGCGCAGTCCTTCACCCTGTGCTCACCCTGCTGTCCGTCCTCAGACGTACTGTGAGGTGCCCTATGCTACTTCGCTTACCCTGGCCAAGCAGCTCTCCTTCTACAAGATCCGAACCATTTCTCCTGGGAAGACCCACACAGCTTCCATTGATGGTGAGCCCGTGCATGAAGGAATGAATGCTGCTTGCCTGACTCCTTTACGTCACCTTTGCCCTTTTGGCCTGGCCTCTCTTGGTGAAGCAGTGCTGTCTATGCCGTGACGCCAGCCCCTTGACACTGAAGGTTATGCTCGTGGTAGCTGGGCTCGTGCCTGCTCCAGGAACCACAAGTATCTGTTCCTCAGCTGAAGCAGAAGCATCAGCTGCTGGATTAACCCTCCCTTTGTTGTTGTGTTTTTTTCTTTTAAGAAAAAAAAATGGGGAGAGGTACAGGATATCCATTATCCTCTGGGATAGCGGAGGAATCGGTTATGTCTGGTGTCACTCGGGCAAGGCCTGAATCAGTCAGAGGTTTGCGAGGAGTCCCAGTCCTCAGCATCAGAACGGGGCAGCAAAGGGAGGAGGAACTGGGGCAGTGTTCCCAGGCCGAAGCCGTCCCTCTGGGCTGGCACTGTTCCCTCCCGGCCTGGCTGGCTTCTCAGCAGAGACCTTCCTGGTCACGGGCTGTTGCTGCTAGTTCTCTGCGTGCATGGCTGCTTCCAGCGTCGGGCCCTCGCTGTGACTGTCTCCTCGTTCCTCCTCTCAGAGCGAGGCCGCCTGCTGACCTTCGGCTCCAACAAGTGTGGACAGCTTGGTGTTGGGGACTATAAGAAGCACCTGGGAATTAACCTGCTGGCAGGCCCCCTGGGGGGTAAGCAGGTGATCAGGGTTTCGTGCGGCGATGAATTCACCATAGCTGCTACGGATGGTGAGTGGGTCTTTACGAGGTTGCGGTGGGGTCTTTGGGACTAGATCTGCAGGGTGGTTAACGGGCTCCCACTGTGCGTTTTCTGGACCACCTCCGTAGCACTGCTCTGAAATTTAAAAAAAAAAAAAAAAGAAAAAAAGAAAAAAGAAATCTTCCTAGACTGGGGCTGTCTGTGCCCGGCTCTGTGTTGTCCTAGTGCAGCAGCAAGCATTTTCTCTGCCTTGGGCTGCAGAGTGCTGGCTCGGAGGCTGCCTCTTAGATTTGTTACCAGTTTGTCCTCCCATTGGCAAAATGGAGCTGGTAGATCACATACTTGGGGACAGCAGTTACAGCAGAGGGGCTGCAATCCCTGTATTGATTACAGGCTGACAGGGAGCAAGCGATTCGAGTCTCCTGAATTTCTCTCTCCTCAGACAACCATATCTTTGCCTGGGGTAACGGCGGGAATGGGCGTCTGGCGATGACGCCGACCGAGAGAGCACACGGCTCGGATATCTGCACCTCGTGGCCCCGGCCGATATTTGGATCTTTGCATCACGTTCCAGACCTGTCATGCCGCGGCTGGCATACCATCATCGTGGTTGGTAAGTGTAGGTTTGGGATGAAATCTGGGGGGTCTTGGTTGTGATGACGTACTGCTTGCCGGGGCTAGGCTCTAAAGCCTGCCTGGGGCCGGGCCGGGTGGCTCTGGGGAAATGTGCCAAGCTGCTCGGAGCTCTAGGTCTTACGACACCGCCTTTGTTGGGTGCTGTCTGCAGGAGTTCTGTGCTTTCTTTATGGCTCTCTAACTGAAATGATGTTTGTTCCCCCTGCAGAAAAGGTGTTGAACTCTAAAACCATCCGCTCCAACAGCAGCGGCCTGTCCATCGGTACTGGTGAGTGAGCTGCCCCGGGGAGCTGCGCTGTGAGTTAGTTTGGTGCTTATGGTGGCTGGGGTAGCTTGGTTCTGCCGCTCTGCGTTTGAAAGGCCTCGTGGAAGAGCTCAGAGGGAGGAAATGTAATTGCTGCTCTGCATTGGAGGGGAGGGCCCAAGGCTGGGGGGAAGGACAGAAGTGAAGCAGAGGAGGGAGTACGTGGATGCAGCGAGGCCTTTGGAGCTGGGAATCTTTTTGACCAGAAAAAGTTGAGAGGGATTTGCTGAAGGGAGCTGATAGGAGAAGGGCCGTTACGTGCCAGCTGCTGCAGAGATGGAGTCCCGTTCCTTGGACCTGTGGGAGGGCTGGGGCCAAGACACTGCAAAAGACTGCTGTGCACAAGCCTTCCTGGGCAGGCCTGCGGGGAGCATTCGGAGATCAGCAGCTGCTGAGGGAGGTGCCACCAGCACGTACTGTCGCTGCGGCTGTGCAGCCTCATTTCTGCATCTTCTCTGCTCCAAACTGGGTTTGGCACCAGAGGAATAGCAGGGGTGGGAAACAGTAAAGTTGTCGCTGTCGCTTGCCAGTGACTCAGAGCTGCACAGCTGGAGGAGGAGAGGAAGAGGAAAATGACCGTGAAGCAGAGACCCCGGATCCCAGCGGAGGCTTTCGGGGAACCATGGAAGCGGACCGGGGCATGGGGGGCTGGATCAGCACCACAGAAGCCAAGGGAGGCAACAGCGGCGACAGCAGCTCCTGCCCTGGCTGGCTGAGGAAGGTAACGTGGTATCTCAGAAATGCCCTCAAGTGGGGTTTGAGGCTGGAGAAGAGCAAGTGCCATGCCTGTAGGGCACGCGCAGGAACGTTCGGATCCGTGCTGTGTGGGGAGCTTTGTAGGCCTCGCTCCTTTTTTACCACAAGAGGGTACTGGTGCACTGGTCGAGCAGATCAGGCCAGGAAGGAGAAGGGAAACATACCTAACTGTCTGCTCTGGTGTGTCCAGGAGCTGGAGAATGCTGAATTCATCCCAATGCCTGACAGCCCTTTTCCTATGAGCATGGCGTCTTCAGAGCCTGAGAAGGAGACTCTCCCTTACCAGGAACTTCAAGGACTCAAAGTGGCCCCTGAGGAACCTGCTGGGTTCAACAAGCCGAAAACAGAGCACTGGGTAATGTTGTTCGGTTCTTTCACAGTGAATGCTTAGCCAGAAGCTCTTGGGGACCATAAATGGTGATGTTTGAATTATGGGGAGAGCTGGGAAGAGTTCTGGGATTGGCCTCATTCATCTGGGTGAGGAAAAGGGTTGTTGATATACAGAGACAATGCTGCAAAGATAACAGTTCATCGGAGTCTAGGACATGAAGCTGGGCCTTGGTCAAACTGCAAGTAATGAGATCAGTTTTCTGGAAGAATGCAGCTGATGGGATTGAAGAAAGAGAAAAGCAGAAATTGCTGTGAGATAGAAGAGGGACCGACATAAGAAATTGCTGTGAGACCTGTGAGACTACCTTATTCCAGGGGTTCTCTGCCCCAAGAGGAGGTGCAGATCCCAGGCTTAGGGAGAGTGGGGTAGACCTGAAGGATCTGGGGGAGGACAGGACCAGCTTTCCCAGAGAAAGGAAGAAGAACGTCACTTAGTAGTGCTGACATAATGACTGGTAGCTTGCTGACCTGGCTGCTAGAAGTTTGGGATGTCAGAAACAGAGACGGGGTAACATTTCCTCTGCATGGCTTCTTCTCGTGGCTTACAGAACCTAAGGGTTCCCTCCCTCCCACTCACACCCAGCCTGACTTTTCTCGTCTCTGCAGCCTCCTTGCCTGAGTCCGGCTGTGCCGTGCAGTGAAGGAAAGGCAGCGCCTCCCGCCGCGGGCTGCATGTGCAGCGCCCTGCAAGCAGAGGTGGCACACCTCCGAGGCCTGGTCTTACAGTGCCTGGATGACCAGAAGAAGCTGCAGCAGGAAACCCTTCGGCTGAGCGCCCAGCTCCAGAGGTTCTGCAGGGGGACAGAGGGAATGCAGCAGGTGAGGACCCACCACCGGGGTGCACATCCACGCTCAGGACGCGATACCCTGATCCTGGGTCTTGTGCAGGCTGCGGAGAAGGAAGCAGCTCCGAACAGACCCCTCTCTTAAGAGTAGAACAGTTTGCCTGATTCTTGGCTGAGCTGCTGATTCAGCTCTGGTAGTAACAACAAGCCAAGAAGCCAAGAAGCTGCTTTCTGGTGAGGACATCCCGGTCCTTGAGGGACCTGGGATTCCCCTTTATTTCTCTTGGTGCGAAGGGATAGGCAGTCAGATGTGGAGAGTCACAAACGGCTGCGGGGAACAGCAGTCGTGCCTTGTGCAGCTCCTAGCTTCTTGGCAGCTAGTCCCAGAGCTGTTGAGAGTCGCTGTGTGTTTTGGCAGGTGGAGGTTCATTCCAAAGGAACCCAGACAGCCAAAGAGGAGGCGGAAGTGGATCCGAAACCTGACTTGGATTCAGATTCCTGGTGTCTCCTGGGAACGGACTCGTGCCGCTCCAGCCTCTAGTCTCCTGAGCCCACTGGGATCCATCTAACTTCACAGCACACTAACCGAATGCAGAGAGCGGCTTTCCTGGCTTCAGGTCACTCGCAGACAAGGAGCGAGGCCGGAGGCTCCAGAGCAGCACCCACGGACGTTTGATATGAACTAGGAGTGAGTTTGAGAGGGGAAGGGCCCCCGAGCTCCAGGCCGGCTCAGCGATTGAAGCGGCAGCAGCTCCTCTTGTACCTTATCTGTTAACTGCACGTGAGGCAGAACGGCCCCGTTACGGCCCCAGTAGCAGCTTGTGGCCCTTTCATTGTTTCACTGCTTCCCGGGAGCTGCCTTCGGGACCCCAGTACTCGTCACTGCATCTCTAGGTGAGGAGGAGGAGGCGCGTTTGGTACTGAAGCTGGCCGAACCCTAACGCTCGCCACCTCGGCTTTAGGGGGCGAGGAGCTAGGATCCTCCCCCTGCCGGGCGGTAAGGTGAGGCTCCCTCCGCTCCGGCGCCGGGGGAGCAGAGAACATCTCGTTCTGGAGGCAGTGGGGATCTTGCTGTGAGGGAGATAACGGCACACAGCGCGTCCCAGGCATGGAGGCGCAGCTTCCGGCCACGTGGCTGCGTCCGGTGGCCTGCACAGACGGAGTTTAAGGGCCTTATTCTGGGTGCCTAGAGCTTTCCAGCTTCAGGCAGCGATGAGCGAGGTGGGTGCAATTTCCGAGAGCTGCGGCAGGGACTGACAGACGGGATCTCTGGTGCTCGGCTCCCGACCACCTGCTTCCCAGCCAGATGACGAGCGTCTGGTCCTCAGACTAAGTGACACGTTTCTTGCTCCAGCTGTCGGCCCGGTTTGGGTGCCAGAGCCGCTGGTTTCTTGGCGTGAGGCTGTAGCTGCTCCCTGCTTGGCTTCTGCTCTGCTCGGCCCCCGATGTGGGTGTGGGAAGAATCGGTATTTTTCCGCTCGATGTTTTGCTGAAGCTGGAATGCGTTTTCCTACCCAGAATAGGTCATTAATGCCGTGGTCACAGGATGCAGCCTTCCTCCGTGACCGTGAATGATCATGTCCCTCTCTGGAATTCACCTTCTTTCTAGAAGCGAGAGGCTTTCCCAAGGCAATCGGCGATGGGAAGAGGCATGGTCTGATGCTCAGGATTTCCTCATTTCCCATTAGAGAATGAGGTACATTTGATTTCCCGTAAATTTTTTAACAAGCTGATTTTGAGCTAAGCTGTTGGGATCGGTAGGTTGCCTGGGAGCAGCTAGCCTCCCCCCGCCTTACGTGAAGCCTCAAAGGAATCCTGAGTCCCTCTCACCTTTGCAGTGAGAGTGGGGTTATGATTTCGTTAGACTTAAACCGCCCCCGTCGATGGCACGTCGCTAGAATTGCCTTAGGTCAGTTGGAGTTGGTTATGCTGTCACCTCTCCTAGACGTCCTGCTTTGAGAGACTGTCCCCTGGGAGCCAGCGTTCCCCCCCCCTCTCGAGGTGGATGCCGAAGCATTCTGCTTGTAACTTACGCTCCTTAAATACTTCCCCGGTGCCTCTTGCTAGAATCTCGGAGCTCAACCAAGCGCGGTCTCCACGGTGCAGCGTGCAGGGCCCGGGCAGTCCTGGTGTGCCCCTCCGCTGCCGCCAGCGGGGTGGCAGGGGCAGGAGGACAGCCCTGCTGGGAGGTGGCGTGGCCGCGGTGCTCGGTTGCCCTCGGGACTCTGCCCTCCTTCCCTCGCGTGTGTCGGAGCCGGTTCTCAGGTCAGGGCCCAGCCTGGGGGCGGTTGTTGCGTGTGGAAGCGGTGGGGCCGGGCACGCCGCGGCCGTGCCTTGGAGGAGCGAGGAGCTGAGCCTGAGCCGTGTCCGGCAAGCAAGCGCCAAGCTGATGGGAGTCGCTCTCCTGCAGTGCACTGCTATCCTCATTTCTCAATGCTCTGCAGGTGGGAAGCTAGGTGCACAGACTGGATTCCCCTTGGATCTGGTGGAGGAGCAGGGCCCCCGACAGAGGCTGCCCTGGCCTCCGCAATCTCATATGTGCCTTAGAGGGTTCACGCTATCCGGGTTGTGCCTGTTACAGACCACACATTTCACACCAGCCAGCTATGCAACCAAAAAAAAAAGCAGTTTAAAGCCAGCACCTTTGACTTGGGCTGAAAACGGAAGGGCAAGCGGGCAGAAGTGCCTTTGAGCAGTTTCCAACCCCTTTGACTTCTCCCCTTCTTGCAGTGCTAGCTCCGTACGTGTCGGTCTCCTGCTAGTATTGCTGCTGAGTTGTTATAGTGGAACACAACTTACGCCTGCTCTGACACTCTGGCTGAAAACTAGTTTGTCGTTGTCTTTTTTTGAAAGGTTAAAGGGTGGAGTGGTTTGGAGTTTCTGTTTAAATAAATGTTTAAACCCGTTCTCCCATGTTCTGACTTTTTTTTTTCAGAGGGGGAAGGGGAAACGTTCTTATATGATCAGATGAATTCAAGGCATTGTCTGATTTTATTTTTTTTCTTAGAGCGCCAAGGGGCTTGCAGGTTCTTTGCTATGGGAAAAAATGTCAGGTTCTGTGTCCCTTCGAAACAAAACAACAACAACAACAAGGCTTTTCTGTGACTGCTGCATCTCCTCCTAGTGACGTCAGGGGGCCTTTGTGTGTGGGTTTTCAACAGTCTCGGTGCCAAGTGGGAAATGAGTAACAGGAAGAGAGGCTCGCAGGGAAGAAGCACCTGTTTCTCTTGAACAGCTTCTGCTGAGCGTTGCGGCCTGCGAAGGTGAGAGCCTGCCTGACACCTGCTCGGCAAGCTGCGCGCTGCGATTAATGTCTGGCTCTCACTTTTTATCAGGGATTTAGTAAATTGTGAAATGCCGTGAGAGGGTTTTTAGTCAATTGAAGAGGCAGAGCTGCTTTACAGACTTGGGCACTGGGGGGAGTCAGAAAGTGAAAATGCAGCACGTCTGAGTGGGATTGTACAGCAGCAGAGGAAACTGAGTGGTATCTGAGTTAATCTACAGTTTCAACCCCAGCATTAGCTGCTTGCCTGTCACTTAAGGGAAGTCTGCAACAGCTGGATTTATTTTACAGTATCCAAAGTCATGTTGTATGTACCTACCTCGGTGACCATTTGCATTCTGTCGACTTAAAATCCACTAAACAGTCAAAAAACAGGGCAAGGGAAATGGAGTCGATAGGTAGTGGTACTGAATTTCTTAACTACTCTTTAATTCAGTTACATCGTTCATTAATTCAAGGATGTGGGCATAAATCTTCCAGTTTATCCCTTTCTCACCTCTTTCCTTGTCACCTCTCGCTATCCTGTATTGCCCTACGTTAACGAGGTTTGAAATTAAGGCATTGGTCTCGCTTTTCCGTTCAGTTTGGATACAGTGACTTCTTTTCCCTTGTTTTCTGTCTCTCCTCCCTGGCTCTGTGCGTGGTTATCCCCACCTGGCTGACAGTGCAGCACTGACCCTTTCTGGGACCTTCGTGTTTTCCTAGGGTGTGCCACGGACTGGGATCCCTGCCCACGTATCTATAGGGCAGAAGCACTCCAGCTTCTTCCAGGAATCTGGTCCACCCACTGCAGGCTGGAGTGTTTCTTGGTGTTCAGCTTTTCACTAATCCAGTTCAATCTGGTTGCTTTTTAGCTTTTCTTTTTTTTTTTTTTTTTTAAGACTCCTGTGAGCTGGCACTGCACTGCTGAGGGACTTGCAAAAGGAGCTGCTGGAATTATTTTTTTTTGTTCTTTGTTTGCTTCCTGTTGCAACTTTCTCATACAAAGTAGTCGTTCTTACTTTGAGAACAAAAAGCACTCTGTGACTGTTTAAAACAACTTTTTACACAACAGAACTAGTCTAATATTAGAACTAGTCCAAAAATCAGAAGCTGGAAAAATAACTGACTAAGAAATGGGCAGCAACCCTTGCCAGCTTAGAGCAGACGCTTCTCTGTAAGGGGCTATAGCACATCTCTCTCCCCCAGAAACCTTTAATAGTGTGTGACAAACTAAGACACTCAGCACAAACCCCAAACTGCCAGGAACTATCCTGAAACTGTGCTGGAGGTCCCTATGCCTCAGCCTGCAGGAAATCTCCATCTCTTTGATATTAAATCTGACTTGGTTTAGCCCTGAACATTAGTGCACCACCAACAAGTGTTCTGAGGTGAAATTCTTCCGTGTGCTGCGTGGTTGTTTTATTTTACCTTATTTTCTAGCCATAGCAGTTACACGTTTTGGATGGAAGACAATCAGAAGCCCTGTTAGGAATTGGGTGGAGGTGGCCGTGAAAAGGAAATTCCTTCTCAGCTCCTGAAAATGATGCACTGAGGCACGGAGCTGTCGCCGATCTGCTATTTGTACTTTTTGCCACAAGCCCAGAGAGGGGCACAACTGCTCCGTTCTTCTCTTCTGGCTCATGCAGCACGGTCCCTTCCACGATCTTCCCCAAGTCTCGTGAAACAATGGGGGTTCCTTGCCCTTGCTCCAATCCAGTTGGAAGGATTTTCCATGACCTCACTCCTCTCCTGGTTGGAAACCTAACTTCCAGACCAAGCTTATTCATCGCCTATTTTTGATCTCGTGTGGCGCTATGCTTGTTTCTTCTTCTGCCCTTTCCCCTTTCTGAGCCCGTTGTTGTACGCGGTAAGCGAGCACTTTGGGATGGTTCTGCGGCCTGAAGGGCCGGCCCTGCTCTGAGCACCGCTGCTGCCCCACGCACCTGAATCAGCACACAGGCTGGGGCAGTCAGCGCCTGCTCCTGTGGCTTTACCCGCATGAATTTCTGAGGCTGAGGTTCACGTGCTGAGGAAGCATTTAATGGTATCCCTGCCTCACAGGGGTCCTGGTTCAATTAATGTCATCAGTCTACCTCAGAGTGATAGTGGCAGTGTGCTACTGCTGGTAAGAAGTAGTCCTAGGATTGGCACTTGCATTTTCAGAAATAACAATCTGAATAAAATAACAATCTCAATAAGATTCTTGGGCTTGAGCAGAACAAGAATGGAATAAGCCCACCTCCGCAGCTTTCATTATTCAACTGACCGGGGCTGCGACAACTGGGACAGAGCACGAGAAGTGGCCCAGCAGCAGCTCTGGATCCCGTCCTCTAACAGACGAAGGCGGAAAAATGCAGCAGTCTGTAAGCTGCTGTCAGACTGCTCGCAGAGCCCCCTCCCCTCCCTCAGCAGGACTTCTCCAAAGGCCCTGTCTAAATACCAGCTAGTACTGAATGTAGAGTGTGTTCTGTGGCCAAAAATAAGCAACTCCTCGCCCCCCTGTCTCTGGTAGGTAATTGCAATAGAAGCAGTGAGGCAGCCAGCCCCCCGTCACTGTTGGCACGCTCAGGGCAATTAGCTGCACCCACAGAGCGCTGAAATGAAAGGCAGATGCTCTCTTTGGCCCCGGCTGTTTGTCTCAGGCACTTCTTGCTTTTGTGGAAGGAAAATAACAGTGCGCAGACACTGATAAGCTAGAGGAGAGCAGCCATTTCCACACCAGACACCACTATTTTCAAGTAAGTAAAGAGCCAAGCCTCTGTAGCTTATATAAAAAGACAATGTGAAGAACAGACCCTTTCTGATGGCTGCTTTGCTCCTTGTTGCTGTCCTGTGGTAGCTCGTAGCAACACCCTTTCTTCTCTGCAGTGACATCCTTACACCTACACTGTCTTCTTGCTGAGGCCGCTGGATGGGAGGCGCAGGCCCTCAGCAGGACACCACAAGTGGCACAGCCCAGCACAGGTCAAAGTACAGAAACTTTAATATTCTGCTTGTGTCCTGAGCCGTTTGCTCACTGTAAATAACAGCGCACTGCTTGCAGCTGGTGTTGGGAACAAGAGCCAGTGTGCAGGGAACTGTGGCAGCAGGCACAGCTGGCTGCTGCCTCAGCAGCGTCGCCTCTGCGGCGGGGACGGGGGCCTGCTCCTGATGGTTTTGCATTTGGGAACGTGTCTCTCGGCTACCTGGGGCGCGAAGCGGCGTCTGCAGTAGGGGCAGGCCACGTAGTCTGGATTTTCAATGGGAGGCAGCGGCGGCAGGTCGGACACCTTCCCACCCTTGGAGAGCGCCTGCTGCACCTGCCGGGCCTGGCGCAGGGTCTGGATGAAGATCTCGTGCTTCTGCCGCCAGTTGTTCCTCCTGGGTGGCTTGTTCTGCAGAAGGGAAACGCAGTCAGAGCCGCCAGCGCTGTCAGCCTCTGTCCTCAGCCTCACTGTCAGTGTCCAACACGGGCACCCCTCCCTGAGCACTCCCTGTTGGTGTAAAATCCTCCCAGAGAAGCTGATCCCACAAAGGGGATCGCAAGGACCGGCACCAAGGAGGGTTTGAAGGACTTACTGGTGGAGATGGCAGTACTTGGAGATGGGTTGAGAATAGCCAGAAAAGTAAGCAGTGGGACCAAGGAAATGCAGCGAGATGCCATAGCTGCTCCGCAGGAGCAGAGCTGCGTGTTTCCACTGCCCTCATTTTAACAGTCCATTTCATTACCCATTTTTTCAGTCTGTTCCCTGCAGTCCCCCCAGTGTCACAGACCCACTCTGCCCTGACACGAGCAGCCTGACCACAGCAAGGAATGAGTTTTCTCCTGGAGCACACCCATGACACATTACAGAGACAGGTCAGTTAGGACTGATCCCCCCAAAAAAACATGTATTTGATTTTAAATCGATCCATCTACCCATCTGGTAAGTGCCTTTTGGGGGCAATAGCTGCACTGTGTCCCCCAGCCCTGTGTACACGTGAAGATGCCCCTGTCCCTGTCAGAACTAGATCTCGGGGCAGGAGGAACGTGAGCAGTATGAGTGGGCTGAGGGAGGCAAAGGGACCGCACGTTACCTGAGGCCTCTCTGAGCTCTTCCACTGCTGATACTCCTCCAGCTCCGTGCCCCTAGCTCTGGCCTTGCTGGAGTCAAACACCTTCCTCTTGGAGCCTTGGCTCTTGCTGCAGATACTCGTGTGTTTTTTGAGCCTGCTGAAGAGAAACTTGCGTCCGCAGAAGCTGCACTGCCCAAGCTCCCCCTGCTCCACGGCGCTGGCAGCCTGCACATACAGCACCTCTGCAGGCAGGTGCTCACTGTAACCATGGTCTGGGAGGGCGGAGGGGAGAGGGCTGTGCTTTGAGGCCGGCTCTGAAAAGGAGGCTAAGCCCTCCACGGGTACATGGTCTCTAATTTTGTTGTTGCTGGCCACCAATCGTTCCTTTTTGAGCTTCCCCATCGCCAGCTCTTGGGGATGGAGCGTGGTGCTGGGCTTGGGGACAGTCACCTCTGCAGACTGCACCCCACTACAGTCCCCATCGCCCGTCCTGGCTGCAACTCGTACAGTTTTCTCTTCGGGGTGCCTCACAGCCTTCTGCACATGGGTCCTCTCCATATCTCTGGCTCTTCTCTCCTCCGCCTCCACGAGCTCCTTCTCTCTTTGGATCCTCCTGAGCTCCTCTTTTGTCCTCCTCAGCTTCTCCCTGAGGAGGGCCTCCTTCTTTCGGATTTCCTCCTCCAGGTTCTGTCCGTCCGCCTCCAGCCTCAGGATGTAAGCCAGCTCCCTCCTGTACAGACGGGAGCCCGACTGCTTAGGCTCTGCCGTCCAAGCCGGGAGCACGGCGGCCGGCGGACATCTCCCCGCCGGAGCCTTCCCTTTGCTCTCCAAGCCAGCCCTACCGCTTGGCGCTTCCTCCATGTGCGGGGAGCTTCCGTGCTGTCCGGCGCCGGCTGCCGTGCTGGCAGCGCTGAGGTGCAGGAGCGGTTTCAGAGGGTACGAGCGGTCCACCCCTTCCCTCCGCCTGGCCGCGGGTCTGGAGGGCACAGCCCCGGCCCGGCCGGCCTCGCGCCCGCCCCGCAGCCCCGCCGAGAAGCCCCCGTGCCCGGAGCTGCCCCCCGCGGACACGCAGCACGGGCGGCTGCGGCCCCGCGCGGCCGGGAGCTCCGCCAGGCCCCGCGGCAGAGCCCCGCAGCCGCTCCCCGGCTCCTCCAGCCGGGGCTGCGGGACCTGGGGACCGCACCGCTCCGTCACGGGGAACCGAGCGGCTGCCGCCGCGGCGCCCAGGCGGGGAAGCGAGGCCACCCGCAGCTCGGCCATGCAGGGCCGCGGGGCCGGGAGCTCCCGACGCGACCCCGCTGAGGCGGCGGCGGGGCCGGGAGCGAGCCCCGGGCCCGGCCCCGCCGCGCTGTGTTGGTGGCCGTTGCCTGGCGACGGCGCGCGAGGGGCCGCTCTGCCCGCTGGAGGACCTCGCCTCTATGGTCGGGGCGGGGCGCCGAGGGACGCGGCCGGCAGCGGCCGCCATGTCGGGCAGCGAGGGGCTGCTGTCGGTGGACTACGAGGTGTCCGGCAGGGTGCAGGGCGTCTTCTTCCGAAAGTACACGCAGGTGCGGGCCGGGCCGGGCGGCGGCGGGGCGAGGAGGGGCTGCCGGCCTGTAGGACGGGTCCTCGGGGGCGTTAGGTGCGGAATGGGCGCTGGGGGGGCGTCAGGGAGCCTTATGGAGGCTGTATAGAGGCTGGAAAGCCCTCCAGGATGACCTCCTCCACCCCCCCGTGCCACCCCCTAAAACATGTCCCTCAGCACCACGTCCAGCCTCTCCTTGAACGCTCCCAGGGACAGTGACTCCCCCATCTCCCTGGACAACCCTCTCCAACACCCTCCTAATGACATTAATTACACATAGCTCATTACTGCCAGCCCTCTCGCAGCCCGGCACCTTTTTTATCCCGCTCTGCATTTTCTTCCCAGGGTGAAGCCAAGAGGCTGGGGCTCGTCGGCTGGGTGCAGAACACGAGCCATGGCACCGTGCAGGGGCAGGTGCAGGGCCCGGCCGACCGCGTGCGGGAGCTGCAGGAGTGGCTGCGGAAGACGGGGAGCCCCCAGTCCCGCATCAGCCACGCCGAGTTCAGCAACGAGAAGCAGATCGCGGCCCTGGAGCATGCGGACTTCAGGATCGTGAAGTAACTCCGGCCGGAGAGCAGTGACGCCTGCAGTGCAGAACGTGCCCTCCTCCCTGCTCGTCCAGTCTGCTGATGTTCAACTCTAGAGAAATTTATTTTGTTACTTGTTTAATTTATTGGTTTGTTGTACTGTTAGTGTGACTAAACCACTCACGTGTTGGCAGGTAGAGCAAAGAGCTGTTGTATCTACTGAAGGGGCTGTTTGGCTACGCAGCCTGTTGTTCTGAATGCGTGTGGAGTGTGAGCTTTGAGTTGTTGTACGTGTGAGAAATGCAGAATCTGTGTAATGTGCTCACGGGAAGGGAGTCACAGAGCCGAAGCCAATTTGATTGCTAAAAGCACTATTTTTGCGAGCGAAATGCCTCGGAAACAACTTATTTTGTGCTTTATCTGCCAAGAAGTTTATTTTCGATTTAGAATAAAAGTGCTTGCAGCCTGCTTGTGTCCGTTGTGCCGTGGCAGCCCGGGATTGTCACCCTGCAGCCTTCGTGCCCCGTCCGTGCCCTTCCCGCCCGCCTCAGACCTGCGGGGGGGGGCGGCCGTAAACTACATCTCCCATGGTGCCCTGCGGCCAGCGCGAGGCCTGCCGGGAGCTGTAGTCCCGGCGCGGTGATGCCCCGCGAGCCTTTACGCCGCTGCCGCGCATGCGCCGCCGGCTCCCTGCCGGGGTCCGTTGCCGCGGGGCTCGCGCCGCGGCCGTTGGGCTCGCGCCGCGGCCGTTGGTGGGGGAGGGCTCGCGCCCAGCCTCGGGGGGCAGGGACCGGGACCGGGACCCGGGCAGGGAGCAGCGGGCAGGGGCTGCCCGGCCCCGGGGGTGTTCTGCGTGTGTGGTGCTGGAGCACAGGGCCGTTGGGTTCGGCTTCCCCGGGCCGGGTTTCCCTCCTTGGATTTGGGGAGCAAGTGCGTTGTTAGGCGCACACGCTCAGGTTCGGGCCGTCTGCCTCGAAGGCACCGGCTGACACATAGTCTAAGCCTGAGCAGGGTGCTAATCACAGAAAAAAGCCCTAAACAGGAGGAAAACAAGCCCATTATATCCATAAGGGTGAGTGCAGCACAGCTATCAGGCCTTTAATCCTTTAATTATACCTTCTTCCTCCTCCAGCCCCAGGTAACAGAGAACATGGTGGTGTGATCTCCCCGAGTTCCTCGCCCACCCGGCTTTGCCATGATCAAGCACCTGGGCGAAGACGTGCGCGCCCGGCTGCGCTCCGCAGTGACCATCACCTCGCTGGGGCAATGCGTCGAGGAGCTCGTCCTCAACAGCATCGATGCCAAAGCAACGTGTGTGGCTGTCAGGGTGGATTTGGAAGCTTTTAAGATCCAGGTGGTGGACAATGGCTCTGGGATGGGGAGAGACGATTTGCATAAAATGGGAAAGCGATATTTCACCAGTAAGTGCAGCTCAGTGGCAGACCTGGAGAACCTGACGTACTATGGCTTTAGAGGGGAGGCTCTGGCAAGCATAGCTAACATGGCCAGCGTCGTGGAAGTTTCATCAAAGACCAGCAGGACAGCAAAAACCTTTGTGAAACTGTTTCACAACGGGCATGCGCTGGAAGTCTGCGAAGCCGAGCTGAGCAGACCAAGTGGCGGAACGACAGTGACCGTGTGCAATCTGTTCCATCAGCTACCGGTGAGGAGGAGGTGCATGGATCCTCTGCTGGAATTTGAGAGAGTGAGACAGAAAGTAGAGGCAATTTCGCTGATGCATCCCTCTGTTTCGCTTTCTTTAAGGAATGATGTTTCTTGTGCCATGGTGCTTCAGCTCCCTAAGACGAGAGACGTTTACTCTCGTTTTTGTCAAATCCATGGGCTGAGCAGATCACAGAAGTTAAGAGAAATGAGTTATAAGTCTGGAGGATTTGAGATAAGTGGTTATATCAGTTCTGAAGGACATTACAACAGGAACATGCAGTTCTTGTATGTGAATAGGAGGCTTGTTTTAAAGACAAGACTACACAAACTAATTGATTTTTTATTAAGAAAACAAAGTGTCATTTGCAAAGCAAAAAGTGGCCCTGCAAACAGACAGGCTTGCAGTCCTGGTCGCCATCGTAGCAGCCCAGAGCTGTATGGGATCTTTATTCTCAATGTGTCCTGTGCATACAGTGACTACGATGTGTGTCTGGAACCTGCAAAAACTCTGATCGAGTTCCAGAACTGGGATGCTCTTCTAGCTTGCGTAGAGGAAGGAGTGAAAATGTTTTTGAAGCGAGAACGTTTATTTATTGAACCATGTAGCGAGGACATCAGAGAATTTAACGAAGATAATGACTTTTGTTTGTATAATGCTCCAGTTCTGAAGCCCTCGCTCTCTGAGGAGAAGAGCATCCAAGAAAACTTTAAGAAAGCATGTGATGAAATTTTGGATTCCTATGAAATAAGTAAGTTGCAATCAAAAGATGTCAAAAGAAAATCCACGATGGGCAAAAAATCTTCAAACCCTACAGAGTCAAATAAAAATCTACAGGAGGTTGAAGTTTTCTCAAATCAAAAGATTGCCGAACCAACTGATCCATGTAGAAACAGTAAAGCAGAGGTTCCACCGCCCAGCAGAGATGACACAACTTGTAATTTCACTATGTCAGATATCTCAGAACAGGAGCCAAAAGACGCTAATTGTTCCGAAAGAATGCCTGAAGCTCATCTCAGATCTTCCAAAAATCTCCATTCCTCCTTCACTGAAGGGGCCAGATCAGCACTAATAAAAATAGACAGTCGTCGTGACCTGCAGCATCGTGCAGACAACTACCTAAAAGATGTGGGAAACCAGCAAGACAAAGCAGTGCAGAAAAGCAACACGGTCCACAACTCGAACACTGGTATTATTCGGTGGCTGTCTGAGAGACAAGACCCTACTGAAACAGCAACAGAGTCTGAAACTGTCTCTGGAAGTTCCTTGATAAGACTCTCTAATGCAGGAAAAGGAGACAGGGAAACGACTGAAGTGGTGGATGATGCTGGAAGGGGAGCTGTTAGTTCAGTACCCCAAAAAATGTGTTCTGTAGGCCTCAAAACACACGTGCAAAATGAACCCCCACGTGGGCGTGAACAAACAGAAAGGAGTCTTGCGTTAAACATGCACAGTAGACCTGGCCCTGTCAGTGCCAAGCACACGTTTAGGCACAAAGTGAGTTTTCCCACTCAAGCTTTAAATGCTAAGGATATCTCCAGTAATACCAATACAAAATACGCACCTCTCTGCAGCAGAGAAGTACGCACGGCTGACAGAGGTGAGCAGTCGGAGAACAGAAGTTTGTCAAATCAGGTGAGAGAGGGGATAGCCGTGCCCACTGCTGCCAGTAAAAGACGTTATGAAACATCAGATGATACAGAATTGCCATTGGCAACATCTTTAGGTAATCCTCACAATAAAGCTACAAAAAGTCCTAGAAGACAAATAGCTGAGCCAGGACCACAGCCCTGTAAGAAGCTGAGCCTATCCACACAGCTGGGCTCACTAGAAAAGTTCAGGAGATACTACGGGAGAGTCACGTGTACGCTGCCAACGCCGTTAGCAGAGCAGAGCAAATCTGGTGTCCCCGTTTGTAATTCACAAGCTAACCGTGACTTTTCAAAGAAGCAGAACGATGGTCGTGGTGGGTTGAGTATTTGTGAGACTCTGCCTTTGGAACACGCAGATTCTAATAATAATAGCCAGCTTGTGAGATCTTTGAATGAGACTTTAGTCTGCAGTGGAGAAGTTTCACCAGACAAACGGGCCGTTTGTCAGAGCCCTTGGACATTGTCTGATTACTCAGAGGTCAGTAAAACAAACATAAGTAGCAGAAGATCTCCAGGATCATTATCGTCCAAACTGTCCAGAATGAAAAGCGACCGCAAAGAAGTAAAACAACTTGAGCGATTCCAAGCAGGTTCCAGTGGAAAAGATAACTACTCTTTTGGTCTTGAATCTCCAAATAATGATGGTTTGTATAATGCACGCCAGATGTGTAAATCGACAGTGGAAAACACGAGGGAAAGTTGCAGCATTTCTAAGGGGGATGCGTGCCGGCCATCAGATGACACAAGAGCAGAGCCCACAAAACACACTGTCAGCTCGTCACCACTCAGCAGCACTGAAGGGGAATACGTAGTCTCTGCAAGCGGTGTTTTACTATTACCAGCAGAAAAAGATTGTCCTAACGTAATCTGTGAAGATAAAAGCATGTCAGCTGAAGTCTCAAATCAAAACTTGAAAGATACTGAGGTTCCCTGTGCGACCTTCCCAAGTAACTTGGCGTTCTCTGCAGACAACACAAGCAGAGGCGACCCCAGAGATGATTTGCGTTGTTCTGACTGGCTGCAAGATTTTGATGCTTCCTCAGGCAAGACGATATACATCAACAGAGCAACAGGACTGAGCACCTACAGCACTCCTCCTGCTGAGGGATTTCAGGCTCCCTGCGTTAAAGATATAACGACAATGGCTGTGAATGTTGTCTCAGAGAATGGTAAGAGGGTGTGTTGGGGTAAAAACAGAATGAGGAAAACAATTTGTGTTCTGCTAGGTGCACAAAATACTTTGCTGGCAGCACCTGGCAATTTCTGTTGAAATATCCACTGCCTTAGGTGTAATAGCTGTGGGAAACAACAGTGTCGGAGACAGAAAGATGTTAACATTCAAGATGTTAAAAAAGTAATTTAAAATAAAACAGTAGAAAGAAATGGCAACACCTTGTCAATTAACAGGCAGCTGCCTAATTTTCACTGGGCATCATGGCATTTACTGTGATCACAATTACATATAATTGCTATTGTTTATAGAGCAAGGCCTACTTCAAAATGAAGTGTACCAGAAATATATTGTGTTTTTTTAACACTTTGTCCTAAATTACTATGTTTCCAAGAACGTGTTATTACCGTGAGCCCCATATTAAACCACACAGACGACCCTTTTTTCAACCTGCCTACAAAATTGAAAACAACCCTTGAAAAATGAACAAAAATCTGACGTTTCATTGAGAATGCTTAGTCTCTTCCCTGGATGTTGGAAGGCTGTTCCTTCACGCTTCGTGTTGCAGGAGATTGTTGGCAGTTCGATGGTGGAGTTTTTCTTGAAGTTACAGGGCACTGCATTGTATTGTTTTGTCAGTGGTAGAACATTTACAAGTCCTCATTTATCTAGCTGTTGGTCTTGGCTTTCTGTGTCCTCCGTATCTGGCTTGGTAGAATAATGTCTTTGATAATTTTCCCTTCCATTAATAGATTATTTAAAATTGTTCTTCATTCTGTCTATAGAGAGAAATATTTTGACCAAAGATGTGGCCATTCCACTTGTAGGCTGTATTTTCTTCTATGTAATTGGTTTTGAAAAAGTAGCTTGGCCTTGTTTCCAGTAGTTCTGTGAAGTATTTGGCTAATCAATTGTGATAGCCTCTGTTTGGTTCCCTTTTTGGTCTCTTACTTCCTCATCACCAGTCATAGAAAATCTGGTGCAACAGATGTTTCAGGTGTTGTTTCCTTTGAAGTGTAATAATTGATGCCAATAGTTCTTAATATTTATTGTATTCCATTAAAGCAGACTTATTACAAGGGGAAGAACATCTGCGTTTTTACTAGGTGAAACTAATTGGAAGTGCAAATGTACGTTCCCTGGCTAACACTTTCTTTTAATTTCTGTGGTTTACCAATTTCCGCTGCCCCCAGAGCTGTTAGCTGGTAGCGAGCCAAAGCACAGTCATGGAGCTTGATCTTCTATCCAAAAAGTTTGTGTAGTGCTTTCCTGATCATGTTCACTCGCTATGGATACTTTCATTCTGCTCTTTAGAACAGCGTCAGTAACCCCATGGTGTTGACTTAGAATTTGAAGGCCACGTGACTTACTAAGACGAGTGTCTTGCACACAAGTTCAGGGAAATTACTCTGGTTGGTGGCAGGCGGAAGGAGATTAGAATAATCTGTGTCCTCTTACGGATATCCTCCATAGCCATCACACCAGTGGCTGGCTGCCATCTTGTTTCGTCACATCCCACCCACTCCACGTGCTCGACAGAAATGCTGGATTTTGTAGGTTAGACTTAATTCTCTTTGTTCAGATGAAGCTGGCCATTACAGGAAAATTTATCAAGCTGTGTTTCGCTATCAAATGGCTTTCTGAATAATCTGATGCTATGCGTTTGTATTAGGTTAATATTCTTTGTATTAGGTTGACATCCCGGTTCAGCTTGGTCTTTGTTGTCAGCTATGTCTGCATTGTTTGTTACTTTTATTATGTTATTGATCGATATGTCCTGGCACCAATACAATTTAATAAGCTAACTGAGGCAAGTGAAAACCAGTATTCCAATGTGCTAATTGTATACGGTCTGCATGTCTGAAGTAGATAAGTTATCCTCAGCACCTTTCCTGATGCTACCCATCAGAAGAATCATGTTAATAATATCCTTGCCAGCTCTGAATTCTCACTGGCCGTTGGGAAGACAATCCTTTGTGAGCTGTGTACGTCCCGATCAGGGTTTTCCTGCAACAAGAAGCTGGGAAATGGTTTGTTGTTTGTTACGTGTGTAAACACCGGGCTCCTGTTCACAGAAATGATAGATGCTTCTGTGAACTCGAGGGGTAACATCTTTCCATGGCAATAGCTATAAAAGTTCTATCAAAGTCTAAATGAGATGGAAATGGTCATTTTGCCCCAGTTTACCAGGAATCACAGCAGACCATCTTGTCCTCCGTTCAGTAAGAGTCTGTGACTGGGTGTTGGGGCACTTGGACGCTGAGTTACCTTCCTGTGCGGCACTGCCAGTTTGGATTCTTGGAAGGATTCTCAGTCCCCAGGGCAGAACCATCCTTGGGCTTTCCTGGGCCAAAGCCAACAGTAAGGAATCTATGAGCTGGCAGTAGGATCTCACAGAGCTTTTTCATACCGAGCTTATCAGCACACAGCTGGTTTTCTTTGGCTTTATCACTGCCACTTTTCCTGCATGCACACCCGTAATTTCTTAGTAGAAAGGAACTTTATTAATTCATTATTATTTCACAAAGAATAGAAGGCTGAATTGTACCAAAGGAAGGGTGAAATGTTTACCTCTGTGCTGGAAATCAGAGCCGCTTTTCTCAATAATCTTGATAACAGTGCAGGTTTATAATATCAATAAATCATTTCTGGGTGGGTAGGAACATGTTAGGCCAACTCTGATATCTCATGCGGTCTCACCCGCTTGTAGTTTGTAGTCTGACACGTTGCTGATAACTGCACCAAGTACTGATGGGACTTTGACAGTTTGCCATTCCTGAAAGTCAAAAGTGTTTTGAAAGATTTTACCATATGCCCTCTCATTAATATAACACTTCTGATTGCACTAATTCTGGAAGTAATTCTTATGCGATTAAAGCAGCAGCCAATTTTTAAGAAGGGCAGTCTTGCAGAAGCCACAGCAATATTTTAAATAAATTTCCACATGCAAGTGTGTCTGATAATTCTCAGCATTTTACATATATGCTGCTATTTCTCAATGTTGGATGGCAAAATCTGTGAAATACTCTAATTTGCCCAGGGCTAAGCACACTCTTATTTATGAGAATATAATAAGTGTATAGATTTTGTAGTTTTGCATGTTGATGAATCTGCAGCAGTAAATTTATGTTGTGTTTAGGGATTCAGTGCAGGTGCCATCCCTTTAGAAGTGAGATTGTGCTACCCTTCCTTCCTAGACCTCGAAAAGAGAAGACTCTAGCAAGCCAGGATCCGAGAGGTAGGGCCAGCTTTCCAGGACACAGTGTTCTGTTGTAAAAACAAATCAAAGAATTCTCCCAGATGTCCTAACAGGAACCCAGAATTACTCAAGGTCTGTTAACAATGGGACTGTGTGAGTCATCTCGGATCTAGAACTGGGAAAAAAACTCTTTTAGGGTTGAAGGCAGGTTAGGGGGTACTTATTTACAGGATGAAATACCCAGTTCTTTGTTGAATTATGTCAGAAGTTTAAAGAATAATTACCTAGTCCCTTCTTTGTACTCATTCCAACCTTGGAATGTGAAAAATAGCTTCAATCCTCACTTTTTTTTTTTTTTTTTTTTTTTTTTTTAATTTTCCTTGCCACTTCCAGGGCCTGTTGAATTGTGCTGCAGCATGCTCAGGAGACAGCAAGTTGCACAGGGACCTTTCTAGTTAAAGCAGATAATAGAGAAGCCCATTCTCATGTTCCATTATTTATCTGTACATTCTCCCCCTTTTTTGAAGGAGAACAAATATAATAATAGTTGTGTGAGGTAGAGGTACCCAATGTACCTTGTGCTGATGGCAGTCCCTGTATTATCTGTATGTTCTTTCCCAGATGCTGAAGGCGAGTCTCTCCGGTCATTGCTTTCAGAATGGGATAATCCTGTTTTTGTTCGCTGCCCAGAGGTAAGCATTATCCTGCATCTCATGCTAAAACAGGAGTCATTTTATCCTTCTGTTACTTTCTGACATGGGGACCAAAATTGCCAATATTGTAACTGTTGTATATAGTTCTCTTCAGTGATATATTAGACCACAGACCTTGCAATTATATATATTTTTTTATAGATGGTTTATATATAACTCATTTTTGTGCACATATTCAAATTTTGAATAACTATCAGGCTAATCTTTTGCCTTATGTTATTTCAAAAGCAAAACATTATTGTAAGCTGTCTTTCCCTCTAAAGAAATGTTCATCTTAAAATAAAAAGTTTTCAGATGGCAAAATTGTACTTTACTGCCGTTGTTTGTGAGGCTGGCAGGGCTCTAGCACGTGAGAGGGAAACAGTGTTTGAGCTTTTATACAGACTTGTTTTGTTGTCATGATGTAGCATTATCTTTAATCATCATGTTGTTTGTGTGTGTGTGTAAACATACGTATGTAATCACTTCCACCTGCAAACAATGGAGATGGAGTAGCAAACCACCTGCTGGTGAGTTTCTGCAGAGGAATGTTTGTTACAGTGCAGTACTCTGAGTCATCTCAGGGTAGTACTTCTCATCTGCTGACAGCTTGCTTAGGCTGACTGTTAGCTTGGGGTTTTCTGGTAAGTAATTGCAAGTAACTGAATGCCTTGAAGTTAGCAGGTAATATCCAGATGGGAAAGTATACGGGGATGGTAGCAGAGGGATTGCCAGATGGTATCTTTAGCTAGTGCTGTTCTTGTGTAGAAAGCTTGGTTTGTCAAACTACAGAGGGAGCAATCTCCAGAATGTTCTTTCCTAAATCTGATATATATTTTTTTCTTATTCTCCACAGGCTGTGTGATACTATAAACTGTCCATGTAATTCTCTTTTTACAGATTGCTGTGGATGTGACCACCGGTCAGGCTGAGAATCTGGCTGTGAAAATTCACAATATCTTGTATCCTTATCGTTTCACCAAAGACATGGTCCATTCGATGCAGGTACAATATAATCTATTTCTGGTTTTCATGTCAAAATTCCCATTCAGCAATTGGGGTTTTCTGAAGTTTCTGCCTTGTAGGAGAGAGGTCTCCAGGGAAATAGATCATATCCTTAATTTTCACAGGCACAAAGAGAAATTTCAGTTGGTGTGCAGTACCAGCAGACATGTATGTCATGTGAGATCTTTCTTAGTATCTTCTGATAGATAATCAGCTATCTGCAAAGCAACTAAAAGTCCCTGACTGTATGGTTAAATCAAATGAAGAGGCATCCCTGTTGCCACTGCTTTGAAACACTCTTAACTAAATGATCTTTCAAGGGCGGGTTTTTACATTTATTGAAGATATTTGCTAGTTTGTATTCCCCTGAAGTCTGTGTCCTCCATGTTCTGTATTTATTGGCCTTAGAAATTTAATTCTTCAGCACAGTGGTTTCAAAAGCAAATCCCAGATTTCCTGGAAAGACTTGAAATTTCCTTTTAAGATTTATAGCTGCTCTGAGAAGTGATTCTTAAAAATGGCACCGTGGCATGAAGCTTAACTATTTTAATGCTTTTTTATTGAATGTTTTGGTTGTTAACTTAAAAGCTGACGTAAAAGTATGGCTGCAGCTTACATTGTTTGACAGTTTGCCTGGATAAAAATGTCACAGTGAATTCTCTCCATGTGTTACTTATTAATGACTAAAGGCTTTTAAGTCAAATTAGCATCATTCTCATGTGGTCAGGTTGCTGACTTTGAGATTGCAGGTTCTGACGGATGGGACATGGTAATGTTAAGCTCCGGGGTGGAGAATAACGTAAATGATTCTCACTTATGTTGTGTGTGCAAGAATAATGGGAGTAAATAAAGTTATTACAGGAAATGGGTTATGTTTCAAAAAGACTGGAGAAGAAAGCTGTAAAGCAGAAGAAAAAGAATTGTTAATGTCTTGTATCCCTTCAAAGACATAGGTAAAACTGAATAGATAATCCAAGGGCTGTACAGTGCATGTATAGTGAGACAGTACTCCCAGTGAGCTCTGTCCATGTGACTGAGGGAGAAATTCTTCCCTAACCCTCTATCTGTTAATTTAAATATTAAAATGAGATACTCAAAGCATTGTGCATCACTGCACAATATTCAATCTCTAGCTCAGGTTGATTTATGATGCTCAAAGAGAAGGTGGAAGCAACTCTCAAAGGCAAGTTAGGCAAAAGAAAAAGAGGTGAAAAAAATGCTTCCTGGCTCCAACAGATAATCAGCACAAGCTCTTAAACATAGCTCAGATTATAAAAGGTTGTTTATGTTTTTTTTTGGTGATGTCAGCAGATCAGATACTCAGAGTTGCTGTGTACAGCTTCAATTCCCAGCTCAAGGAGGCTTCTACACCACCATTCAATCCATTCTGTAAATTTCCAGCCCCACATTGCAGTTCTTGCCCTTACAACTGTCTTTGAAAAGACAGATCCAGAATTGTTTTCTTGGCTATTTTGAAACCTTCTTATAGTTCCAGACTAAACTGTTTCATGACCAATTTATTGTCATTTTGCCAGCCAGTGTTATATTTTAGCCAGATAATTTCTGCCTTTTCCATATTTAGCCCCTCATTTTATTATAAAGAATAATTATATATCTTCACAGTTTCGGTTCTGCTAGCTCAAATTCATTGAGCCTTTGAGATAAGAAAAGATGTGATTTCCACTCCCCTAATCATTGTAACAGCTGTTCTGTGTGTTTGATCCATTTTGATTGTCATCTTCTTTTGTTTACCTTCATTTTAAAAATCATTTAACCACTGGGTAATGATTGTTCTGAGTATCTTACAGGTTCTTCAGCAAGTGGACAACAAATTTATTGCTTGTGTAATCAACACTAGGACTGAAATGGATAAAAAGGAAGGTAAGAGTAGTTATTATTATCGAGTTGGGTTTCAAATGTAGTTGTACTGCAGAGGGAACACAGTCCTGCTTGTCCTCTTGTCTTGGGATGATATCCTGAGTAGAGCAAAATGTTAGCCTTCACATGAAATTGCCTGGATCTTCTTACTCTTTATTTTGGATGTTGTTGAACGTTCCTACTGCCTTCAGATTAGTGTTACAAAAATAGATTATACTCAAATTACTAACGTCTTTCAGACTGTGTTCACATTGTCTGGATATATTCATTGCCACAGCTAGCTGAAGCCGTACAAAAAAGGCATTCAAAATCAGTAGTTTTTGTAATGTTTTTAAAGACTATAAAACAGAACAGTTTGTGGGTGACCTCAGCTCTCATTCTGAAGTTAGATGAAGATGTCAGTAGACAAGATTATCTGGCTTAATCTAGCTACCCTTAATTTAAATGCTCCATTTGGATCACCAGATTTCATTTCTGTAGTGACATTGTTCTGCCAAGATAATCTCCTCCTCACTTCATTTTTTAAAACTAGTTAGTACTTACCTTCTAAATGTAGCCTCTAGGGAGTGGTTATTCTTTCCAGCCCGTGCAGTTGCTGGTACCAAGTTGCCTATTTCTAATCTACTGTGCTACATTTTTAGGTGGAAACCTCTTGGTTTTGGTGGACCAACATGCAGCGCATGAACGGATCCGCTTGGAGCAGCTTATTGCAGGTGAGGATTCAGCTGGTTTTTAGGAAAGTGCACAGGAAAGTGCAAACAAGAGCTGTCTTAAAGAGAAAGATTGCTAACTAATTTGTCATAAGGATAAATCTGGGATGTGTTGAACCAATTAGGATATTGATTTGTCATCTTGACCCTGATCCCTGTCAGAATGCAGCCACTCAGTATGGGTAGCATTCATAGCACTGACAGCTGAAAATTATTACAGTGTTTCCAAAAACAGAAGATACGCACCCGCACCCTACCCACAGAACTATCAAACTAAAATAGTCCTGACATAATGAAAGAGCAGGAAGACTGATAGGAAAAACAATGAACAGGAAATAGAACAACACCAATAAGAGCATGTGGTTATGCTGTGAAGAATAAGACGTGGGGTGCAGAGTAAGGAGCACAGTTAATTTGGTTCCTTTTTAGCCGAATACCATGCTTACAGCCTAACATTTCTTCATTCTGAAACTGGGGGGGACAATGGTCTTTTCTGTAAGCTCATTAGCCATTGGTTTCAGTATTAGAAAGCACAATAGCTATCCATCAAGTACTTAAAAATCACTGACCTTCTCTTTCATTGAGAAATACTATGCGGTTCCTGCAGAGAGGATTCCAGGAAATCTGCTCTCTTTGGTCAGGTACTGAAAAAAGTTAAAGACTGAAGGGAGAGATGCTTAATGAATAGTATTTTAATGCCTTTTATGAGAGATTTTTCTGTGGAAAAATTGCTCTCTGTGAGTTGAACTAAATATATCAGTAGGGTTGTTGGGTTTTTTGTTTTGTTTTGATTTTTACTTGTTTTCTGTTTTTTTGCTATTTAGGGTGACTCTTTTTTGGAAATGGTGGGAAAAAACAAAGTGGCATTAACCAACCCCTCCCCAGAGACTAGATGTCTGGTTTGTGACATTCCCAGTCCTCCACAAGTTTCAGGAGAAGGCATTCTGTGGTCATTTTTAAATCCAAACAGAGGATTACATGCCAAACCATAGGGTCATTAAGGGTAATGCCTGCGTAAATATTCAAAGAGGGATACTTCCAAATGTTTCATTCACAGATTCCTATGAGAAGGAAGCTGCAGCGTGTGGCAAGAAGAAATTACTGTCCTCCTCCATCTCTCCCCCTATGGAGATTGAAGTTACAGAAGAGCAAAGAAGAATTCTACGGTTAGTAACGGCCAGTCACTCTAAACGTTGGGGGAAGGCTCTGTTGACCAGGAAGATCTCTCTGTATTACTTAAGTCACCACCACTGCTGTTTGTTCTTGCCTGAGCAGGTACCAGCTGGGTATATCTATTCTGTGGAAAATAAGTGTGCTTCTGGTGTGCCATCTCTGTGCCACTGCAATACCCCCTGGTTTCCCTGGGAAGGTGAACGCTGGGGCATGAGCCAGAAGAGTACCACAGCAGTCTGCAGCAGATCCTCCTGGCTAAGGCCCAGGACTTGGAAGTGCACGCTGGAGTGCAGTGCTCCCAGTGTAGATACAGGCACTGACTTAATAGGCACTCTTGGAGAGGAGGAGGATGTGCTCTGGAAAGCTTGTGTTGTGAATCCTTCAAAAATGCATTCCTTAATCTTAGGTGCCTGCCAAGAGTAACTAATGAGCACTGTTTCCCAAATGTTTCAGAATGGTAGACTGGCTGCTATTAGGATACTTAACTTTTGTACTGCAAGAGTTTAGGCTAAAATGCAAATGTATTGTTGGACTACTATAGACAGACTGGACACTAATTGATCATTTTTGTTACCCCAAATTTCCCTGACTGTCTCCTGCCACGTGCATTTGTATTTTTTCTCATGTTCTTTGTGTTCAGTCAAAGTTCTCTGTTAATTTCCACAGGTCTACCTCATTGTTATTTTCAGACATCCCCCCCCTTTTTTTTGTGATGTCTGTGGCAAACTCGTCAGCATTTAAATCACTCCTTGTTAAGATTGCTGCCTTTTATAGGGACGCACTTGTTTGGTGTAAAGCCCTTTTTGTGTGTATTCTGAGCATAATGGTATCACTGCTATGTCCGTTTGGTAACTCATGTGTGTTACAATGGCTAATACCAGAAATTCCAGAGGAAAGGGTAAAGCACTATTATTCACCACCTGCTGTATGGAAAAATTTGAGAATGTAACTGCTGCTGCTCACAGTTCAACAATATTTGGGTGCCTTTGTTGTTCCTATCTTTTAATGATATTCTTGCCAACATCACCATATTTTTAACACCTCTTGTTCAACTTGGAATTATTTTTACACTCATCTTTGGATGTCTTCCATGTTTGACATACCTACTTTTGAGACTGGATGGCCAAAACTGAATACAATATACCAAATGGCAGTATCCCACTGATTTCAACAATAGCTTTACAATTGTTCCCGTATCTTCTGTTTGTTATATATATATATGGGTGTGTATATACACCTAGTATTTTGTCTATTTTTTTTTTTTTTTTTTGGCTACTGCTGCTTACATGAACTGCTTGTTTATTGAACTGTCATGATAGTAAAACACTTTTTTTTTGTTTTAATTTTTGCTGTTTAATGTAGAAACCAATAAAATATAAGTATAGATCAAATTATTCCTGCTACTTTGCATTAATTTGTCCTTATGAGCAGTAAATCCAGTTTTTCCAGTTTTCATTTAACTTTTTAATTTATCAGACTTGCATTTCTAGCCACTTTCAAAGGCTTTTTGAAGGCCCAAATAAATTATCTGAGATGTTGCTTTTCAACAACTATATCACAAGCATCCTAAAAAAAATCAGTAAGATAAAGTAAATCGGAGAGGCATGGTTTTCTTTTATGGAAGCTGGTTAAATCATTCAGCACATTGGAATGCCAGTTGTGATTTCCTATTGCCACATAAGATAATTGATTCAAGAAGCTTTCTGCTGATGGCATATACTGGTGTTGGCTTACTGGTGGTTTTTTGGATTGCTCTTTAGTTTATCAGTATTTACAACCAGTCTGTAAGACTAACTGTACTAAAAGTTATTAATTAAAAGCGCTATGGAAAATCTAAACGCTGATGTTGCTTGCAGAGTAAAACTATTTTTTTGGTAAAGGTCAATGTATTGAAATAAATCAACTTTCCTGAAAGATCCTTCTCTTCAACTGTGCTTGCTGGACCTTTGGGTCACCTGCACTTTTGATTCCGTTATTTGTCAACTACGTGTTGCAGTAATGCATTGTTCTGCTTACTCTCTTGAACTTCCTTTTTTATTTAAAAAAAGGGGGGGTGGTTCAGTTGTCTCCACAGCTCCATGGATTCTGTCATTTCACCACAATGGACTTTTTCAGTCTTTTTCCTCTCACTGTACGCTTATACATGGTCTCCTCCTTGTTAGAATTACACAAGTCATCTCCATGTGGAGCCTGGTAATTGCATTATTCTCAGGACTGATTTTAGTAAGTTTAGAATAGCTTCTTTTTCATTCAGAGAATCTCTTTTCTCTAATTAACCTTCACCACCTTTGTTTTAAGCGAATATTCCCTGAGCGAATAAAAATATATATATACTGTTATAATTGTTTTTTACTGTTGTTGATAATAATTGCTGGCTGTTCCTTCTCTTTGATGACAAGTTCTCATCTGAACATGAAGTCCAGTTTTTGTATGTGTTTTTCCATCCACAGGGTGACAAAAGTCAGATTAACTAAAAGTTGTTCTTTCCTGGGCTCTCTTTGTTTTATCAACAGGATGTAAGTTCTTTAAACCTGCGTAAATTTTTTGCAATGTTTTTTCTTGTGTGTTTGCTATTACGTGTCAATTGAAATCAGTTTTTTAGGTTAGACTTAAAGCAGCCTTTATGATGTGTAATTTTTATATTTGAAGGTTGTGTGTGCATGTTCCTATTTGTATGATGAGCTGGTAATTTTTGCTTGAACCAGACACCTGCTGCATCTTTAGAAAAGAAAGATTTATAGATTTAAATACAAAGTTCTCTGCATAATACAAGAACTCTTAGATATTTTAGCTGTGGAGCATGCAATATGTACAGTTGTGAAAAGCATAGGCGAATGTAGAGTGGAAGGGCAAAATTAATTGGAATCGTGTGAGGTGTGGTTTTCAAGATTGGAAACTGTTGCAGGAAAGAAGAAACAGAAACTGCAGAAATATTTAGGCATGCTGTGGAGATGTAGCTGCTTGTGTCATATTTCTGTTGTTTTATTTTTCTCCTCAGATGCTGCTACAAAAATTTGAAGGATCTAGGCCTTGAATTATCATTTCCTGAGACCAACAGCTCCTTGATTCTAGTCAAGAAAGTGCCGCTGTGTTTTATAGAAAGAGAGGCCAATGAATTACGACGGAAAAGACAACCTGTCACTGAAAGCATTGTGGAGGTCAGCTATGGATGTGGATCAGAGCAATCTGTGATACTGCTTTCTGTGTTAATCATTGTAATGAGACAGTTATGGCCAGTGTGGGTGCCATCTCTTTCAGTAGCTGAATAGTCCTATACTGAAGTCCGTGACCTGTAACAGCAATGAGAGGAGTCTGATTCAGACTTGGAATAGTCAAAAAGCTGAGAAAAAATAGTAGGCAGTTCAGATATTTCATCGGTTTACTGCTCATCCTTCTTGAGCGCTTGAATGAACAGTGAAACAATTATTATTGCTGGTATGGAAATCTTTGTTAGGATTTTCATGAAATCTGCATGGGCAGTTCAGCTTTCTAAAAGCTGCTGTTCCAGATGTTCTGTGGTTTGAAGAAGAAATTACTGAACTGATTGCTTACAGTTTCCACTGTAAACAGTTGTCCACAATTGTCAGTGGATCAAGGACTCTTCTTAAAAATTGTTTCTGGAGTACCATATTCAGCCACTAGGCTGAGCCACTGTGAATCAGTCCAGTCTTGCCATTCGTCTCTTTCGATATGAAAAGAAGGAAAAAAAAGACAATTAATCTGACTGAATTTATTTTTTCAACCCTGCAATAATCAGGTAGATGTCAAAATGCACTCTCCTGGTGTGCCAAGAGCCCTGGAAGTGGTGGAAGAGAGCTTTTTTGTTTTATTTTTTTTGAATGGTAGCTGCAGATGAAGTCTGTCCCTCACCAGCACTCTTTCTTAGCTGAAACTTCAAGATCTCATGAGTGTTTTGGCGGAGCTATTCTGCAGTCCTTTTATTTTACTTAGGACTAGTCGCATCTATTCATGATTGAGAGGTCTCTGTATCTGACATATCAGAAATTAAACGTGGACTATTATTCAAAGAAGAAAGGGCAATTACTCAAAGAGAGCATGTATATATTATACTCTGAGGTATGAGTTCCATTATACCCATTTTGCAGGTATATTTATATATATTTTGTATATAGAGGGTCTATTATATAAAACTCTATATAATATAGTATATTTCTACAGGAAACTAACACAGACACAAACCAAGTGATTAGTCTCAAGCCTGACATGGTATTTGTGAGATGTCAGGACTTGTGCTGAGCTCTTTCACGCTATGGTCAATGTACAAGCATCTGCATCATTTTTCCTGGGGAATATTGGCATTTATGCATTAAATTCTACACAAATGTGGACAAAGCCGGGTATGGGCAATGAAACGAAAGAGAAACAGCAACTGATCATTTTACCTTTTTCTTTCCAGGAGTTTATTCAAGAACAAGTTGAGGTGAGTACTTGTCTGCTTCTGAAGTTGACCGGTACAATGCAAAGCTTATTGCACAAACCAGAGGGAATAAGCAGTAAGTACCCTAGGAGAGATGTGGATTTAGCTCATTCTTCTTATATTTCTCCCTTCCTTTTTTTTTTTTTTTTTTCATATTAAACAGAATGTAAGATGATGTTCCCTTTCTACTTTTAGCTAGTGCAGACCACAGGACGAGCCCGAGGGACACTGCCTCTGACACTTCTGAAGGTGTTAGCTTCCCAAGCCTGTCATGGTAGGGGAACTGTACCTTTTATTTTCTTTCATTCCTTCTTTATATTTATTTTTTTAACCTTTCTGCTTCTACACAGCATTCTTCCTGGGGCAGTAGTTTCAGAATGCGTTTGCAGGAATTCCAGGATTACAGTTTCGTAGGGATGAGGAGATAGATAACGGTCTCCTTGTGGACAGTTCTGTGAGGGACAAACAACACTGCACTAGTTCATTTGTGTGGGCCTAAAGTACATTCCAATCCACATGTGAAACACTGATAAAATAGTGTTTGATTCACTGAGATGCACTCATCCATGGGAGCTCTCAACCAAGTACCAGTTCTTCCTTACAGGTGTAGACTGCAGTGGGTCTAGCCTCTTGTGGCAGTTTCTGTGTTACGTAAAGTATTAAGAAGATTATGCTGAAAGGGTAAACGTGAACCAAAAGCATCTATTTCCATGCTGTGTCACTGTATTCTACAAATGGCAGACAGGATATTACAACTTTTATATCTAAAAAAGTCCCATGGCTGAAAGGCAGGGTGCAAATAGTCTTGTCAGTCTGTGAAGGCTAAAGATTGCGGGCACCTCTGCTCTGATTCCTTCATGTTCTGCTTTGATTTCCTCTGGACACCATTAAGGCTCCCTTTGTGAGAAAGGACTTCGTGGCAGGGCTGGCATTTGATTTGGAAGTGATGCCTGTCAGTGGCAGGCATATAAAGCTGATAAAGCCTATGGAACTGGTAATAGCTGTCTGGTTTTACTGCCTTTATGTGCATCTTCAGTCCTTAGGAAAAAAAGAAAAAAAAAGCTCCTTTGCTTCTTGTAACATCACCTGAAAAGCCAAAATCTAATAATCCTGCCCTCTACCAGACTTGGATAAGGTGAAACACTTTAGGCTTTGGATAGCTGATCCTCATGCAGCAGCAAGAGGTGGTTTGAATTCTCTGGCAGCACATCCAAGAACTTTCTCTTGTTCCAGGAGCTATTAAGTTCAACGACAGTTTGACGTTGGAGGAGAGCCGTCAGCTCATTGAAGCTCTGTCCTCTTGCCAGCTGCCCTTCCAGTGTGCCCACGGAAGGCCTTCCATGATGCCCCTTGCAGACATCGACCATCTGCAGCAGGAAATTCAGGTACTGTGTGGGGCACTGAAAGAAGGCAGCATGCCCTGGATTTTGAGGCTTATGGTGTATGTTAGAACTAGAACAGACCAGCACTGTCTGTATCTTACAGGACCTTTCACAGAGCTGTTAGCAGTAAAATAAAAAATGAGGAAATTAAACCTCTGTCCTGCACACACTTTAGACTTTATTCCATTTGAAGGGTCTCACCGACTTGAAGGAGGTTCACTAGTGGTTGAAGTTGAGCATAGATTTAAAGCAATTGCAGTTTTAAGTGTAAAATTAGGAAAACATGGAAATTCTGATATTCTGCTAGTAGCAAACGTGCTAAAGATTAAACAAATACCCACTTCCCAAAGTTTAAGATGACATAAAATGGGGAAAGAAGCAAAGAAATAGCAACATTTATTTAAAATTGGAAAAAAAAAAAAAAAACAAACCTCTAAGAATACTATACTATATTAGGTTATTAAATTAGATTGTTGGAAGTCATGTGGGACTTTGAATCAGATGTGACAAAAACTGGGAACGCCTGTATTAGGGCAAAGAGCATGGAGGCACTGAAGTTGATCTAGTTATGATTTAGTATTTCTTCATATTCTTTCCTCCAGCCTAAACCTAATTTGGCTAGACTGCGGAAGATGGTTCGAGCATGGCAACTATTTGGAAGCAAAGAGCCTAACCAAAAAAAGTACTGACCTAGGAAGCAGAGAGCAGCCAGGAGAACATGGCAGAAGCCCAGCCCTGAAGCCTGGAGAAGCATCTTCAACGTTAAGGAACAGTCTTGTAAACCTGGGTCACGTCACTGCTTGACTACCAAGGGCAAGTTGCAGCCACTCACAGTTAGTGCAAGCACAGCAGGATTCTGCATAATAGAGAAGAGACTTTTAATTAATGGATTTTATAGTGCTTTGAAATTGAGGAGGTATTTATTAATAAAATTAACACTAAACTATTTCTGTGGGCTCCCGACAGTGGTTGGAATGAGGACTGACCGGCTTCATAGTAAGTACAAGCCTACTTGGGATCAAAAAAAGGTGTCTCTACTTAGGTAGAGAATGACACACCCAGCTCTTGTCTCCATCTCCCTGCAGTTTGCATTCTTGAGTAATAGATTTCTAAATCCTAGCATAGCCCCACTTTCGCACAAACATATCCCTACAGAAAACTAAATAGCTCATGGCATTTCTAACAGTAGGTTTTTATTTTATTTATTTATTTATTTTGAACATGTTCCTGTTCTATTTTGTATCTCAGCCTAGGCTAGAAAAGAGATTTCAGAGCAGTAAGAGATGCCTTGTTATTTAAATCACAGACATCCTTGTTCTGTGTTAAAACCTGGTTTAAAAAATAGATCAGGTATTTACATCTGCTGCCCCACAGACTTTCTGCTGCCCCTCACAAAAAGCAAGAGCTTTCAGAAGGAGACAAGATGCCTGCCTGAGAATAATAATCAGTGACCCGGCAGCAAATGGAAGGAAGCCCCTCAGACTCCAATAAGCAAAGCAAGAGCTTGAGCTCTGCCTGGTGACGCAGAGGCAAACAAGCTTGCTGACAGGACTCCTGAAAGTCTGCCTTTCATCAAGAAGGGAATTTCTCTTCCAGCATGTTACAAAAACTGGGTTGTGTTTCAATAATTGACAGAAAATTCTACCAAAACGCTCAGTTTTGAAGCGCATTACTAATGGATTCCTATTACACTCACAGGCAAAAGCACACCTTAAGCTTCCTACTGCAGCACAGGTGCAGGCAGCTCAGTACCCTGGTAAGACTCCTGCTAGTTATGGAAACAAACTAATTCTACGTGGAAACATGATTAACCATGAGGTCACTGTGAACAGCCTTTATTACAACACACCTTGAAATAACAACTTAGCTGCCCCAGAGAGTGACTTGGATGTCCTGCTATTTCAAAACTGAAGTTGGTTAGCAGCTCTGAGCAACTTGTAACAGCAGAGGGTCAAAACCTGTACAAGAGATCGGTCTTCCAGTCTTTCTGGTAGGAAAGACATCGCACTGAGCAGATTCCCCACAGCAAGTCATCTTTGCAACACAGGCTTTAATTAGCTGATGCATCTTTCTCTTTAGAAAGATGGGAGAAGTCTGGAAAGTGACAGACACGCTCCTTGGTGTTAGAGCTCATAGTCATCTGGGTGGTAGAGTTCACTCATGAGGCGGTAGATATAGGAAGGCGCGTTACCCCCGATGTTAGAAATGAAGAGCGTAATGAGCTCTGGCGGGACGTAGTCAAACACTGGGCAGTGAACATTGATCTTTGCCAGGATCTCCCCTGAAAAGTGAAGTGCAGCAGGATTAGACATAACCTAAAGAAGCACACTTAGCCTTCTGCTTTTTCCTGAGCCCCTCAAGAAACTGGCTGTGCACATGCCACCCCGAAGTCAGTACTGGGACATCCAGAATCCTTTCCAACTTTTCCACCCATGTCCTTGAATCACAAATATACAGCAATCCTAGATGAGTAGCAGCATTCGCAGCTCTTTTGGTCGTTTCCCCCCTCAACAGTAACCCTAAATCCCCTCTGATGCAGATTTACAGAAAGCCTGACAGTACGTAATCAGCGTACAAGCACCCCAATGCTGCTAAAGCTACAACAGCAGCTCAGAAGGCCAAAAACGAAGGCCTGTCCCAAACCCGATGTAATTTTTTTCCAAAAGTCTTTGTCACATAGAAATGGGGCACTGAGAGAGACATTATTGTCTGAGAGGGAGCCTGCGAGCTGCCACCTTGCTAAAGATGGTGCTTGGGTGGGAAGCCCGTTGCAGAGAGACGGGTTTCAACAAGCAGATCACATAACAAAACTTCAAGTTACACGAGTCGTGGGAAGGAAAGCCATCTGCCCCCAGTCCCACAGGAAACTGCCACCTGTCTGACACCATGATCATCATCCTACAATAAAGTGCCAAACAGCCCAGAGCAGAAACAGAACCACAAAGACAGACAGCGTTCAAAAAAAAAGAAAAAAAGTCTTGACCAGCCTGCGTAAGGAGGAACCAGTACCTTCTGTGAATGGCAGCACTTCCTGTGGTGACACAAACTTGTGGAATGAGTCTTCTTCGTTAGGGAACTGAAGGAGACAGAGTACAGAAAGGTCAGGGGAAAAAAGAGCACCTTATTATCCCTAGTGAAAACATGCAGGGTGCTAGAAGGAACTAAAGCAGAGGAAGACGACTTGCCAATGTGTCTGTTTACAACAATTACACAGTAGTGGCAGCCAGAACTCCTGTAGCCCTACAAGTGAAAGACTTTCCCTAAATGTTTTTAGCACTATGGCCTGTATGCCCTTCTGCAAAGCCTAGGGAACTGGAGCAGAGATGCGACTTCTTCAGTCTGCCACCTGATCTGACAACACTGAAGATACTCAGTGCAGGAAACAGCAGACAGCATCCCCAGCTACCTCCTCTGCAGGTGCAGAGGGTCTTTCACCACTAAAGACATAAAGAAAAAATGCTGCTTGGCATAGCAGGGAGTGCTTCAAAGAGACCCTGATGTGCAACAGATCTGGGTGAGGATCTGAAATAACAGCACCAGATGGGGGAGGTGCCTCATTTACCAATCCCACCTTGGGACAGGTGCTGCTCTCCACCCTAAGCTTCCACCAGCAGAGAAATCCCCTCCTTAAATCCACTGAAGGTAGGGGCAGTACTGAAGAGGCGCTGCGCTTACCTGCGGCGAGAGCTTGAACATGGGGGCGCACACGATGAGCGGGGTGGAGTGGTGTTTCGCTGCCAGCGCCAGAGTGTGAGTCCCGCTCACGGCGATCAGCGCGCCGTTGGCCAGGATCGTCTTCGTACCAATGATGACCTGAAAGGACAAATTAGCGTTAGAGGCACGCTCCGCAGCAAACTGAGGAAGCAGAGCTTCCTGGCTCGGACCCTCCTGGATGAGATGGAGGAGTCTGTCAGGACAAATGTTCGCTCTGCTGCAGGGAACACCAGGCAGAACCGGGGCTGCATTCCCTGTTCTGCTACAGGCCTACAGAGTAAGCTTGTGCGAGTGACAATGGCTGCCTTGCTGTAAAGTGGGAATACGGTAAAGCAGCTTGAAATAAATAGATGAGAAGTGGTGGGACTGGATTTTATTGATTAGAATTACTTTTTTTCTGTTTGGGGTGTCAAGTCTTCATCTTGCACCTCAGCAATTCCCTTCACAACCCATCTTGAGTTCCAGGCAAGAGGAATTTCTCCTCCGGAAATGCTGCTTTCTGTTCCATTTTCTTTTAAAACTGGGAAGTTAATCCTTCAAGGCTCTCCTGGCTTGGTTTTTTTGCACTGTTCTGCCCATTAGCTGCCACAGCAGCCAAACCAGTCACTATGCAGTTAGTGATCATACCCATCTGGGGTTGCACACTGAATCTCTACCATCTGTAAGCAGGGATTAGTACAATTTTGAACCTTCACAGACAAAACATCCACCACAGACGGGACCCGCAGCTGGTTTGAGGCCTAGGCACCAAACCTGCCGAGAACTCCCTCGTGCAGCAGTACCTTACTCACCTTGTTGACTCGAGACATGACAGCAAAAATAGCTGCGTCGCTCATGACAGTAGTCTCGATGTTCTCTTTAGACAGTCGGACTGCCATTTCGTGACCCTGAAAAGAGGGAGACTCTAATTGTTTCCCTGGAACACAGCTCCTGAACTGCAGTTGTACAGATGTTAGCACTCAGTTCTTGTCCAAGCCACAAAGATACCAAGGACCAGAGCACAAACACAGCTCCCCAGCTGAAGGATACAGGGCAGGACAACGAGCTGTCTTCGATCTCCAAACTGCAGCAGAGGCACTCCTGCAGAGTTCCCCTTGCACGTGCTGTGCGACAGCTCGTCTCCAGATACAAGAAGTCAGCGAGAGCACACGTAACACGGGGCCTTGCCTCACCTGGCAGAAAGGCGCGCACTCTGCCACAATGACCTGGAATTTCCGCTTGCGGGCAGCCTCCTTCAGGAAGGCCTCAACAGTGCGAGAGTAGCCGATGGTCATGATCACCTCGTTGGAGTGGATGTGCTCCAGTGCCTGCATAGCGATGTTATCGGTGGTGCCCTCTGTAACGGAAAGCAGCTATGAGTGGAAAAGAAGCTGGGAAAAGCAACACTTGTGAAGCTGTCCTCCAGCAGGATCATTTTTTACTTAAAGCAATGCTATGAACACTGGTAGAGCAGGAGCGGTGTTTCTCCCCATTATTTTTACCAGTTGGGAGGGAGTGAGAAGCTGGCCTTTGAATGCTCTGTGCTTCCAAGCTGCTGGGGGAAATGGTCCTATCGAGAACTCCACCACTAGTGGAGTGGGCTGGGGCAGCACCAGCCAAGCACCATGCCCACATGAATGGTGCCAAAATTCCACAAATTCCAGTCTTACAGCCCAGTAGCGCTAGAGCCACATGGAAAGGAGGCATGGGGCAGCCTGGAGAAGCAGCGGGTGCCTGATCTGTCACAAGACTGCAGAAGAAGAAAAGTGTATTCCAGCACTATGTGCAAGGGCAATCAGCCCCATCCCATAAGGAGCCCCATTCACAGAGCAGTTAAGACCCCTCCATACCTAGCTCTATTAGCAGCTCGTTAATAGCTTCAATAACATTAGCTTTGAGGGTAGGGTAGGAGGTGTTGAAATCCTCATTCAGACCACCAGAAGTCAGAAGTTTGTGCAGGGATTCTTGCTGGTCGCTTTCCTCGCTGCGCCCACGAAGCCTGCGGAGAGAAGGAGCACTTCAGCCTCGGGAGAGCACGCAGGGGCACGGCCTGACACGAGGCAGCAGGAGAGCTCCTGAGCTCGTGTCCCCACAGCACAGCACGCGGATGTGAATAGAGGGGAAGGAAAACTGCACACAGGGGTCATGCCACGCCAAAGTTTCCTTAGGTGTCGGTGTCTCTGTCAGAAAGATACCTGACACTCTGCCACTGAGAGCTTTCCCGAGCCATGTCTGAAAGCTGCAGCAGACACATGGAGAGCAGTGCTCAAAGCCACTGCTGCAGTGGAACAGAGCCTCCTGGGAATACAAGGGGACGAGTGGCCAAGGTCAGTGCCCAGACTGCTCTTCTGGGGAAAGGGAAGCTCATGTGCCCACAACGCATGCTCCAGGTGGAGTTTCACTAGAGGAAACATCCTCAGCTACTTTGACAAATACAGATCCATAGATAATGGTGCCTTTCCCTCTGAAGGTGGAAAAGCAGATGGAGGAGGATAGAAACCAACGCGGGTCCACAGCTGCAGCAGAACACGCTGCGTGGTAGGCCTGCCCTGGGCTCCCGAGAGGGGCACGGGAAGCACGAGAGGGGCGCCTCACCTGCCGTACTCCTCCCGGATGACCTTCAGCACTCGCCGCACCATGTTGCCCACGGTGGTCTCGGACGGCTGGGCTGCTGCCATCCTCCGGCCCTCCGCGCGGATCAGCTCCATCAGCTCCCCTGCAAGAGGGCACAGCCGCGTCACCGCCGCCCGGAGCCGACCCGCGGCGGGCAGGGCGATCCCACGGCCAGAGCCTGACCGGCACCGCACCGCCGCGGACGGGCGCCGGGAGGCCCGTCCCGCAGGACGCCCCGGTGCCCGGGGAAGCCGGGCCGCGGGGGCCGGGCCGCAGCCGCTCACCGGCCGAGCCCCAGTGGCCGTGCGCGATGATCTTCCTCAGCAGCGCCAGCGTGTGCCGCGCCGTGTCCTCGGAGCGCGGCCGCCCGCCGCCGCCCCGCAGCCGCGCCACGAAGGCCTCCATCTGCTCCCGCAGCTCCGCGCCGCGCTCCGCCGCGCCCGGCATGGCGGCGCCCACTGCCCCGCCGCCGCCCGCTTCCGCTTCCGCCGCCGCCGCCGCGCCTCTGTATTGGCGGAGACCGAGGCGACGAGGAGAGGCAGCCAATGAGAGAAGCGGGGCGGGGGCTGGAGGGCCCGCCCTCGTTGCCCGGGAGACGGGCGGTGAGCCCCCTGCTGCCCCCCCACAGCCCGGGTCCCGCCGCGGGGGGTTGTGGGAAGGTGGCGGGTGGGCGCCGGGGGGGGGGCGTGAGGGAGTAATGGCTGCCCCTCATGTTTCCTTGTGCCCCTCTCATCTCCTTGTGCCCGTTTGATGCCCTCATGGCCCGCTCCATGGCCTCTGCCGGTCCCTGCGGTGCTGGCCAGGCGTGTCCCTCATTCCCTGCTGCCCCCTCTGCCCCTTCCCCCTGGCATCAGGTGCGCGCCCTCTGCCATCTTGTATAAACCAGGGGCTCCATGGAGCAGCGCCCACCTGGTTGTGTCCATGCCATGGGCAGCATCGTTCCCCCATTCTTGCCCCTCCACACACGAGGGGCTTGAGGCAGGACAGAGCTGCCTGCTTCTGCTGCCTGCTTCTGCTGCCGTGTGTCGGGCCGTGGCGTGCACAGACCGCTCCCACGCACGCACCCTGGGACCGCAGCATGCAGGGATTTGGCCAGAAAAATATCATTGCTTTGGAGCTTTGCTTTGTTTGTTTACTTGTCTGGCTCGTAAATAGAGTGGCTCTTGGAGATTAGGCAGGAGGGAGCAAGAGGAAGGGGAACCGGACCCGGGGGTTATGACCTCCGTGTGGATGCCGGGCTGTTTACATTCCCTGCTCCGGCCCCAGTGACCATTGCAGGGCAGTTTCTGCTCAGCCTCCTGTCCTGCCAGCCTGCGCTGCCCCTGCCCTGTTCCCTGCAGCACTTCCCGCTGGGCACTGCTGCCACAGCCAGCCCGAAACGGCTGCCAGCCCGGTGTCCCCGAGGGGCAGAGCCCTGTGTTTAGCCTGCTGCCTCGCGTTTCATGAATGAAAGCCTCTGAATGGGGATTGCAGGATCTGTTAGCCCGGTGGCCCCGTGGAGCTGAGCCGAGCCAGGACCTGTGTTCCTCTGGAGAGCTGAAAGGCAAACACCAGGCTCTGGCTGCTCAAAGGGACCGCGGCTAAGGGACATCTGGTTGACGTGAGCCAGCAGCTGTGCCAGGAGCTGGCACATTGAGCCAGGAGTGCCCAGCACAAGTGAAAAGGGAGGACGGGGAAGCAGGGTGGCACGGTCCCAGTGAGGGCAGCCTGGGGAGCATGGGGCACACGGAGGAAGCAGCTGGGAAGACGCCTCTTGGTGTCCTGGTACACTTGGCTAGGATCCTGCTGGCTTGTAGGCTGTGCTGGCTGCTGTGGCAGAGGCAATGAGGTGGGGGCCCGCGTGTGGGTCCTGGCCAGCGTTACAGAACAGGAGCTAAACCCTCTGACCCCACTGTCTTGCCGCAGCCAGCTGCCTCCTGCACGTCACACCCCTCTTTCTTCCCTTCCCTGGGTGTACCCGACTCCCCCAGGAAGACTTGGCTGCTGTGGCTTCCCAGCTGGTGCATGAGCAAACGCTGTGGGCAAAGGAGCTGAGGAGGGGATGAGCTGGCCGGCAGAGCGAGGCTGCTGCGCACGTTTTCTTTGCCTGCGGAGGAGCTGCAGTATGGCTCATCTCCTCACGCCCAGCACAGCGTGCTGCTCCTCGCTCAGGGATGGCAACTGGGGACACTGCATTCCCTCTGCCCAGTGAATTCTGCGTTTCAGTTAGCTTTCCCTGGGGGCTGAATGCGGTCCCCTGAGTGCTGGTCTGAGGGAGGAAAAGGCAGCAGCACAGAGGCTGGGTAGAGTCCGGGAGTGCTGGAACATCGTGTGCTAGGAGGCTGTTTGGATTAGAAACTCTCTGCGGATCAAGTGGGCTGGATGAAATGCCAGGGAGGGGAATCAGAGTTTGCTGAACTCTAGTAATTGGACTCGTCTGTAACGCCCGGATAGGAAAGTGAGCTGCTCACGCTCAGCACAGATGAAGGGAAGGAGCAAGCAGTGACCAGCCCAGTAGGAATAACAAGGCAGGCTGGATAGGTGACAAGGGGGAAAGGAGCAGAGGGCGACTGCTGGGTGCTGAAGCCACTTTCTGAGGACACTTCTCCATGAGTGGTGGAAGAGCAGTTAAGGTCTGGTGTGGTGCAGGGTGTGGGGGGAACACGAACCACAGCCTAAGGAGAGGGGTGCCCCAAAGGTGTCTCTTGTATAACATGGTGCACTTTGGAAGGTCCATGTTCAAAAACCTTGGATAAAAACGGAGGGGACAGCTCCAGCCAGAAGCTACGACAGCCGCAGTGACAGATGTGGCTGTGCAGCCGTGGAGTCAGAGCTGTGAGGAAGCAGGAACAAATCTGCTGACGGGCTGAGGGAGCCCAGAGCAGTGTTTTCCGCGTGTTACTGGGCAGAAAATATGTCACGTAGTAAGTGAGGGGACTGGAAATGAGAGGCTGAACCAAGCGCTGAACTCATGTTGAAAACTTGAGCTTTCAGGAAAAGAAGACAAAAACCCCAAACAAACAGCTGATGATCAAAAGCAGGTACGTGAATAGCTGGAAAACTCAGCTCTGTGCATCTGGAGGAGCACGCAAACGCCTGAGTCATCGGCAGTTTTAGCATGCTTGAAATTCACATCTGACTCTGCAGGTACTGGGGGGATGTTCTGCTGGTCTTTGCAGACCTGGTAACCGTCCCCTAAACTTAGGAAAGAGTGATTTCTCTATCTGGGTGGACAAGGAGGAACAGACAGGGCTTGCTGGGGGTTCTTTAGCCAGGCTCGTGCAGCCCTTCAGCGGGTGCCCGACGGGAGGAACAGGACCAGCTCAGTGCCTCGGGTTGAGTGCAGGTCCCTGCCCGGCAGCTTGCACCTACGTGTGCCGACCTCTGCCTGGCACGCAGCTGACGGCTCACCCTCGCATCAGCGCAGCGCCCACGGGCAGGCCCTGGCAGTACTGACACACTCCGTGATCCATGAAGGAAACAAGTAGGCGGTTCTGAATCCGGCCCCGGGATCACCTCTTCTGCCAGCAAGTTTGCCATTTGCCCCTCTCTTTTTTGGAGCCTTAAAATAGAGACCGAGGCTGGGAAGCCGGAGGGTTTTTCTAGAGTTTGTTGTGGAAGCAGCCCACGCTTGTGTCCCCAGTGAGTTGTGCAGACTGGGCTGACCCCTGGGGACAGGCAGGAGAGGCGCGGGAAGCTGGTATCGACATGCCTGCAGTGGACATGGAGCCTCACTCCTCTTCTTGTTAGTCTGCCGCGGTTCCCCTGGTCCCCTCTCGGGATGCAGACAGCTGGAGGCAGCGAGTTCAAGGGCCGGGCTGGTCAGGAAGAGGCACGGGAAGTGCGGGAAGTCACTGGCTGTCATGTAGGAAAACAAGCCCGAGCGAGGGACGAGGGAGCATGGTGCAGGGATGGGCAGGAGATGCTGGCCCCAGCATCGCAACCGGTGCATCGGCCCTGTCCCCGCTCAGAGGGCACGCAGCAGGCTGGCTCGGCCGGGGAGGAGGCGATACGGGGGGCTCATGGACATGCATCCCTCCAGGATGGGCTCAGGGAAGCCCCCGAGCAAACCTGGCATTGCCGCTGCCTCTCCAGGAAGCCGGGCCCTTTGGGGGAGACAAAGCGCGGCCAGCCGCTTTGTGGTCACCGCGGGGTCCGTGACACCAGCACTCTGGGCTGCTTCCTGGTCACCGGCCAGCTCCGCACAGTTCCTCCGCTCACGCGCTCCCCGCGCTGCAGCTGGCCGCGGGCTTTGCTTTGCTCATTGTCTGCCGCCGGTGATGTGAGCTATTCAGCGGCTGCCAGCTTTCAGGCGGAGAGAGAGATGAGCCACTCCTCCGCCCACACCATGGGAAAGGCTCCTGGACGAAGCCCTGCCGATGCACATGTTCGCTCCTGCCGGGGTGAGCCCGCTGCGGAGCCCGCACGCACCGTCCCCGGCGGGGAGCACAGCCTGGGAGCAGCCCGGGTTGCTGCCTGGTCCCGCACAGCAGCAAGCCTGCTGCTCCCCTTCTCCTCGTGTGTTTGCCTTCCAGAGCCAGACGGAGGCTTGCCGTCACTATTATTTTGCTTTGTGTCAATATTATGACAGCTAAAAGCAGGAGAACTGCATCCACACGATAAGCGGCCAGAAGCCCTGGGCTGGGCGTGGATCGTGTTAGTTTGGCAGGGGAGAAAAAGTGCTTGGCAGCCCCTGCCCGCGGGGCTGCGTGGGGAGCCGATGGGCAGCAGCGCGACAGTGAGGCTGGCCCACACACCTCTCCTCCCAGTTAAACTCTCGCTGCCTCTTTTCCAGGAGAGGTGAGGCACGACAGATGTGTCTGAGGGGAAGTGAGAGCAGAATTCACTTGGTTCTCTGGTGGAAAAGCTGCCTCTGGCTCTGAAGCCAGCCCCGCTTTCCTGGGGAGGGGGCTGCACGGGGCAGCTCGGGAGCATCTCCGCTTCTCACTCCAGACCCTCAGCACCTCCTGCACAAGGTGCTGTTGTTTTGGCACAGCAACTGCACGTCCCGTGGAGCCTTGCTCCGGGAAGGTGCTGATGCAGTGCTTACCTGTAGGCACCCACGTATGCTTGGTGCTGCGGTTCGGCTCCCTGGTGCCTCACCCTGCTCCTGCAAACGCCCGTGTCCCAGCAAGTCCCTGCCGGCTGGCCGGCAGTATGTGCTCTCCGTGACTTCCCCGCCAGGCACAGCCGAATGCCACGGGCTTCCCTGGTGCTGCCACGTCACGGCTGGGCTGGGAGACGGCCAGCCGGCCTTAACCCTCCCTGCCGCCGCCATCACTTTGCCCACAGCTTCGCCTCCATGGGAGCAGGGCTCAGCCTTGGCGTTGAACAAGGCCTGTGCTGAGACGAGGACCAGTGCCTGGCCTGCCGGACACCGACCCAAGTAGCTCTGGGCACTAGGAGACAGAGCTCTCTTCGGTGACATCGCTGCTGGCCCCCTGAAATCTCCAGGGGGATTTTGGCGGTGTGTGGGAGCAGTGGCTGGGTGCATTGCTGGGCTTGCCCTCCTGTGGGTCTCCTGCCTCCAGTGCTCTCAGGCACTGCCCACCAAGAGCTGTGCCATGGGCGGGCTGGCCCAGTGCCCATGACCACTGGCAGCATGGCATGAGGGGCTCGCCTGCCGGCATGGGACCGGGCCATCAGGTGTCTGTGGTTTCGGCCAGCCCTACGGAGGGGCCACAGGTCCCCGGGGGGCCCGAATCCACCCCAAGGAACCAAAATAAACAGCAGAGTTCCTGCCACGTGCAGCCGGGGCTGACTAAGGGCAGCCGCTTCCGCCTGCCTCGGGCAGCAACAACAGGCGCCGTGAGCCACAATGTTCGGGGTGCGCAGCACGGCCCATTTCCCCCTATTGTCAGCCTCCTCCCCGGCAAACACATCCCCCTGTGCACCTGGGCTGGGAGGAGCGACCGCAGCACGCCGCAGCCTGCGGCCAGGCATGGACTGCCCGGCGTGGTCCTCGGTGGTGCTTGGCAGCACGGCCGCTCCGGGGATTCCTACGGGGCCCGGGTGTCTAGCCTGTTGTCTGCAGGTTGTTTCCTTTAGCTGGTGATCCAGGGGTTGCTGTCCTGCTCATCCACAAGGACACTTGACAGCCCTGTGACTGTGTGCTGGTAGAGAGACCTGCGTGTGCCTCCGCAGAGAGGCTGGTGCTGGGGGTCCCCACCACAGTGTGCCCATCCCCGTCTCCTGCTCTCTGCTCCAGCCAGGCCACCTCTGCCTCTTGCCTTAAATCTCAAGGCTGCAGAGACACAATCTGCAGAAAACTGGTTTATCTCAGCGTGAGGCGCTGAGGGTGAGGCATGGGCGCTCTGGGATGAGACCCAGGCCTAGGAAGCCTGGCGCATCACATCTCTGTGACATTTGCCCATGGAGGTCCTGTCGCATCTTCATGACATTTCACCATGGTGGTCCTGTCACATTTCTGTGGTGTTTGGCCATGGGGGTCCTGTCACATCTCTGTGTCGTTTGGCCATGGGGGTCCTGTTGCAGTATGGGGCTCGGTGCCCAAGGGGCTGGCTCCACTGGGCACCAAACAACATGGGGCGTGGTGTGTCTCCAGGTGGGAGCCTCCAGCCCTGGTCGAACTGGCTCTGGTGTCAGAAATAGCAGCAGCACAAAAATAATGACCTGAGGTTTTCTGGGTGTTTTCTAAGGGCTCGTGGAATGACGCAGGAGGGCCCGGAGACAGCCGGCTTAAGAAGGAAGTGGGGATGTTTTTTTGGGGCTGTTTTCACCTGAGACGCTGAAGGTGGGATTTGTAGGGGTGAAGACTCCTGTGAGGGGATGTTGATCCTAGCATGGGGCTGGTTTTGGAAAGGAGGACAGCTCAGCAGGGTGAGGCTTCACAGGGGAGAGCGGCTGCCCGTGGTGGGCTGTTCAGTGAGCACAGGCAGCTCGGGCCATTGCTCGTGTGCCTCCCGCAGAAGGTGGATGAGGCCTGGAGGGCGACCCCTCATCCCAGCAGGGCCACACAGCGGCTGTCCCCCACTGAACCACCAGAAATCCCCACAGAAATGAAGCAGAAATCCCGCTCGCCTCCCTGCCCAGCCCTGTGAGCAGAGCGGGGAGGTGGCACGGGCACACATTCGAGCTGAGGCTCTCGGCCTGCGGCCGCCACATCTGTCCTGTCAGGAAATGTCTCCGCGTGCCTTCTGCCCCCAGCCAGTCCCCTGAGCCCCGTCCGTCTCCCATTCCCAAAGTGCGTGGCTCCGGACCCTTGTGGGAGGCAGCGTGAGAGACACCAGGGCACATTTATAGCATCAGCGCCCAGCCCCGTCCTGCAGCTGGGCAGCGTGGAGCGCGAGCGGCGCGGCCCCGGCCAGCTGGATGTTTCTCCCGTCCACAGGAGGACATTGCCGGTCACAGGTTACCCGCGTCCAAATATTATTTCTCTGCTCCTGTCTCTGCTGCGTGCTGCCTAGAAAGGGGATGCTCATCCCAGGAATGTAAACTCTGCCCAAGGCCTCTGAGGAAATAGCTTCAGACCAGGAACAGGATTGCACTCGGCAATTAAGGGCTGGTCTCCCCAGCCACACGGCTCCTGGGGGAGAGCCCTTTGCTCCAGCGCCAGAGGCTGGCCTTGTGTCTGAGAGGTGGCCCCAAGGGACCTTCCTGCAAGGACAGGCGGGAGGCCCTGTGTGGTCACGGTCTCTGCAATAACAGGATTCTGTCCTTCCAACAGGCTGGCAGCAGCTCGGGGCAGGAGGAAATGCTCCCTTCACCCCAGCCCCAAAACTGTCACCGGGGAGGAGGGGGTGCCCTTGGCCAGGAGGGTCTGTGGGGCAGCAGAGGGGGGGCACAGGCAGCAGGGGACATCCCAGCAGGGACGTTACCAGCTCCTTGCTGCCCAGACGGGTGCAGGAGCTCGGTCAGGCACCGAGTGCTGCTGAGTGATGAACTCCAGCGCACCCAGCCCCCCAGCTGGGCCGGGGCTTTCTGTGTGCTTATCTCTGCAGCATCTCCCTGCTCGTTGCCAGGACCAGATCCTGCGGCTTTCTCACGTGCCCAGCGGTACCAATGTACAGAGGCTCCAGACAGAGCCCGCCGCCTGCTGACGCCTGAGCCACCGCCACCTGCGTGGCCCCACGGGGCTGGGGACAAGCCACCAGCGTGTCCCTCATCCTGGGGACAGACCGCATGGCGCTGGGGACGAGCCACTGCTGTCCTTGCGCTGAGGGACAGACCCCACACAGAGGTGGGCAGGGAAGCCCTGCAGCAGCCTCCCTGCCCTCCCGGGAGGACGGAGACATGAAGCCTGGCAGGGACGCAGAGCCCGTTATTTCCCCGGGGCCTGTGGCCCACGGGGGATCGTGTTGCCCGCTGGCACCCCTTCCCTTCCCACCTCCCGCAGCCACAGCTTTCCTGCCCACCGGCACTTAAAAATAGCACGGAAAAGGCCACAGAGCTCCTTCGGGTTTACTCCCAGCAGCGGGGTTTGGCCTCGCCGCCCCCAGACTCTCTCCAGGGAGAGGCTCCACAGCCAGGCTGCAGATCCCGCTGGGGTCTGCCCGCTCCCCGGGGACCCCCGGGACCGGGCCGTGACCGCGGGGCCGGGGGGCTGCACACCCCCGGGGGCAGGGAGAGCAGCACCACACCGGGGGGGAAGGAAGGGGCCGGAGGCGGTGCCGAGCCGTGCCGGGAGAGCCGGGGGGGGGCCGCAGGCGGGGCCGCCCGGTGGCTCCCGGCGGCACCGGCCGTCCCCGCGGCCGTCGGGGCCGGGCACCTGCTCCCGCCCCGGGGGCGGAGCGGCGGCGGTGAAATAGGGGCGGCGGAGCGGGGCGCGCTCCCATGGCCCGGCGGCGGCGGCGGAGCGGTGTCGGTGGCCGTGCTCCGGCGTCCCGGTGGCGGCGGGGCGACATGCCGGGGGGCGCGGCGCGGCGGCGGCGGCGGCGCTGAGGCCGGCGTCGGAGCGGCGATGCGGCTGCTCGGAGCCTTGCTGCGGCTGCTGCTGGCCGGGGCGCTGGGGGCGCCGCCCGCCCCGGTGAGGAGCGGGAGGGGAGGGAATGGGACCGGGACCGGGGGGCGGGGAGGCGCCGGGGGTCGTGGCGGCGGGGTGCCCCCCGTGCCGCCCCCGCCAGCGCCCGCCTTTCCCCCCTGCAGGCCCCGGAGGCGCGGGGGACAGCCAGCGCGGAGGCGCCCGGTGAGTTGGCGGCGGGCGGCAGCCGGTGCCCGGGGCGGGAGGGGAGCGGCTCCGGGGCCGTTGTCCGAGCGCGGGGTTCCCGGTCGGACCGGGGGGGATCCCGCGGGGGAGCAGGCGGCAGCGCTGGTTCTCCGAGCCCCGGGGCCGCTTTCCCCGTGCGCAGCGGGGTCCCGCTCCTTACAAGCCGGCAGAGCAGCCTGGAGGGGACGGAGCTGGCAGAGCCCCTCGGGGGGTCCTGGTGGCTGTGTGAGCCCCCCCAGCAGCGTGGCGATGGGCATGTTTGGGTACAATGCGTTCTTTTCATCTCTGTGCCCCGCAGTGGGAGCGTGACCCCGTCACAGCTGCCCCTGTGCCATCCCATCCCCTCAGTGGGTACATCCCCTCAGGGGTTTGGCCGGGGTCCCCCTCCCCGGGGCACCTCCTCAGAGCCCCCCGGTCTCTTGCAGTCCTGACCTTTAAGGAGATCTGGAATCGCAGTTTCTGCCGGCCGCTGGAGCAGCTGGTGGATGTCATAGCCGAGTTCCCCAACGAGGTGGAGTACATCTTCAGACCCTCCTGCGTCGCCCTGCAGCGCTGCGGGGGCTGCTGCGGAGATGAGGGGCTCCGCTGTGTCCCCGTGGAGACCAGCACGGTCACCATGCAGGTAAGCGCTGCTTCTGGGGGGCTGGGGGCGGTGGTGGGCTCCCAGAAAGTTTAAACTTGCAGCCTCACCTCCTCAAGATGTTGCCGCAGCACGGATAGCCGGGGATTCGAGCACATGCCCAGCCAGAAGGGTCCCTCTGCCTGCTCTCTGGGCTCGTCCCTGATGCAGGGTGAGACCTCTGGTGGTACCGACCTCTGTCTCTGCTTCCCTGCCCTCTCCTCAGTGCCCAGTCCGACTTTCTGGCTGCTGTCACCTTTCCAGGCTGTCCCCGTGGGGCTGGGGTGTCCCTGTTGCTTGTGATTCTGCCTGCTTTGGGGACAAAGCCCTGGAATCACAGGGGAAAGCCGGCAGCGTGATTGCTCTCATGTGCCAGGAGATGGCTGTGGTGGTGCCGGCAGCAAGTGTGCCACGGGGAGAGGGTGAGCATTGGGGGGCTGCGTGTGCTGTGCTTCCAGCCCCATTATGGGAGCTGTATGAAGTGGGGAGGGGAACTTCAGGCTGTAAGCAAACTGTGTCGGCTCTTCCCAATGATCTGGGCAGCCCCTGCGCTGCTCTGCTGGCATCAACCTGCTGCTGCTGTGCTGGGGTGAGGGGCTAGAGAGAGCCTGCAAGAAATCACCAGCAAGTTTGATCCTGCAAGGGTTGAAAGCATGTTGGAAAGGGAGGGTAGGAGTTCCCAAAGAAATAATCTTGACTTAAGTGGAGCAAAAGTCTGCAGTGATGAAGAACACAATGTTCTGAGCTCCTGCTGGGCTCCCCTCCACACGTGGTGTGCTGATGCCAGGCACTTTTGTGGGGTTAGTGTGGATCACAGCACGGATGAACACTCACAGTGAAGCCCCTGGATGTCCACCCTGACCTCCGGGCTGGGCTCTGGACTGACACGTGGCAGGGCAAATCCTGTGCCCCTGGGCTGGGGAGGCACCGCGGTACCGACTCCAGACTGGGTGCGGTGGGAGAGGCGGCAGGAGGAGGCAGCAGCGGCAGGAATGGTCTTGAAAACAGGACTGGGGGGATATTTCCTTCAGAGAAGAAAGATGTACAAAGCGGTCAAATATGTGAAAGGTCTCCACAAAAGCAGAGACCAAAAAATCTGCTCTAAGGCTGGGAAATCCCAGGACTAGGGGATTTCGATTCCAGACCCAAGATGCAGGGCGGTGGGAGCAGAGCCTCCCGAGCTGCAGTGCCAGGAAGGTGAGGTCTGCGGAGCCGAGGACCGGGTCTGACACGTGTCTGACCAAGGGGCTGGGGTGGCCACCATCCTGCGCTGCCCAGGAGGTAACCTTTGTTCCTCTTTCAGCTCCTGAAGATAAAGCCCAACGGGGAGGCACCCTACGTGGAGATGTCGTTCACCGAGCACAAGAAGTGTGAGTGCAGGTAGGGCTCGTTCTGTGTCACTGCGAGCCTGCCAGCTCGCCTGCTCCTCTGAGGGGAGGCAGAGTGGGACAGGGATCTGCTAGGGGCACGTTGGCCGTGTTGGGAGCCCTCCCTCATCTCTGTGCTGGGTGCTTGGGGGCAGGCTGCCCCATCTAGGCATGGGGATCTGGGGTGTACATTTCTGGAGTATTGTGAAAGTTGGGGAATGTGAGTCCTGCTGGGCAGCTGTCCGACGTGAGGCTTGCCTGGAAGAGCGTGAGGATCCCCGCATTGGTATTCCCCTGCTGTGCAGGCGGCCGTGCTGGAGCAGACCCAGGGGCCGTCCGGCTCCGCGCGAGCTCTGGGGCCATCCGTCAGTGGGTGCGTAAGGAGGAGTGGGAAGAAGCACGTGTGCTGCTTCCCCTGCTTCCAGCTGTTTTCCGTGCAGGGAATTTCCTGAGCCTGTTGTGGGTTTCCTACATCGGGTAACTCCCAGGGGAACTTTCTCAAATGCTCGTGCAGTCCGCCTTTGGATTCATGTAGGCTTCTTGCATCTGCAGCACCTTTTGTCTTCTCATTAAGCAGCCTTCAGCACTTCTGTGGCTCCCCTTATTAAGTTCAGCGGAAGCGGGGTGGATGTCCTGGCCTTGGCTCCTGGAGGGGATGCCTGAGCCAAGTATGTTGTGGCTGGTGTCAGGCAGCCACTGCTGAGACTCTGAAGCAAATCCCATGTGTTACTTGGGGCCCTGCATCGTCTTTGACCAGCTGAGTGATGAAAGCTGTCGCTGAGAGCAGCTTAAAAACCGAGCCTGTGCTTCCTGTCCTCATGGGCAAAATGGCACGGTCCCCAGGGGAGGCACCAAAGCCTGGGTGGAAGAAGCCACTGGGTCTGCTTTAAGCATGAGTTAAACCCAGTGTGCTGTGCGCTGAGGTGTGTCAACACCCGGCAGAAGCTCACCAGGGGGCACTGACCACGTAACATCTCTGCTCTCCCCGCAGGCCGCGGCAGGACCTGGTGAGGCTGGGGAGGTAAGTGGCACTGGGGGTGACGCTGCCGCCTGGGGCCGTGGCCTCATTGCCCACGCATCAGTCTCTCTGTGCTTTCCTTTTGAAGGAGGAGACCCAAGGGCCGAGGTAAGAGAAGAGGAGACAAGAAGAGACGTAAAGACTGTGAGCTGTAAGTGAGCAGGGGCAGGTGTGGGTGGTGCCTTCTGAGTTTGCAGGGAACAGCAAGTTTTTAGGTCTTTGCTGCTGTGAGTAGCGATGGGTTGCTGCAGGAAGAGCAGGACGGAGGGGACAGCGGGTGGCTGGGGAATCACCCACTTGCTGAGATGCTCGGAGCTGAGCAGGATGGAGGGCGTGACTTGACTGTGTGTGGCTATATTGCCTTCACAGACTGTGCTGGGCTTTTGACCCATTAATTTCCTGTTTCAGCCTCCTTTTGCTGCCAGCCGTGTCCTTACTGCAGTCCTTGGCTAGCTGCTGTTTGGGTTACTCCCAGCCTTACCCATGTTGTGTTCTGCTGACTCTCACAAGCAGCCTGCTGAGGCCGTGCGGGCCAGACACTTGCAGGGGAGGGAGTTTGGGGCTGGCACTTATAGAATATCCCGAGTTGGAAGGGACCATAAGGATCATCAAGTCCAACTCCTCAACTTCCCTGTTGCATTCCCTGTGTTGTCCGAAGTTCGGTGCTCTACCAGCACCCCCACAGCCCCCTCCTCCCCATGAAGCCCCGCTTCTTGCGATCCCCTCCTGTGGTTTGGTGGGGAGGGAGGCACCTGGGGGGCGACCCCGGTGGTGCTGACCCCGCGTGTGCTCCCCTTGCAGATGCGGCATGCCGCGCAGGTAGCCTCCGCTCTGCCCCCAGCCTCGCTCCTGCCTCCGGGGCCTGACCCAGTCTCATTCCTGCCCGGCGCGGGGGACGTGCGGAGCTGAGTGATGGTGACCGGGGAGCAACCGTGCTGGGGAGCAGGACTGCAGCAGGAAGGAGCCGATGGGACTCGTGCTTGGCCCTGGAGCCAAGGAATCCCTCGCTGTGTCTGCACCGGTTGCAGCAGGACTAAAGGACCCTTAAAGGAGGATGAGGAGCTGGAGCTGCGCCTTGGTGCTGGGGGCGTCCTGGGGGCCACGAGGAACGGAGCTGGTGGATGTGCTGCTGGGGGTGGCATGGAGTGGGGGCTGCAGGGCTGCAGCCACAGAACTGCCCTGTCCTGCCGGGTGGAGGGGGAGGAGGGACAGCGGGGACAGGCAGGGCTGCACCGGTCCCAGCTTGGCACGGAGCAGCCCAGGAGGGTGCCAGGGTGGGTGGGGAGCTTGCCTGGGAAGGCCTCCTGGTGGGCACGGGGAGGGAGCTGGGGTGCTGCGGCCCTTCACGTGCTCATATCCTCGTTGTGGCCTCCCCCTTCTCAATAAAAGCTGGGGGCAGACCCAGGAGCTGGCAGGGTGAGTGCTCCTCTCCTTTCCAGCAGCTGCAGGGCGCTTCCCCGCTGGTGCCTGGGCTGTGGTGGCCCCAGTGCCAGTTCCTGCCGTGCCCGTCCCACCTGTGGTGTGATGCTGGAGGCGGGTGACTGGGGTCCTGGGACCCACTCTTTGGGGGGAGAGAGCTGCCCCTCTTCATGCTGCTGTGCGTGGCTGGGACCTCTCCCTGCTCCCCAGCCCCTTCCTGCTCTGACCCCAGCCTCTCCGCCTTGCTGAGGGCTGGTCCCAGCTCTGTCCCGTGGCCATCCCTTGCTCCTGGTGGGGCTGATGCAAGGTGGGCAGGCTGCCCATTTTTCCACTCCTGCCGTGGGAGGGCTGGATCTGGCTGCTGAATGCACCCCCTGCTCCTCCATCCCCTCCTGCAGTGCCCATACCCAAAGGACAGGTTGGGGCACCGGCACCCCCCTGGGACACCCATGGCACTGGTGCCCCCGGGGCCGGTCCTGCGCCCAGCGCTACCTCCTCAGGTGCGGGGCTGGCTCCTGAGCTCAGCCCACCTTCCAGCAGGGCCTAGCCAAACGCAGCCGAGGTTTATCTGTCCAGGCTTGAAGCAGAAGCCTGAGTGGGAAGATGTGCAAAGGCTTCGCTGTTGTCATCGGCCAAGAAACGCGGTTTGTCCCACCCGGGTTAACCTGCTATAGCATGTGGGGGGTTCAAAGCAGCTCCCCCAGGTCTGGCACGGTCTGACGCTTTGCGCTGAGCTGGGGCCCTGGTCTGGGCAGGTTCGGCTCCTTCCAGCCCGTTGGGGTGTGCTTGTAGGGTAACAAGAGCCACGAGCAGCACTTGGGGGTGGCTGTGATGGTTTCTGTGTTTGTAACAGTAAAAGTTTCACCACGGAAGTATTACACCTATAAAAAGAAAGCTACATAAAAATGAGGATGTTAATTAATAATAATTTTTTTAAAAAAGGCATGGTTATTAGGGTTAAAAACAAAATGGCTCTATTACCTGTGACTTAGAGTGTTCTGCATCCTCATGCGATGCCGCTGTGTTTCCTCCTGAGCAGTGCTGGTGTTTGGGGGTCCTTGGCAGCCTGCTGGAGGAGCAGCTGGGGCAGCGTCGCACGGGCAGGCAAGGAGATGGAGGGGAAAATCACCCAGAACTGGGTCCCACAGTTTGCTTTCTCCCCGGGACCTTGCTGATGGCCTTGCAGTTGGGAGCCCAGCCGGAGGTCAGGCCGGCAAGGCCTGCAATGCCCTGGGGAGCAGCGGGACCCCAGCGGGCCCGGCTGCCCCTATGGGGTTATCGGTGTCCCCGGGCTCACCGCCCCTCCCGGCGCTGCGGGGCAAAGGTTTGTTTAACAGGGCTTTAGGAGAAGGGCTGTGGCAGGAGGGCTTAAGAAGAGTTGGAGGGAAGACAAAACATCAGCTGGGCTGCAGGAGGACCAAAATCATCGTGTGCATGGGGTGCACCTGGTATGGCGCCGGGGAGAGCAGCCCAGGGAGGTGGTGGTAAAGGTTCTGCTGGCAGCTTCGTGAGGATGCAAGGGAACCGAGCGATCTTTCTGCTTGCTGGTGAGCAATTGGGTGAGCCCGAGGCCCTTTCGGCCCCGGGGACCACGAGGGGCCGAGCGACCCTGAGCCCCGAAGCCGGGTCGGGCTCGTCCCCGCGGCGTCCCCGCGGGTGCCCGGCGCGCGGCGCGTCCCCGCGGCGCGGGATGAGCTCACCCGCGGCCAATCGGCGCCGCGCCGGGGCGGGCTCCCGGGCGCGCTCCCCGCCGG
>CM021769.1:23478991-23502823 GCA_011076525.1 Nettapus auritus
GCGCCGGTACCGGGCAGGGGGGCGATGCCCGAGCGGCCGCCCCGCGCCCCCCGGCGGAGCCCCGCTGCCCGCGGCCATGCTGCGGCCGTGTCGGGAGGCGGGCGGCGGGCGGCGGGACTACCTGCTGGAGGCGGCGCGGCAGCTGCGGCTGGCGCTGGAGCGCGACGTGAGCGAGGACTACGAGGAGGCCTTCGCCCACTACCAGAACGGCGTGGACGTGCTGCTGCGCGGCGTGCAGGGTGCGCGGGGACCGGCCCGGGGGGAGCGGGGGCGGTCCGGGGGGCGGCGGGGCTCCGGGGGGCGGCGGGGGTCTCCTGACGCCCGCCGCCCGCAGCGGACCCCAACAAGGAGCGGGGCGAGGCGGTGAAGAGGAAGATCGCGCAGTACCTGCGGCGCGCCGAGGAGATCTTCACCTGCCACCTCCAGCGCAGCCTGGGCGACGGCGGCCCCGCGGGCACGGTGAGCGGCTGGGCGCCCCGCGGGGTGTCGGGGGACAAAAGGGGCTCGTGGAGCCCGGGGAGGCGGTGGAGGCACCGTGCCTGGGGGGTCCGGGGAAGGTTGGACGTGGCGCTTGGGGACATGGCTTAGCGGGTGATATCAATGGTAGGGGATGGTTGGACCAGATGATCTTGGAGGGCTTTTCACAGAATCATCTAGGTTGGAAGAGACCTCCAGGATGACCTAGTCCAGCCTCTGACCTAACAAACCAACCTTTCCAACCTGAGTGATTCTGATCCCCTCTCCCTCTCCTCGCGCTGCCCCGCAGGGTTACAGCAGCCTTCGCTTACGGCCCATCAGGACGCTGAGCGCGGCGGTGGAAAACCTGAGGCGGTGTAAGGTGGTGGGAGTGATCGATAAGGTGAGGGCTCGACATGGAGCTGGAGGGCTGAGGCTGGGGGCGGACCAAGGGGAACGTGACACGGCGGGTGCTGGCGGCTGGGACGGGGGTGATGGCTCACCAAGGAGCATGAGGGTCTCCATCCACACCAGGGGAAAATTCACAGGGGAGGGTGCCACAAACTTTGTTAGCTGGGAAGTCCGTTAGTGTCTCCTTTGCTTACGAAAGTTCCTGAGATACTTATGAGGAAGCCGCCACATCCAGGTCTTTCCCAAGTATGGGATCACGCTTGATGGCTAGGTACTGTGGTGGTGGGTTCCTGCAGATAACCCAGACTTCAGCAGCAGACCAGCTACCTAAACAAAAAAAGCTAGTTAGTTGTTCGTGATCTTGGAGCAAAGATGCCAGGGTTACCGTCTCCATACATGCACTGGCACGTTGCTCCCCTCTGCTGTGCTCCTTCACGGCAGTTTGTCAGGGCTGATGCGCTGCAGAGTCACATCCCTGGGGTTATTCCTGTAGGCTGTGTGTCGGATCACCCGTCTGAACGCTGCTCTGTATGCTGCTCGCAGGTGCAGATAGTCCAGGATCCAGCCACCGGAGGGACCTTCATCCTGAAGGTGGGTGTCTAAGCTCATCAGCTTCCTCATCATTAGGAGGAAATTCTTCCCTGTAAGGGTGGTGAGGCCCTGGCACAGGCTGCCCAGAGAAGCTGTGGCTGCCCCATCCCTGGAGGAGCTCAAGGCCAGGCTGGATGGGGCCTTGGCCAACCTGGTCTAGTGGGTGGCATCCCTGCCCGTGGCAGGGGGCTGGAGTTAGATGATCTGTAAGGTCCCTTCCAACCCCAGCCACTCTGTGATTCCATGATCTGCCTCCATCCTCTGTGCATGACCTTGGGGCAGGAGGTGTCTTGCAGCCAGTAGGGCCGAGCAGTGAATATTCCTTAGTTCCTTTTCTATGCATCTCAGCAAAAAGCTGCTTTGTGAACAATGAACTTCCTCCAGGACCTCTGTGATCTGCTATTTTTGTCCACTCGCCTCCCTCAGCCACCTTCTGTTACCAGAAGGGGAGAGGTTCTCCTTGTTCATTGTGTGTTTCTCTGCTGGGCCGCGGCCTTGTAATGGGGCAACCCGAGCCCAACACCTGTGTCCATCTGGGTCCAAAACTGGTGGCGGTGTGCTCAGTACAGGTGGCAGGGAGTTTTTCAGTGCCCTCAGAACTAGCTGTGTGCTAAGAACAAGACTTCTTCAGCCACTGGCAAGGAAGCTGTGGCGTGACAGAGAAGCGCCATTTCCAGGGGAGTGTAGAGGTGGTGTGGTGGAGTCCCACTGGAAGTGAGTGGGAAGGCTGCTGTCCCGGGAGGCAGTGTCCCCATGTCCCGTGCACTGCAGGAGCTTTGCGGAGCCTTGTGCTGTCACAACTGGGTGCTGGGGACGGACGGACAGACAGACATACCACCACGAGCTGCAGGTTTCCACAGCATGGGGCCTGCAGCTCTTCTGGCTTGCCTCCTGCCCTGCCCGGTCCCAGGAAACTCCAGCCCCTTCCGTGCTGTAACCCCCGTCTACCTGTACCTCCTCAGAGCCTCCCCAAATCCCACGTTGAGACCCGAGAGCGACAGACCATCATCCCTCATGGCGTCCCCTTCATGGTCAAGCTGCTGTGCTACTACGCGAGCGAGGACTCCATCTTCCTCCACCTGGAGCACGTGCAAGGTGAGCGGGGACAGCTCTGCCTCCTGTCCTGGAGCAGCCTGCTCTTACCTATTTTATCGTGTCAGATAGGTTTCTCCCGGTGGTTTAGGACTTTTTTCTAGTGACAGCACCAACGCTTCTCAGAAGGGTGGCTGGTACCGGGGCTTGGAGACTTTGTGGTGTTGCTGCTCCGCTTTATTGGGGATTTGATAAGAGCTGACGGAGGAAGTAACCTAGAAGTGGGTCTGTGGAGACCTAGAAGGAGGAGGCTGGGGGGGCAGGGAGTGTAATATGGAAAGTAGCTCTGGGGATCGCTGTGTCCCATGGGAGGGAATGGCCATACAGCCATACAGGGAAGTTGATGTGTTCCAGCATCGTGAAAAGAAAAACCTCTCTGCTTTATTGGCATTGGCTGTGGCAGGAAAGTGTTGGAAAGGAGAAACTGAGTGAGGTGGTTCACTTGGATGCTGTAGAACAAAAGAGTGTTTTGGCAAGACCTTCATAAAACATTACATGGTTACAAAAGAAGAGGCCACAGTGGATTTTGAGATCAGGATTGGGGGATGAGGGGCAGGGAGCACAAAGGGCTTGGGTACAACATCACAGTTTACCTGCTGCCTGAGCAAGCAGGCAAGCCCTGAGCTTGCCCAGATCCTGGTGAAGAAGAGCGACCAGGTGGAGGCTTCCCACAAGGAGTTGCTAAAGGAGGGGCAATGAACCTTTGCAGTGCTGGGTCCTGTGCTGGGGGGTGATTGAGTTGGGGACACTGTGGTTGTAGGGCTGGGGAGCATTCAGCGTGAACTTGAGCTTTACTGCAGGAGTAAGGAGTACTGCAGGGGACTTCAAGGCCGGGTGATGTCCTGAGCGGGTGGGCCATGGCCTGTGCCCAGGAGGCAGTGTCTGCGGGGTGGACCTGGTGCACTTTCTGCCCCATCACTTTTTCTTCTCTGCTTTCCAGGGGAGACGCTGTGGTCCCACCTGCGTGCCAAGTACCGTGCCCAGCAGGGCCCTCCCCACAACTCTGGCTCCCTGCATTCCAAAGCCGCCCCGGCCCCGAGGGCCCGCAGCAGAGAGGACGGTGAGGGAAGCGCCCTGGGGAGCAGCCAAGGCCCCGTGAACCCAGCAGCATCCACCAAAGGCCCCAGCCGCTGTGCCCACCAGGGGCTGGTCGCCTGCCCCCGGGACTCTGTAACCGCCGGCGAGGCTGGGGGCTGCGTGTCGGCGAGAGCAGCCCCCCGGCACAATCCCAGGCCGCTGGGTGGTGAAAGGCTGCCCCCCATGCCCAAGGCTGGGAGAGGGGACCCCCTGCCTCAGCAAGTGTCCGAGCCCCTCCTGCCCTCCTCCTCGGCTCGGCGGCAGCTTGACCCAGCCCTGCAGGAGCCCTGGCAGGGGGCGAGCCTGACCTGCGGCCGGTCTGCGGCCGCCTGGGGACCCCGCAGGGCTCCGGCCTCCTGGGGGCACGGCCGCAGAGCTTGGGCCGTGAAGGAGGAGCAGGTGCAGCTGTGGGCAGCAGAAATCCTCTTGGCCCTAGAGGGGCTTCACCAACAGGGCGTGTTGTGCCGGGACCTCAACCCCAGGAACCTGCTGCTGGACACGGCCGGTAGGTGGTGGCCGCCCCGAGGGAGAGGCTGGCCTCCTGGCTGGGAGACGGCTGCTCGCCCCATTTCCAGGGGGCTCAGGCTTTCCTGAGCCTGCTGGGGGAGAGGGTGGGAAGCTGGGGATGTTTGGATGTTTCTGAGCCTGGAAGTGTGGTCCCAGCTGGGACTTCCAAGGGGTTATTATGGGAGATGTCCCTGCGGAGGGAGCGTAGCTGCAGGAATGTGCTGCTTCTGCTCCCATGTGGGTCTGGCTGCCTGGGAAATCCCAGCACAGGGCAGCTGAGAGCAGCCGAGCTGTGCCTGAGGTTAGTGGGATTGCTGTTTGTTTTTCCCCTGCTTGTACTTGTGCCCCCAGGGTCTCCTTGAGCCTGCCCATCCCTTCAAGCCGGCACCACTTGCAGCACAAGCTGAAGAGTTCCTGGTCAGCTGGCAAGGGCTGGGGCAAACTGGAGTGATACAAAACACTTGGGAAACAACAACAAAAAGCAGTGTCCTGGCTGTCCCTACTGAGGGCGTGTTGCCAGCTGAGGGGCTGGGGCTTGGCTTTGTGCTCCCACCACCCTCACCAGTTTTGTCCTAACCGCTTTGGTGCTGCTCTGCAGGGCACGTCCGGCTCACCTTCTTCGGCCAGTGGACAGAGGTGGCACCACAGTGCTGCAGCCAGGCGCTGGAGGAGCTGTACAGTGCCCCAGGTAAGGCACGTGTCCCCTGCCTTCTGCCCAGTGCCACTGACCAGAGCGGAGGGCCTTCTGCATGCAGCGAGGCCGGCCTGGCGTATAACAGCCACGGGGCTGCTCAGGTCCCCTGCCTGCCTCCAGCCGCAATCCCTCGCTGTCTCTCTCTGCAGAAGTTGGGGGGATCGCCGAGCCAACCGAAGCGGCCGACTTCTGGAGCTTTGGGTCGCTGCTGTACGAGCTGCTGACAGGAGTGGTAAGAGGCAGAGGCGCTGCGCAGCGCTGGGATGGGGGGACAGAGGTGACACCGTACTGCAAGAGCTCCTCTCCACACAGGGGCTGGGGGGCTGCGTTCTTGTGCTGGCGCCTTAGCTTCATGCCACGTTGCATGTTCTGGTGCTTGTTACGGTCTTTAGGTGCCAAAAGCCAACATCCTGCCACGTTGGGATGGGGTTGGGTGGTGACGAAGGCTTGGCAGGGTGTTACTGCCCTCGTCAGTGCCGCTGCTCACCATCACTCTGCCACTTGCAGCCGCTGTCCCAAAGCCACCCATCGGGGATTCACCCTCACACGCAGCTGCATCTACCAGAGGGGCTCAGCCTGGCGGCCGCATCACTTCTCACCCAGGTGAGGGGCTTGGGAGGGAGGAGGGCTGGAGGCTGACCGAAGCCCACCGTGGGCAGCTTTCCCAGTGCTTCCATCTCCCCCAGCTCCCCGTCTGTTTTCTCTGCAGCTCCTGCAGCACAACCCCAAGCGGCGTTTGGGCGCTGGCAGTGGTGGAATCGCCAAGCTCAAGTCCCACTCCTTCTTCAGCACCGTCCCGTGGAACAAGCTGGCGGGCTAGGCAGGAGGGGAGCGCAGCTGGCCGTGGGGCCGCATCCCGTCCCCAACCTGTGAACCCACCTGGGGGCTCTGCCCGTGGAGGGGGGAGGTTTTCCTGCCAGGGCTGTGTTGTGGTGCGTAGGGGGGAACAGATGCGTGCGTGAGGTTTTTGAGGCATTAGATGTTCTGTCACCACTCGTGTGAGGCTGTGGTCCCTTCCAATCGGTCGCCACAGTGGGATGGGAGCCCGTGCCCTGAGCCCTGCTGTGCCACCCTTCCCACCCCCCGTGATCCTCGTCTGGGGCTTCCCAGGACACACTGATGGCCCTCGCCCTGCTTAGCGCCGTGCCTTGGGATCTTCTCCCTGGGGTTTTATCTCTGCTGCTGTATCACCGTCGACCTCCCCCGTAATTTTTTGTGGCTTCCAAGTGCGTTTCCCCTGGGCCCCGCTGGCTGGTGCCCGAGCCTGTGCTCTGTGCCACGCAGCGGCTGCATGTGTTTGGGCTCACCTGCTGGAGGGGGGGATGCAGCCCGCTGGTCTTCTCCCCCCACAGCTCTCTGAAAAGAATAAACCGCTCGTGACTGCTTGCAGACGTGTCCTGTTTCTGAGCTGGGCTGAGTGTGCCAGGTGAGGGAGCCCCCAAAGCTGTCTGAAACCTGCCTGGGAGCCCTGGGTTGGAGCCTGCGTTTTACCAGGGGCTGCTGCTCCCAGGCCCAGGTGCCACCAGCGGCAGCTCCCCTCCCGGCCCGGCCTCAGCTCCCTGCCAGCAGCAGGGCTCCTCCAGCAGAGGGAAGCAGAGCCCGGGAGAAGCTCAGCTCCCACGGCAGCCAGCATCGCAGCAGGGCAGATTAAATAAGCCAGGCTGCTGTGCTGCCTCGGTCTGAGGGCTTGTGATGGTCCATTTCACTGCCTGGGAGGGTCAAAGGCCGCGTTTATTGCAGCTCCAGTAACTACAGGCATCGCCTTTGCCCAGCCTCGTTTACGCAGGTACCGTGGGCCCACTGTATTCTAAAGGCACAGGGGTGCTGGGTCCCAGCAGCATTTTTTCATCAGAACCTTCTCTTTGACTCCGTTTATTTGTGCAAGAGCAGCTAGACACGCTGCTCTTCCCTTACAGCACACAAAGGTTTTCCCCTTCTCGCCCCTCCTAGCCTTCTACCTCCCTGAGGGACGAGGGGAAGCTGACCACACATTTCTCCATGGCTGCCTGGAAGCAGTAGGGACCAGTCCTAGAAAATATTCTCCCTCTCAGCACCACAGCTGTGGGTGCAAGAGTTTTCCCTGAAAAGAGGCTGCCTTCACTCCTAGCTGGGAAGGGCAACCATTCTCTGAAGTTGATGTCAGAAATGGAAAAACCCTACCACAATCCAGGAATGATTTCTTAATGCCCCAGCAGGGACAGCTCCCTGGGAAAGTGCTGTTAGCACCACAGCTGAGAGACTCCTTGATCTTGCCTCCTTTCTCTCTTTCCCACCCCTTACTACCCTGTGTCTCACTTTCATGATTTCACAGAATCACAGAATGTCTAGGTTGGAAGAGACCTACAAGATCGCCGAGTCCAACCTCTGACCTAACACTAACAAGTCCTCCACTAAACCATATCCCTAAGCTCTACATCTAAACGTCTTTTAAAGATCTCCAGGGATGGTGACTCAACCACTTCCCTGGGCAGCCCATTCCAGTGCCTAACAACCCTTTCTGTAAAGAAGTTCTTCCTAAGATCCAACCTAAACCTCCCCTGGCGCAAATTTAGCCCATTCCCCCTCGTCCTGTCACCAGGCACGTGGGAGAACAGACCAACCGCCACCTCACTACAGCCTCCTTTCAGGTACCTGTAGAGTGCGATAAGGTCGCCCCTGAGCCTCCTCTTCTCCAGGCTAAATAGTCCCAGCTCCCTCAGCCGCTCCTCGTAAGACTTGTTCTCCAGACCCTTCACCAGCTTCGTAGCCCTTCTCTGGACTCGCTCAAGCACCTCCATGTCCTTCTGGTAGTGAGGGGCCCAAAACTGAACACAGTACTCGAGGTGCGGCCTCACCAGAGCCGAATACAGGGGGACAATCACCTCCCTGGACCTGCTGGCCATGCTGTTTCTTATGTGAGCCAGGATGCTGTTGGCCTTCTTGGCCGCCTGAGCACACTGCTGGCTCATATTCAGCCGACTGTCAACCAAAACTCCCAGGTCCTTCTCTGACAGGCAGCTTTCCAACCACTCATCTCCCAGCCTGTAGCTCTGCTTGGGGTTGTTGTGCCCCAGGTGCAGAACCCGGCACTTGGCCTTGTTGAACTTCATACCATTGGCCTCGGCCCATCGGTCCAGCCTGTCCAGATCACCCTGCAGAGCCTTCCTACCCTCGAGCAGGTCGACACATGCACCTAACTTGGTGTCATCTGCAAACTTACTGAGGGTGCACTCGATCCCCTCATCCAGATCATCGATGAAGATGTTAAAGAGGACTGGTCCCAGTACCGAGCCCTGGGGGACTCCACTAGTGACCGGCCTCCAACTGGATTTGACTCCATTCACTAAGACTCCCTGGGCCCGGCCATCCAGCCAGCTCTTAACCCAACGAAGCGTGCGCCAGTCCAAGCCATGGGCAGCCAGTTTCCTGAGGAGAATGCTGTGGGGAACGGTGTCAAATGCCTTACTGAAGTCAAGGTAGACCACATCCACAGCCTTTCCCTCATCCACTAAGCGTGTCACCTTGTCATAGAAGGAGATCAGGTTCGTCAAGCAGGACCTACCCTTCAGAAACCCATGCCGCATTTCGGAGCGGGCAGTGTCTGGGTGCCTACAGACCTTCTGGCGCGAGCTCGCTGCCTAGCGAGGACCACAGCGGCCCAGCCAGTGCCAGACAGCCGTTAGGTGAGGAGTTCTTGTGGGCGGGATCGCCCCGCCCTCCCTGCTCGCCCTGCCTGCGCGCGCTGCCTCCCCAACTGCCGCGCCCCGCCCTGTTTGCCCGTCCTGGTCGCTCGCGCTCCCCAGGGGCTGCCTTGGAGCGGCCGGGAGGGGGCGCTGCTGGCTCCGCCTCCGCCTCGTCACGTCCCTCACAGGGCTGCCGGCTCGTGGCGGCTCCCTCGGCTGCCTCGAGTGGCCTCGATGCCGGGAAAAGAGCCCTGCCTGGCCCCATCCCCTGCTCCGCTGCAGAGCACGTCTGCCCCGGAGCAGATCGCCTCGGCAAGTCGGCACATTTACAACACCCCACTGCTGTATCAGGGAAAAACTGACCTGGCTCCAGCTCCGTACTTGCCCCAGTTCTCCCTCTTGGCCCTCTCGTGCCATTTAGCAAATGCTGGGATTTCCTTGCTGTCCGTAAGGGTTCTGCTGCTAGACCAGGAAAACGATGACTTCCAGACCCAAAACCTCATCTTTACTAAGAAGAGCCAATTCTGTGCCAGAGGGTTTGAGAACAGGAGAGTTCAGAGTCAGAGAAGCCTCAGGTTACTATCACCAGCTCCCATTCCCTCTCACCATCGGGTACCAGGCTGCTTACGCTGCCCTCGGGAGGCAGCCGATGCCTCAGAACTGTCTCGCCTCCTCACACACACCTCACCTCGCAGTCGTTGCCCAGTTTTATTTTGTTTAAAATCCGCCGTGTTAAATATTTTAGTTACAAGTTCTGTGTAGAGAGGGTACGAGTAATAGACTCCGCAGGCACTAGCAACCCCCTCACTCCCCCGTACATGTGTGCGCTATTGGATTAAGGACTGCCCCCCTCCCCCCACCCCAGCAGCCTCGGGCTGGGATATACATTACACTTCGAGGCCTGACCCCCAGCTCCCTCCTCGCTGGTAGAAGGCCAAGCCCTCGCACGCAGGAAAACAGCAGTCAGACCCACCATCGGTGTGCTGTGACTCCAGGGCAGCTGCTGGGGGCTGGCTCTTCGCCGAGTGTCGGGCAGGTGATGGTGAAAGGGTTGCCCCCCACCCCCAGGAACAGTGCTACCCCCCGGAGATCGTGTGCTCTGTCCCCCTGGCCACCAACATTCGTGGCCAGGCTGGAGAGAAACAAAATCTCCACGGGAAGGCAGGGGAGATGTAACCACTGCGTTCCTGTCCGAGGTGGGAGTGTAACGAGGGCACTGCCAGAGGCGTGACACCTACCTCAGCCCTGCTCTGATCCAAAACTCTGCTGCAATGGGCCTGGGAGACCCCAGACTGCCCTTGCAGAACAGATGAGTGTGAAATATTTTCAAGCAAAACAGGAACAGAACAGCAGCCTTTCCTCTCCTCCCCCCCCAGGAACCTCAGTGCTAGGAAATAAAGCTGAACCTGCCTCGAAGGGGCAGGGAAGGGTACCCTAGCACAGCAGCAGCAAGCATTTTCCAGTGGTATAGGACAAGCTAGAGGTGAGAGGTTGGTGCCACGAGGGAGAGGACGCCATACGGACGGTTCTGGAAAGGCAGTGCCATTCAGTGGGCGGCCCACTGCACAGCAATCCTGGTGAGAGACCGAACCATCCTTAAACAGAACAGGGAAGGAGGTAGGAGCTGTCCTCGCGATCCCCTCTGGGACACCTCCGACCTCAGGGGAGGGAGAGAGACTGGAATGACCCCTGCCAGTTCCCGAATGCCCTGTGTCGCCCCTGCTGGTGCCGCGGCCCTGCCCTGGGTGGGTTGCGTGGGGGTGTGGCTGCTCTACAGGTCGAGCAGCAGCACGCGGGGATCCTCCACCGCTGCCTTGATCTTGCGTAAGAAAGTCACTGCCTCTCTGCCGTCGATCAGCCGGTGATCGTAGGTCAGTGCCACGTACATCATGGGCCGCACCTCGATCTGAAGGGGAACAAGTGAGACGGGCGTTAGCGTGCTCAGCCCCGCTGCCTGCTCGATGCCCTCCTCTGAGTGTGGGAGGACCTGGCTTTTTCCTGTCCTGAATCAGGGGCTCCTGGGTGCGTCCTGCCTGGCACTGCACACCGCACAGGACTTGGTCCCTTTCTGGACAAGCAGATTATTCAGTTGTCCCCCTCACACCTCAGGCAAGTACCAGCGCCAACCAAGTTGCCCTTCCTTCAACCATTAGCCTCTGCTCCTCCTTCACTGTAAAGCCTCATGGAAAGTGACATCTCCCCCTTGGAAAAGCATGTGGGCTGTGGTCCTCAGCCCCGTGAGCCCTCCCCTCTGCTCCCTGAAACCTCCCATGCAGCTCTACTTACTTTGCCTCCAACAGCCACAGGCCTGTCGAAGATGGCATGCATGCCCAAGATAGCAGACTGGGGTGGGTTGATGATAGGCGTCCCGAAGAGCGACCCAAAAACCCCCCCGTTGCTGATTGTGAAAGTGCCGCCATCCATGTCTTCGATGGCCAGTTCATTCTTCCGTGCCTAGAAGAAAGGCAAGGTCTCAGAAAGCCGCTCACGTCACAGAAGACAAGGGACAAGGGTTTGGATGTTTGCCCTCTCCAGGAATAAATGCTGACAGCCAGAGCTTCGCTAACTAATTTGTTCAGCTGAAAATGAGTATAAATTACTTGAAAATGCATTCCGGTTTTAAAACTGAACATTGCCGTCTTTGGGGAAGGGTTTTCCTGCCTTGGATTCCAACTCCTGTTTTTGCAGGAGACTTCATAACCCAGGGGATTTCAGCCCCAGCCTCCAAAGACAAAGGCAGAGACACACGATGTCACTAACACAGGGCTGCCCTTCCAGAAGGCCTCAAACAAGTAGATAGATCTGTCCTGTAAGGCATGGCACGGCTGCAGCTGTAACTGGATCACTCCCACAACACAACTCAGTGTGTTAGAGGTCAGAGATGACACACACGGCCTGAATCAATTCATGCCTGTCCAGCACCCTCAGCTCCTTCCGTTCCTCCCAACCCTCTCCAAAACCACCTCCAGCTTCACTTACCTTCTCCCCCAGCTCATAGATCGCTCGCTCTATGTCAGCAAAGTTCATATTTTCTACATTCCTAATGACAGGAACCACAAGACCCTAGGGGGAAGCAGAGTGCACCATCAGCAAACTCAGGGCAGCGACAAACAGAGAACTGCCCCTGGCAGGAGCCTGGCCTCAGCCCACAGCAGGTGGTTGGCACTGCTGCCTCGCGCCCTGCCAGGAGACCTGGCACGGCACCCACAAAGGGCCCGCAGCGCAAATCAGACTTCATCTTTGTACAGAAGCCCATCACAGACAGTTCATGTCCCAAATCGACATCCACAAAAGCAGGTGAGACGATGGGAAGGGTTCAGCTGTCACCTCCTTCTCTGTGAGAAGGGCGCAGTCCCTTTGTGCAGGGCCTCCCCTAGACTTGGGGAGCAGTGACAGTCCTGGCCGCACCTCTGCCTTACAACAGAAACAGCTAACTCAACACGCGCATCTCCATCCCACGCTCTCCCTTTGACAGGAAAGTATCTTTGAAGCAGCAATACGATTTACAAAATGGTGGGACAGTACAGCAGGGTTAGTCCAAGGACATGACATAGGCAACTTTCACAAACTACACCATATTCTCATGAGTCCAAGAAAAACAGGTTTCCCTGGCTTGGCCTCACTCATTAATCACCTTGTTTCTACATCTACTACAGAATATGCTTGGTTCTCTACCTGCTCCCAAAACCCACCTCAGCAGCCCTCGATGTATCAGATGTCTCACCTAGGTGAGCAGTTTCAGCAGTTTCTGCTGCAGTGGAGCTCAAAGCTGAGTTGACTCAAAGCGAGCCAATAACCATCCTAAACCTGAGGCTGCAGGAAACACGGCCAAAGCATCCAAGGTACCTACCCGGGGAGTTGCTACAGCAACGCTGATGTCCACATAGTCCCTGTACACAATCTCTTTGGTCGTGTCATCAATCACTAAGAGGAAAAAAGGAAGAAGTTGTGTTACACATACAACACACAAGATGGAGAGCTCAATAGGCCAGAAATATCCATTAAATCCTAACAACTTGCTCATCTCTAGCTCAAGCGTAGCTCCAGAGAAGACTGAGCCTTTACTGCTCCTGTAGGAAAAGTGTCAGGACAGACAGAAGGAAACAATCAGATAGGTCAGTGCCCTTCAGACATCGCTTTGTTTATTCTCCTCTTCTGGGTTTGAGCAAAGACCTCTGGCAGTCCCCAGGAACTGCACTGCACCTCTAGCAGCTACACCAACCGGCAGGCTCTGCCTCTCCGGGCTGGGTGAACACCTAGCACGCACAGCCCCAGCCTTGGCAAGCCCTTGCTAACAGGGCTCTTGGCAAGGTGTCATCTACCTCTCTAAGTGGCATTAGCAACATCAGGTGCAGCTCAAAGGACTTGGTCCCCCTCTTTCCTTGCTTGTCCAAGCTCCTGGCCCGTGTCACATTCACTGGCAAGACGTGCAGCTCACCAGTGAGGGTCACCACTCACCTGCATTCACAACGGGCTGGTCCTGCAGAGCAAAAGCTGAAGCTTTCACAAAGGCTGACATGAAACCTAGTTTTAGGTTGTGCTTTTTCAGGAAGGGATCCTTGTGTACAGCTCTCATCTCCCGGATGTTGCTGCAAAACACAACAGCGGTCAGCAGGGAGTCCATGAAAACACCGTTCCCTCGCTCTGCAATGTATCTCAGTGCCACCCAATGACTGCAGAACTGCACTACCAACTGGCAAAACCCCAGTCTCCTGAAAAATCCTTCAAATGTCAGAGGTTAAACGGGCTGAGGCTCTAAGGCCCCTGCCACAGGATCTAACAGGACCTGGTCCAGGACCATAAACTCAACAGCACAGGATTAATCCGCGTGACCTGCACTGCCAGGCACACAAGCAAGATGAGGCATGGCGTATTTCCTGCCCGGGCCCGATAAAGCTACAGACATCGCTGCTGATCCTCTGGAGCCACCACTGCTGGTACCAGCATGGCACTGCAGATAGCAATTCCAGGGCTGACCCTGAAGAGTAAAAGGAATGGGAAATGCCAACAGAAGAAGAGATGCAGGCAATGAAAGAGGCAAAAGACTTCCACTGCTGCACAAGTTCAGTGCCAGCCAGCACAGTAACACCTCTGAACCCCATTCTCTAACTTATGGAGATGAATGACTATAAAAGAAGCCTTCCCAGATGCTACGGCAGCAGGTGCTAGTTCACCCACAGTCCTCAAGCAAATAAGCCATGTTTCCCCACTGCTCAGATTTATTAGAAATGAGAACATTCACAAAAGTCACCCAAGCAGTGGCTACGAGCTCTGCTTCTTCTAGGCTAACCCAGATGCTGTGGAATTGCATGGTCCATCCCTTCCGCCCCCAGAGACCTTAAGTCTTTGAAGAGACAGTTTCAGCAAGGGGCAGGGGTCTTTGTGGTTTAGAGTGTTTGTTTTCCTGCACCTAACCTCGTTTAGGGCTAGGATTACTGCCCAAAGACATTAGTGCCTCCCAAGACACAAGGACTGCAGCAATGAGGAGGAGGTTTGCTCCGAAAGTGGCTCATTAAGGCTTCCTCCTTTCAGACGCTGACCCCCCACGGGAAGCAGGAGGCCCCAGCTCAGGCCCTCACCAGTCGACAGCACAGCGATCAATCCAAACCAGATTACCAGATGCAACGAGAGCCCCGGGCCAGCGTAAAGCGACACCTCAGCGAGGCTCATAGAGGAGATAAAGCTGCAGCACTTCCCCTCCAATCAAGACTATTTTGCCAACCTTATTGTTCTGAGACCCAAATATTTACATGTTTTGTCTTAAGGAGCAGAGTAGGATTTCACAAGGCAATTTGATTTGGGCACAATTTCCCCTTAATGCACTGTAACATAAGCTGCCCACCCTCCAAAGCCATTAGTGTGCTCAGCCCATGCAAGCACTTGAGTGAGGAGACCCCCACCTGCCTGGAGGGGAGCGGGAAGGATGTCGGTCTGTCTCTGGAAAGCTGAACCATCTGACAGCGAGGGCCTCAGACCTGTGCAATGCTCATCTGAGAGGCTGGCGAACTCTAGGGAACCACTTAATGGGAGGCCAAATATGCCCAACTCCAAAAAAAGTAACCTGGTGGAGTGGCAGAAAGCAGATGATACACCCTGGTGTCTCCTGGCAGCCACTCTACACGTGACACCAGTTACTCCTCTTCTGCTCAACATCTACCAACGCTCAACCAAGAACCACACAGATGAGGAACTGAGCTGCCCCTTTAGCAAGCAGCAGATGACTCCCAAGGAATGAAAGACCCTCAGGAAACCATGCACCGCTCCCGCTGCAACACCACCACAGCCCTGATGAAGATGTACAGGTGGTGGTACTCGTCTAAGGAAGATGTCCCAGACGACACATTGTCAGGCTCTCCAAAGGGGACCAGTAAGGTCTTGTTGCTATTTAAAGACAACCGCCTGCACCTATTTAACCCAATATAGGGGAAAACAGAAGGTCTGCTCCTCACCTCATATCAATCTCATTGAAAGTGGTCAGCATGGCACAAGTATTCTGAGCCTCCTTCAGCCGCTGAGCGATACGCTGACGCATCCTATTCATTTTCACCTGAAAATGAAACAGAAACAAGCAGAGGCTGCCTCAAGTTCATCCAAGAGAGCTCAAAAGACTCTTCTTCTCACCACCTTGTTGACCAGAAATGGGGCTAAGGTTTTCACCTCAGGTCTCCCTGAGGAACACGACAGGTTGAGGAGCTGCCCATTTCACTGTGGAGCTGCCCGTTCGGACCTGTGTTCCTCAAACTCCAAGCATGGTTAAGTTTCCTGCACAAGGCTAATACAAGAGCAAGACGGCTAAGAAAGCAGGCTGCTCAACCCGATTTTCTTAGGAATGCACAAAGCCTCTGTAGCACCCTCGGGCCCTTGCTGAGGGCTTGTGAACAGACCAAACAGACCGCATGGAGCCATACGTTCTCCATCAGCAAAGCTCAGGACAAGACTTTTGCCTGGAACCAAGATCAGACCTGGCTCTTTCTCCACCCCACCTCCAAGTGGTGCCCTCACACAGAGCATTCCCCAGTCTGTCAGCCCTGCCAAGCCGGGTGTGAACAGGCAGATACGGACCCATCCCCACGTTCACAGCTTGTGCCAGAACAAGGGGTCACCCAGCAGCACGAGCAGCGGCCAGGCCCCTGTTCCCGCAGCTTACCCTGTGCTCTGATCGGGCACCTTTGCTGGGCGCTGCCTCCCCAGGAGGGGCTGCCACCGGAGCTGCAGCCGGCTTCACTGCAGACACTGAGGGCAAAGAAGACATCAGTCAAAAAGGGAAGGCAGGGCCTGGAGAAAAAGCCATGCGATAGACAGCCCGTTTGAGCCCTCTGTTAAGCGACAAGGTGCATAGGCAGCTGCAAACTGGGCCAGGCGGATTCCAGGCATAGCCGAGTTCTCCAGCCTGGAGCATCCAGGGCAGTGACACAGGGAAGCTTTCACATTAGGTGCCAGCCCGTTAATTGCTTTTAGCTTACAAACTCTCCCCAGGGTGAAGAGGCTTGAAGAGAGGAGAAAGCAGCTGTTGCCTCACCTGGTTTGCTGTCGATGGGCTGAGCTGACACAGGCGGCACTGGTGGCATTGTAGTGGGAATTGGTGCTGCAGCAGGGGGAGGAGCAGCTACAGGTTCAGGGGCTGCAGGAGGAGGAGGGGCTGCTGCTGGTTTGGCCTTGGCAGGAGCAGCTAAAAGACAAAGAAGAACAACCATCATAAGAGCAACCACGGTTTCTATTGTCAGGGATCTGTGAGTCCAACCCACCTGATAAAAGTTAATCCTCTGACAGATTGCCTTTATGTTCTCAACGCTAGAGAACTGCTAGGAGCCCCCACAAGAGGATCCCGTGGTGTTTTATCTCATCAACACCTTAGATCTCCTCACTGTGCAGGAGATGGGATGGTAAAGAGAAGAGGGTGGAGAAGGGAGTTGTGTCAGGGGAATTCTCAGCTCATTTTAGCCTTGTGCTGCAGTCTCCTCCAGAGGGAGCAAAAGGCAAGTTTCCCCCTCAGAAGGGCTACGACTATGCTTTCTTTTTTTCAGCCTCCCTCAGGATCCTTCCAAATGCCTGGCTTCTGTCTTCAGAAAAAGGCAGGTTGAAATAGGGAGGTCTGTGCAAGTTCTACCCGCCTGACTTACCTCCAGTTTTCCTGAGTTTGAACAGAGGTGTCCCCCCTTCCACTTTGCCGCCGTCAGGTACCAGGAGGGCTTCAATCACACCAGCTGCTGGGGCTGGAACTTGCACCGACGTCTGCAAAATGGAAAAACTTGAAATTCCCCCAAATGCCGGACGGGGAACGAGTGCACAAGTAAAGACGCCGATATGCACAGATACACACTGTAATTTGGCACAGACAGCACCTCTGTCTTGCACCATTTCCAGCAGTTTGCACAGCTTCTGCTGGGACTTTGTGCCAACACTTGGAGTTGTAGGAGATGCTGGCGGTAGAATGCGCAGCCTGATCTTCCTGCTCCAGGGTACAACGCAGAACTGACTGCACTACTGCCAGCATCTTCCTGACAGCAGCACTGGAAGCAGAACGTGGCAGGGAGTTTTAGCAAGAACTTCAAAACCTAAGAGTTCTTTAAGAGGGGAGTACATTTAAAGACTGAATTTCAAACAGCCTGAAGACATCCCACGGCTCTGCAGATTTCTGTTTAAACACAAACAGGTTTTCAAGCTTAAAGCACGCAAGTGGGAAGAAGGAGTGGAATCACAGCTCCCACAAACATCAGCACCATTGATGCTTATTCAAATGTACGAGGAGGGAAGAATTAGCAAACAACTCTCTCTTAAGGCACAGCCAGATTTCATACCAAGTGAGAAAAGCTTTTCTCTGTGAAGGGAGCAGGAGAGACAGGCAGGGCCTGCAGGCTCGGCTGGGGAGGAGCCATACAGGGTGCTCACTACAGAATTAGAAAAAGTTTTGGTGCAGAAGACTCCTACCTTGTCTGTTTCAATCTCACACACCACTTCATCTTCCGCCACTGTGTCTCCAACAGCTGAATGACAGACATGAAGAGCAGCGTGAGGAAGGAGGCCCCAGCCTCCCCCCGCACCCACAGCAGTCTCCCACTAACCCAGAATTTTCTCATGCCAGTTCTCCACAACCTCTGAAGAGAAATCTAACTCAGTCTGCTACGGAGTCCAGTTCCAGTTTAAACACCTCCCTTCAACATCAGCCAGGACAGAGGTAATGAGGCAGTAACTGCACACCGAAATTAACCTTAACTACCTTGTTTGTCACAGGCTGAAGGACACAGAGCCAGTGAACTGCAGTCCACCCCTGAGCTTTCCAGGGCAGAAGCAGCGGTGCTGAGAATGGCAGGGAAGAGGTAAGTGCTTACCTTTCTCCCACCTGACATCTCCTTCTGTGACTGACTCTGCGAAGGATGGTGTGTTCACCGTAACCACGTCATCCCCTGTGAGACAGACAGACAGACAGACTTGAACGCATTCAGAGCTCAGAACTTTTGGCACTGCTTCGTTTTCGTCACAAGGACTCTCATAGAGCCGGTAGGTCAACAGACATCAAATGTTAGCCTTCATACTTCAACATCAATTCAGATTTGAACACGAGAGAATTTCCCACCTGGCCAAAAGTCACGCTGTGACAGAAATACCAGACAAAAGCTTTAGGGCCCAGAGACAAAAACTCAGCCACCCACTGAAGGGGGGCAGCGGTAAGTCTAGACCAAGGATGGACAAGGCAGCTTCAGCTGTTGTCAGAAGAGCAACAGCACAGGAGTCACCCTGCTGACTCCTGACTTCTTACTTACTATGTACTGCTGTGGTTCTGAAGTAACGGACAGCGAAGACACTGGAGCTATTAACTCTGCAGAGAGACAGAGAAAGATATGAACACAGAAGAAAAATACATTCCTCTGCAGGCTGCCAGCACCACTCCCAAAATTTACATTTGCTTGTTTCACTGATCTGAAGGCTGCTCAGCTGTTCGGATGTATTTGTTCCAAGGGACTCCTACTTACTGGTTCGAGGTGCAACAATCGCACTAAGAAGCAAGCAAATAATTCAGTTTACAGTCACCAGTGCTCTCAGAAATTCAGTGAGAACTGGTATTTATGGAATCTTAATTTAGGGAGCCAGCCCAACAGATCTGCTGCAGTTTAAATACCAATAAAAGGCTGACCTACCCGTACACCCAAGATGAGTGCAGGAACCATCTTTTTACCTTTAGATCAGGACTGTCATGTCTACAGAAGTTGTTAGATTGCTCCAAAAAACAGAATGCATCATTAATTGCCAACGCCAACACAGCCAAGAGACAGCTGTTTCCCTCCACCACGTCCCTTCACAGGGAGCTGGCAATCACCAGCGTTCAAAGGATTTCTTTTATACCTACAGACACCGCATTTGGAAACCTTTAAATGCTTTAGCTTTCCTCCAACACAAGCTGCTCGGTGCAAACAGACCAGTGTTTCAGGCTCGTATGGATGCACTCCTAAGGTAAAAAACGTACCTGGGGAATAACCAGACTACCTCAGCAACGCAAACCTTGTCGTGTGACTAAGAGCTCCCTGAACCATCCCACTTCTCCTGCAGGAGACCACCTCTTCCCACATCCAGCAGCAATCCTACCAGGATGCCAGCACAGAGCAAGGAAGATTTATAGTTGATAAACACAGGGCAGAGACCGATTTATCACTGCTCTTCTCATTTCTGCCCGTCCTACCCTGACGTCTCCTTCCAGACAGACCTTATTTTCTTGAAACGTGCCACACTTCCTGACCTGCAAAAGCCAGAGAGCCCAGTATTTTCTAGGGCTGGCTCCATGCTCCTATGAAGCACACGGGGATTTTAAGACAGCTGACGATATTCAGCCTCCCAGTTTCCAAGATTTATTAGGGTTAGAGCAGCCTCTACGTATCACAACTTTCTGTGGATACTTACACGAGCTTCCTGCTGTTGGTGTAGGCCAGTCCCTGGCTGCCAGCCACACCTGTGAACGAGAACGGTGTTACCCCACCGGAACATCACCCAGCCCATGGATGTCCCTGTCAGCAAAAAATAAATAAAAACTGCAGAGGACACCGCTATCTACCCTCAAAGAAACCTGGGACTAAGTGGGGACATACACCCGGATAGAGGCACCTCAGCAAACCTGCCCAGAGCCTGCTACGAATGGTGGCCTTGTCTTCACCTCGATTTAAAGAGATGGGGAAAAAAAGAGTTATATCTTGACCCCAGAGCTAATAAGGATAACTTCGGAAACAAGCAAACAAAGCAGCAGTTACCCCAGTCAGAACAAAAAGAGGTAACAGTGAAAAGGGACACCCCCAGGACTGCTAAAGCCCCTGTTGCTGGTGAGTTATCCCCGGGGTGAAGGGCTTCCTATCAGCAGCAAGGCATCAGGCCCCTAAGAGGTGCTCTCAGGAGCCCTCACAACCGCACAGAAGGATTAGGAGGACAAAACCCACGAACACGGGGCATAGGGCCAAGCAGCAAGCCACTGGCACCCCTTTCTCTTCACCACCTGGCCCAAGAATGGTTCTTTTTCAAGGCCCACGCAGGAAGGCGGGTGCACGACTTGTCAGCGTTTCATGCACCTCGCTGCCCCCTCCCACCCAACCCGCGTTCCCTGACACCGCAGCTTTTGTTACACCCTGAACTCCCGTCCTCTGCCTCTGTCAGGGCACTGGGCATTTTTCCAGGCTGATCTGAAAGAGAATCAGCGTAGCAATTGGAGAACGTAATTATCTCAATTACACAGGGCCAGGAGGATTTATTTGATTTTTAAAAGAGGTGACACAACATTGACACCAGCCCCTCGTAAAGAGCCAGTAATCCTGGAACTCTCTGACCAGAAAGGTGAGCAGATGGAACCGATTCCTCACGGCAGAAGCAGTGAGGGATGTAATCTGACATTAAGGCAGTACGAACAGAAAAGACAGCTCTGGGAAAATGCAGTTGAAGTACTACAGCACTTCCCAGGCATACGAGCTTTGACATTTCCCTGAGCATTCCCCCATTGTTTCCGAAGCAGTTTATTAGAGAGCTGGTCTGTGCAACAGTGCGTTTCCAGCACCGCGGTGCTCGAAATACAATGCTGTGCTGTGAAGTCTTCACCACAGCCCAACGGATCGGGTGGCGTTTACGCTAGGCAAGGGAGGCACTCACATGGGAACGCCGCGCGTGCATTTCACCAACTGCTTCTTCATTGCATGATTGATAGAAGTAACCCCCAATCCAATCTCCTCTCATTTTCCGTAACCAGCTCTGTTCTGGCTAGGTGGCTTGAAAGGAAACAAAAAGGTAAGACTCACCAGACAGAGAGCATCTTGCCAGAGTGCAGTTCCCCTGCCAGAGAGAAGAGGAACCATCAGTATCGTGAAAACGCAGGCCTGTGCCAGGAAGGCTTGGGCTTTCCCGGGAGACCATGGTGACAGCACCTACACCCATTTCCTTCCAGGGTGCTGCCCTGCGGGGTGACATGAAGCCCGGGAGACCTGGCTTTCACTCGTAGCTCCTGCTGCTCTGACCTTCTGCACACATCCCTCTTCCAGAAGGAACACATTCCTAAAGGCCCACTCACCAAGCTTGCTGTGGATGGAAGGTCAAGGGCAGCTACTGGGTACGATAAAAAACGATTCCGAGATGTTTCATCCTACAGTCACAGCATCTGGCCTGCAGCATCTATTGTCAGTGACTTGTTTCTTTGAAGGCCACAGAGCCCTGGAACTGCAGAAGGCCACCACTTCCCCGGATGGTACAACTCCTCCTGCCGTCGGCGGGCCAGGAATCCCACCTCCTGGTGACCTTTCCCTTCACGCCCAGTAATCATTGACTGCACCCTAGGTCAACGTAACATCCTTCAAAAGTAAAAGACGTTTCAAGACAACCCGGTTTCTTTACCCACTGTTATTCTACCTTTTGTTAGTATTGAACCTGCAGCTCTGGAGAACCTAGAAATTCTTTGCAAGCTATAGGGAACATCTCTCTGTAACCACGACTACAACACAGCCGGCTACAGTTTGGAACCGCAGCTGCTCAGCAGCTCAGAGCACCCTCATCCAGCAGGAAATACAGAAGGTAAAAATTAGACTTTGTTCAGGTCTTCAGTTTCTGAAAGGAAGTCTGCGTAAAACCCCCGATTTCAGCTTCACCAGAGCAAGCAGAGCAGGACAGAACTGATCTTAAATACCAAATTAACTCCTGGAGATGTGTGGGAGCACAAACATCAAGGCCCAGAGAGATACTTCAACCTGCCACACCACCTACAGGACTGCAGCCTGCAAACGCACGGCCAGCCAACATGTGGCACCGCCAGAATGACCAACAGCGCCAAACGGGCCCCTCCGCAGTTCAGTTATCCAAGCCCACAGACAGACGTGGCTTCCCAGATAGTTACTCCATTATCTACGGGCTGCGACCAGCTGTCTGGGAGCACACACGGCCCGGCTGCTGAGCCTGTGAAGGCTACGAAGCTGCACTGGGGTCCAGCAGCGTCCTGCTGCTCCATCTGGTGCCCGCAGAGCCGGCCCTGCTGGGCCCGGCACGACAAACGCCACGGTAACGCCGTTTGGTCGGGAGCCCAGCGCCCCGTGATCCTCAGCACTGCACCAGCACCCATATTGATCAAATCCTGCCTGCACTCCACAGCAAGCTAGATAACGCGAGGTTAATCGCAAATAAAACTCCAAGCAACCCGGGCTCACCTCTACCCATTAATGTTTTCCCGGGAGCTTTACGCAGTTGTAAAGGTAATCCTGGCATCCCGGGCAGTAACTTATTAAGAAAGAGGCACAGCCTTAGTGAAAGTTTACTGTAAGGTTAAAAAAACAGCTTAGAAGGTCTGTGCTGAAATAAAGGGCTGGGAGAAAACACATCTGCAGCTCTCTTCCAGGAGAGGTGCCAAGTCTGTGTTCCACAGTCACGGCAAAATTAAGGAAAAAATTAGTGTCTCTCTGCCCTTCTGCCTTCTAGCTAAGTGAGGGATGTGCTGTAACAGGAGGAAGAAGCTACTAATGAAAGACGCCAAGGCGCTTGTGTTCCTCAGAACCACTGCGTGTCCATGCCAGCACACACAGCTCCGAGATGCCCAGCGGGGCTGTTTCCTGTTCCCTTTTTCCCTGAAGGACTCACTGTGATTGTACCTGCTCCTGAAATCACCTGGCTAAGCCTGCCCTGCTTCTGATCTCAGAGCTTCAGTGAAAACGGCAGCACGCAGGTCTCGCTGGCTGTCATTAGCGCGCCGGGTCACTCTCAAGTCACAGCGTTCGCCTGGAGAAGTCTCATGCTGATCTGCCAGCGCCTCACGCACCAGGCGATTAACTTTTCCCCCCAGTTTCACGTGACTTCTCAGAACTGCTTCCACACCGCTATGTCAAAGTGACCCTGGCACACCGCATCCCGGCCACACCTTTAGGGAGCTGTCTCCTTGCAGCAGGTCACTTCACGGTGACATACGCCACGGAGAACACCTGCTAACGCGGCACCCCGTGCTACAAACCTCTTCTGCGGTGGTAGAAAGAGTGAAGGACCCGACTCAACAGGAGCGTACAGCTCATTTCCCAGAGCCCAGACGGGAGCCCAGCTCTGAGGATAGGCAAAGCAGCCAGCGGTTTGCCAGCCCCAGCTTCCCCACAGCCACGCAGCTGCTGCTTTAACAACAAGGATGAGCGCAAACCACTGCCCTACAGAAGACCCTCTGCGTGTCTTCGGGGGGCTTTAACACAGCCACACACAGCGTGGCAGGGCGGGTGCGAAGACAGGCCGGGGGTAACAACGTACAGATACTAGGACAACGGGCTGACAACTCCTCCAGCACATGGAGGATCAGAGCGGGAAGAAGTTCCCTATAAACTCTTCCCAGGTAAGCAGGACTCCATTGTCACAGCTCACAGCTCCTGCTCAAAGCCTCCTGCTTCAGAGCAGCTCCTCGCTGGACTTGTTCAGGTCCTCCTCCAACAGCTGCCTGCCCCCGGCAGCACCGCACAGGGTCGGTGCCACGGACGCACCTCCACGGCTTCAGCTCCTGCGTGCAGAACCTCCCTCCTCTTTTAGGAGAGCATCTGTGTTCAGCCCCCCCTTCCCTGCCAATTCCTGCCGACTCAGCCGCTCTCCCGTTCCCCACTCCGAGTTTCGCTCACGCCTATTGTTTTCACTTCTCCCAGCATCCGGCATTTTCGGAGGGCTTCAAAAACCCCGTGTCATCGGCCGACACTCACTTCCCTTGTCCCTGCTCCAGCGGAGAGCGAGCCGCTTCCACCTCCAGTGGCAGAGCGCAGCTGAGCCCAGCAGCTCGGCCGTGCCGTACCCGCAGCCGTAACCTGCCGGTAGCGCGGCACGCCTGCCGGATCCGTGCCACGGACGCATTTCGGATGCGCTCCGGGCGGAGGC
>CM021769.1:23503223-23561332 GCA_011076525.1 Nettapus auritus
ACCACTCGAGCCTGGTGTATTTGTGTCATCTCATGAACAATTCACCATCCTGGATCCTGGATGGGACCCCAAGGCCAAACCACAGCTTCCCAACCCTCTCAAGGTGGTGCTAGGTGGTGGGACAGCCCTGCAGGGGTGCACGAAAGGGGCTGGTCGGAGCTCTCTGGGGCACAGATTGCCTCCTTGTAAGCCCCAGCTGCGACCAGCCCCTCAGCTGCCACAGCACAGCTGAGCCCCCGGCTCCCCTGGGATGGCAGAGCCGGGCAGGCATTGCCCAGCGAGCATCGCCCTGCTCTGCCATGAGAGAGGCTGGGGACTGACAGACAGAGCAAGCCCAGCACTAGTGCCGTGTCTGTAAGCCTGGGAGACAGCTGAGCAGGGTGGGCGCGGAAGGTGGACGGACCCCTGGACGTCCATCTGCATATTCAGGAGTCATTCCCAGCCGGTTGGCTGCCTCCAGCCATCCCACTCCCTCTTTAAAGGACCTGAGCACAGCAGGAGGACACAGCGGGGTGGCCTCTCCGGCATCCCACAGCGCCCAGCACGCTGTCCTCAGGGCTCCCCGTGCCCGGCCAGCCCAGGTGAGTGGGGCAGGGGGGGGAAAGCAGCTCAGGCTGGGGTCCTTGGATGGAGACGGAGGGGATGGGGCAGCTCGGGGGGGATTTGCAGCGCTGGAGGGGCAGCAGGCTGCTCCATGCCTGGCTCTCCCAGCGAGGGGCGGCTGGGGAGCCCACGTGGGGTTGCTCCCATTTTGGGGAGGACATGCCTGGTTGCTTTTCTGAGTAGCTTTGTTTTGCTCCTTGGTCTTTTTCTTCAGTTTAGAGGAGCCTCGGCTTCTTTTTAGTATTTCGGAAGACAGCGCTGGTGAAAGCTGGCTGTAAGAGCACCCATCTGTGAACTTGACAGGGAAAGGGCTCCATCAGTGGGAGCAGTTTGCGTGGGGCAGGACCTCCTGGGCAGGACGTTTTGGCAGGGTCTGAATGTAGAAAAATGCTTGGAAGCCCCTCACCTTCAGTCCCCTCCTGTCCTCTGTCCTGAGCCTTCTGATGCCTGCAGCAATGTGGAGCCTCTCCTTGGGTCTGTGGGGTCTGCTCCCTCTCCCCAGATCTGTGTGGGGAGGCAGCAGCTCAGGTGCTGGAAGGCTTAGCCAAGCTGAGTGCTCATCAGCAGCTCTGAGTCTGTGGGGAATCCTTTGCCCTGGGTTCCCGGGGCTGGAGAGCTTCAGAGTAAGGAGCTGGCAAGGTCCCTGACCCTGCTTTTGAACACAAAAGAGGTGAGGAGTTGTGACAGAGCAAGGGCCAAAAGGCGTTTCTGTAACAAAGATGCATCAAAAAGCGAGGCTCCAGGACCAGCTCTTGTGCCCATGGCATGTGGAAAGATTTACAAGTGGATGAAATATACAAATATGTATATTTGCTGTGTGCCTTTGCTGAAGGCAGCTGGACCAAGGAGCAGCATGCAGTGATCCCGAGAGCTGCCAGCACCCCAGCCTCACGCTGGCCTCATGCAGAGCAAGCAGTCAGATGGCTAGGAAAATTAAATCCCAATGGCTGAGAGGGAGCAGAGACAACACAGGAGAGCAACAAACGCTGTCAGACAACACAGAACATGCTTGGTTTGTCAAGACTGGAGCTGGCTGAAGGGACACAGATGAGCCCTGTGGCAGAGAGGATTAAGGACCTCTTGAGCCGAAGGCTGGTGCTGAGCATCGGCAGGGGTGGGTGCCCTCGGTGCTGGGCATTGCTGGGTGGGTGCAGCGGCGCTGAGCTCAAAGCTGGCTGCAGGTCTCGGGGCAGCAGGACTGAAGTCAACAGTTCCCTGTGCGCAGAGAGCTGCCTCTCCAAAGGATGGAGCAGCAGGGAGAATTCAGGGAGGCGTGACAGAGGAGGGGAGCAGTGTGTCTGTGTGTACTGAGATGACAGGATGGTGATTTACAGGAGAGGAAAGCCTGAGGACCCACACTGGGGTGATGAGTCGTGATGTGCAGTTTACAAAAGGTAGAGCTATTCTCCCAAACACTGGCCTGGCCTAAGGGCTGTTCAAAGAAGGGCAACCTGCTACAAAACAGTGAGTAGAAACATCTCTACACTGCTCGGTAGCCTGGGGGACTTGCTGTAGAGAAAACGGTCATGGGACAGGAGGTTAATAGGGTTGAAAGTGATAAGACATTTCTGGGCATAGGAAAAAGAACCTCAGGCACTTTAAAGATGCCTGGAAAAGACATAAACCAGCCTACCTCAGGTATGGAAAGCTACTGCTAATTAACGTGGTTGATGAGGAAGCATCCCACAGGGATTTTTACTCCCTAACGGCCCAGGATGTGAGCTTTCGCTCCTTCTTTTGCAAAGCTGTCAGAACAAGCGGGTGGAGGAGGTGGCTGCCTGCCTGCATTCAACATGACAATTTTAAGCCTGGGGCTGCTGGCTCAGGAGTTTTCTTCTTCCCTGGTAATCCCCATCCCCACCCCTTTTATTCGGTGTTTTAACAAGCCCTTGGCAGCACCTTTCTGTGGTCGCCTCACCATCCCAGCGGTCACACCAAGCCGTCCCTGTCCCCAGACCCTTGCTGTGCCCCTTCCCACCAGCCCAGCCCCTTGGGATGCTGACGCTTTCCATCTCCGTGCCCTCGGGGCTCTGGCAGCTATGCGCCCTGAATGCCTCCACCAGGGCTGCTGTCCCTGTGCCCGGGCACCCTGCCAGTGCCCAGGAGCACCTGAAAGCACCTTCGCCCAGGCACACCTGGAGGAGGGCTCTGTCTGGTGCTCATCGCCCTCGTACCGGAGTCCACTGGCCCAAAGGGGAGTTTGCCAGCGGTGAGCTCCCTTTCTGCTTATCTCCCTGACCCGTGCCTTGCATGTACTCCCGAGGCACCCGTTTCCTTGGGGACAAGGGAGATGTTTTGTATTTAAAGTCATTGCAGTGATTATGGAGAAGCTGAAGTCAAGGCACGGTGAGCTGGATCCCTAACCCCTCCCGGGGACACGGCTGTGGTGCAGGAAATCTTCGCTGTTGGGCACATCCAGGGCCAAAACATTTGAAGTGGGCTCCAGGCGCCACGTGTTTTACAGCGCCTGGAGATTTCTGCATGTCTTGTTCCCCTGGGTTTTGCAGAGGAGTTGGGATGCACTGGGAATCTGAGAGGAAAATCCCTGTCCACGTCCATGGAAGGAGGCTGTGTCCGGTCCTGCCAAGTGATGTTTCTTGCTCTTTCTTCAGCTCCGTGCCTCTAGCTGGCCGAAACCTCGAACACCGTGGACGCCTGCCAGCCTGTCACTGGAAATGATCCCTTACCAGCTGCAGGGCAGCCCTCCGGTGTCCAGGAGGAAAGATGACCCAATGGATGGCAGGAGGGCCCCCGAGCAGGGCAGACACCCTGCTGCCTCAGGGCATGGCCAGGGGCTGAAAACAGAGCCCTGTTTCCAGAGGGACCCTCTGTTGTCTTCCCCCAGTGCGTCCCTCGTGTCACAGCTCCTCAGCCACACGGTGGTTAGCAGGAGCCTGGACCCGTGCACCCTTTTCCCTTCCTCGCAGCCAGTGGGGCTGCCCCAGGGCTACGAGCTTGGTGCAGCTCCTGGAGAAGGAGCACAAGCCCTGGCTCTCACCAGGGGCCGTGCCCCGGCTCCTTTGCCCTGTGCTGGTGACAGGGAGCTGCTCTCAGAGGAGCACCTCCGAGCCAAGCGGGCCAGGGTGGAGAGCATCATCCAAGGCATGAGCCTCCCACTGACCCCACAGGCCCTCAGCATGGAGGGAGGTTTGGGGCAGGACAGGGAGAAGGGTGGTGAGATGTCCTGGGAGGGCAAGAGGAAACCGAGGCTGCCGCAGCCGCAGCGGGGCACGGGGGTGACCGGGCAAGGGGCACCCGGAGGGGGCAGCCCCCATGCTGCGGGGTGCCAGCAGCTGAAGGAGCAGCTCTGCTTTCTGGAGCAGCAGCTGCGGTGGCTTCAGGAGAGGTTCTCCCAGGTGTGTGACCCTGGGGACGCTGCCCAGACCCAGGGAGGTGCTGAGAAGGCACAGCCGCTGGCTGGGAAGGCTGGGGACAGACCGGACAGGGACGGTGCTGCTGCTGTCTGCCACCCCCACAAAGCTGCTCCCTGGGGGAGCACCCCAGAGGTGGATGGGCCCAATGGGACACAGGGGGATGAGGGGAGAGGCGATGCAGACGGCCTGCCCTCGGCAGCCAGGGTCCTCTCGCAGGCACTGAAGCACGAGCTGGCCGGGGTGACGTCCCGCGTGGTGGACTCTGTCCTCACCAGCGTGTGGCCGAAGGCAGCCGGCCACCTCCTGCAGCAGCACTCGGGGCCAAGGGCGGGTACCAGGGGAGACCATTTTCCTGCTGGGAAATGCAGAAAACCCCTCACTGAGTCATCCCCCATGGGCACGCTGGGCTCACCCCCACCTGAGGCACTATCACTACCCTCAGGGAAGAGCCTGGGCCCTCACGCCAGCTCTTTCAGCCCCAAGGCGGTCAGAAATCCCCACCAGGCACCCAGTGTGGGTTACACGCTGGGCTCGGCCATCCCCTCGGTGCAGGAGGACCGGCTGCTGGGCCAGCTGCTGGGCTACGGACACTGGGGGAGCCCCCCTGCCCCACAGAAGTGTCCCCCTGAGGCCCCGGACCCTCACTGGGGAGTCACCAGGCTGCGGCCGTCGGCGGTGAGGCAGCAGCGGTGCCCCCTGCCCCTGGGCCCTGGCGAGGAGGAGGGGGATGGGGCGCCCTTTGCCCCCACCCACGTATCCTTTGGGGCCTGCCCATGGCCTCCCTCGTCCCTGTACATGGGGGGGGCTGCTGGAGAGCACACACTGGGACAGGCTGCCTAGCGAGGTGGGTGATGCCCCACTCCTGTCAGTGTTCAGGAGAATGACCTCAGTAATCTGCTTCAACTTCTGGTCAGCCCTGAAGCGGTCAGGCAGCTGGAGGGGATGGTGTTGGAGGTCCCTTCCAACGGGGCTGCTCTGTTCTATGCTAAACGCCAGCAGCACTTTGTTACGGTGTGGGTGAGGAATGCTGACACAGGCTGCCCAGAGAGACTGTGGGGTCTCCCTCCTTGGAGACCTTCAAAAGCCGCCTGGATGTGGGCCTGGGCGCCCTGTTCTGGGTCGCCTTGCTGGAGCAGGGGACCTGGTGACCTCCAGAGGTCCCTGCCAGCCGCAGCCGTCCCGTGATGCCAGGCGTGGGGATGGGTTTTGGCAGGTGAGCCTGGGGTTGCTGCGTGCTCGCTTTCCTTGACCCCAAGACACATCCAGGAGGCGCTGACACCTGGCCACCTGAAGAAGGCCAAACTGATGTTCTTCTTCACCCGCTACCCCAGCTCTGCTCTGCTGAGGTCCTACTTCCTCGACGTGCAGGTAGAGCTGCTGCAGGACGGGGGGTGCCGGGAGGGACCCGTGGCGGGTGGGATTTTGATGGTGGTTTGCTGACACGCCAGTTCTTCCCCCTACCCCCGGCAGTTCAGCCGCTGCATCACCTCCCAGCTCATCAAATGGTTCAGCAACTTCCGCGAGTTTTACTACATCCAGGTGGAGAAGTTCGCCCGGCAGGCCCTGCTCGAGGGCGTCGCAGACGCCAGAGCCCTACGGGTCTCACGGGACTCGGAGCTCTTCCGCGCCCTCAACACGCACTACAACAAGGGGAATGACTTCCAGGTGAGGGGTGTGGGCTGGGACACAGTGCTGTCAGTGCCTACCCGCCCCTGTACCCCCCTGCCCGTGTCTCCACAGGTGCCCGGGCGCTTCCTGGAGGTGGCCAGCCTGACGCTGCAGGAGTTCTTCAGTGCCGTCAGGGCGGGCAAGGACGCTGACCCCTCCTGGAAGAAACCCATTTACAAAATCATCTCCAAACTGGACAGCCACATCCCTGATGTGTTTAAAGCCGTGGGGTGCTCCCAGGAGCTGCTCCGCAGCTGATCCGCCGTGCAAGGGGACTGAGAAGTTTTTGGGTTACTGCTGGTGGGGTGGGGGAGAGGCTGGCTGTGCTGGACAACTGCCGGGCACAGCTTCTGGCATCCATTATTCTATTTTCTCTCTGTCCTAAAAGACAGCCTCCTAGGGTGAGGTTGCTGCTCACCCCAGGCAGCAGGATTTTATGCTGTGTGTTTTCTTTGGCTGCTCAAGCCCTGTGCCAGAGAGCCATGGAGGGGACAGAGGGAGAGGAAGCCAATAGCTTGGAGCCTGGGAAATGGCTGGTCTCCAGGCTCTGCTCCAGCTTCCCCTGGGACCCAGGACAAGCCACCTTCCTCCTCATTTCCAGAGGGCTGCAAATCAGGGCAGACAGCCTGTTTTTGTTTATAAAGCAGGCAGAGGTCCCAACAGTGGGCAAAGTTTTCTTGGCATGGCAGCCCAGCACACTGTGCCTGCCCCGGCAGCACTCCTCGGGCCTGGTCCAGATACAACACAACAGCGTCCAAAGAAAACAACTGGTGAATTCCAGCAGCCCATGAGAATGGCTGGCTATGCCTTGGGGATGTAAAACTGTGTGTCATAGCTGGCACAAACAGCCCCCTCCCCTGCCTCCCTTTGCCCTGTGGAGGAGCTGAAGCTGGGCAGCGTGACTTCTGGTGGAATTGCCCAGGAGCGATCACTTAAGCTCTTCCTGCTAGGCCTGGTGGGTTGCAGTCCTGTTTCTGCAGAAGTCTAAGCCGAAGGACATAGCTGTTTGCTGTGGCTGGGACTAAGTGGCTGCTTTTCAACCAGGTGAGGTGTTTTGCTCTCCCGTCCTAGCAGAGGAAGTGGTGGGGGAAGGCAACACACCTGGTGGAAAGGCTGTGAAGAGGAGAAGGAGGAAGGCTCTGAGAAGGGAGCAACCATGCAACTGTGTATGAGCAACAACATCCGTGAGCAATAAGGCTTGGGGAAAATAGGGCTGGGAAGGGGTCAGGACAGTACTGGACGTGCTGCAGGGGGCAAGGAAAATCCAGGCGGCAGTGTCAGAGGAGCGCACAGGGAGACCTGCAGGCAGGGAGCCTGTGGCTGTAAGGAAGCCACAGCAGGGCGGGATGGGTTCTCCTAAACAGGGGCAGTTTTTCTGTGGCCCTTTGCCATCACAAGTGGGGCTAGCCACATTTCCTGACTGCGTTTGTATGTTAATTGCTTGAGGTTTGTATGTTTTACCACCCCAACTCCAAATTTACTCAATCCACTTTTAAATAAATGCATACATACGACTTTACATCCCAAGAGACCTATCTGGTAACTTTTCCTCTACCATTTTATCTTGGAATTTCATACATTTTGTTGGGGAAAAAAATGACAGAAGGGCTTACTCCTGCTGCCAGCATTCCTGTGGGGCTGAGCCACCCTGGCTAACACATATGCTCATGTAAACCCACAACCTCACCCCAACGCCACAGGTCAATCTGCTGCAAACCCAGCAGCCAGCAGGAGGATGAGAAACCATAGGCTGGAAGCAGAGAAACTCATCCCAAAGCTGACAGGCGCCGGATTCAAATGTCCATCACCTGAGAAGTGCTGCTGGTGACACCATGAATGACATGGCCGTGACATTCCTGCAGGCAGCGAGCACTGCAGAGCTGCAGTAGTGCATCAGATAGGCAAAACAGGCACCACTGGAACATGAAATGACAGCCTGGCTCAGGGAAGGCATTGATGCATTTTTTGGGGCTGTAGCTAAACCATTAGGGGATGTGAGATAGAGGTTTAGTGGAGACATGCTGTTGGAACAGAGCCCTGTGGCACATAGTCTCTAGGGGAAGCAGGTTCTTGCCCAGGCCAGTTGCTTCCCTTCTAACATGAGAGTTCGTGGGTGCCAGTGAAGCTGCAGAAGTACTGCTGCAAACCACAGAATGGCTGGCAGGGACCTCTGGAGGCCATCTGGTCCAACCCTGCTCCAGCAGGGCCACCCAGAGCAGGGTGATCAGGACCACATCCAGGTGGCTTTTGAAGATCTCCAACAAGGGGAGACACCACAGCTTCTCCAAGCAACCTGTGCCAGTGCTCTGTCACCTGCATAGTAAAGAAGTACCCTGCATCAATCACCCTTTGGATTGATGAGTATCTTGTATCATGTGTTGAGTTTTACCCAGGCAGACTTTCTGTGGAAAAGGGGAAAAAAACAGGATAAAGTGACTGCAAAGAAATGTGGGTTTTGGTGGCTCACGGTGGTCCATGATATGGTATTTTCATACTGTCTAGTGGTGCCCAAAACACAGCAGGCGGTTTTCAAATGAAGACAAACAGGTGCCTGCCACATGGAGATTTCTATTAGCAAAGTCCGTATACTTACAGGGCTGGGGGGAAAGGAAGAGATGGTGCCCACCATGATGATGGTAGTGACCCCTGCACTTGGGTGGGCTGTGAAAGTTCCACAACTATCCACTGAAAGAATTGGGGTAGCGCACTCATCTCCTGCTGACTCAGTTTCAACTTTTTTTTTTTTTTTTAAAAAAAAGAAGAGTCCATTCTTTCCACCTATCCAAATGTCCATGGAATATGTAAAAAAAAAAAAAACAAAAACAAACAAACAAACAAACAAACAAAAACAACAACAAACCACTCAGAGCCACCAAGTAAGTGTCTGCTCTGGGAACAGTTCCTCAGGGCTGTCCTGTGTAATTGCATGCATAATCCATCCACAGCAACATGCCCAGCCTAACAATAGCAGAGACCACCAAGAGCTAAATATTGCTATTCCCTTGCCTCCAGGCTCCTACATGTCCTGTAGCAGCTGGAAGAGGGAGATGTGACCACATTCACATATTGAGAGCCCTTAGTACTCGTGTATGTTATTACTTATCGCAAGGGCTCTCATTACTCACGTACAACTAATTAGAGCTTGAGGAAGTCCCTGCTGAACGTTCAGCCCATGTGCCATAATAGCTTGGGGAGGAAACTCTGACAAGCAATGAAACATCTCAGGTTTTTCTTTACTGCTGCTAACGGCTTGGACCTGTTTGCTGTGACTGAACCAACCCTAGAGGTTCCCAGATCAAGCAGAGGTTCTTGAAAAGGCCCTTTCCTCAAATACCCGTCATGGACAGTGCGGCTTGCTCCAGGTGAACATCCCCTGGTAAGCCAGCAGCTCATGCTCGTGAAATCTCAGCCACAGTTGCTGTCCTGCTATGCGCACTGGAAGGACAGATGAATCCAGCTGGTGGAGCAGCACCCACGGCTTGGTACAAGCAAATGCCCACCTCACAATCAATTTCATTATCATTTTTGTAACATACAAACATTACACAAACTAAGGAGCGAGTGTTGTTTTCTCCCTTTGAGATGAGTCGTCATGCACAGTAAGCAATCACACCTACCATCGGTCTCAGCAGTATTTCCATATACTTCCCAAATTTAACAACTTGTTTTTTAGCACTCTTAAGTGGCAGTTCAGAGGGTGATTTTCACTTTGTATATTAGCATAAAACACCATTCTTGGGTATGCTATTCCAATAAAATCTGCACCACAAATGCTTTCTGGGGCTACTTCTCATTATGCACTAAGCAACTGTAACCACCCGCCAGTAGCCTAATTGGTACGAGCCAAACCCAACAGCCTCCCCGCTGGTGTTTATTGCCCAGGCTTTTATAGCTTTCTTTGTAGTTGTTCTACTAGATTAAGAAGGATCAGTCTTAAAAGCGTGAGCCTGTGATAAACAAGTTGAACCTTTTTGTCTTACCACAATTGCGGAAAATAAGAAGCTAAAAGCAAGTGGTGAAGTTAAAAGCTTGAAGTAAAGCACGAAAAATACAAGATCAAGCAAAAAAAAAGAAACATGAAAAGTTTTTACTGTATTTCCCAAAACACATCATGTGTCGTCCACAGCTTTACACAAAGTACAGAAAGTATTAAAAAAATACTTTTTATTACTTAATAAACTAGCTAAAGCAAATATCTGGAAAAATATATACATATATATATTCCTCTCTTTAAAAAGTACTCACTGGGGTCTCAGAACATAATACTCAACAGCGTAAGTAATCACTTTCCCTTTCCAGTTGCCAAGCCTGTAAGAAAGAAACAGGCAAAAATAAGGACCACCTTTTGCAGAGGAGGTGAACTGATGGCCCAGGGAGAAGTGTGCCAGCTCTACGCATCTGTGCATCTACTGAGCCCCCAAGCTCTCCTCAAACAGAAACAATTACAAAGGCTCTTTTTAAATAAAACACTTTAGGAACAGTAGCTACAGTTACAAAAAGATAACGCTTTAGAAACCATATTTTTTAAAAGCCACAGCACTCTCCTATCCTGAGCAACTCTCATATAGCAGAATTTAATCTGTTCATGTTTGGAAGTGTCACAGGCTGTAATCTTGAGGCCAAACAGCAGCAAAAACAGATCTTCTCAGCTTTGACAATCCATGGCCCAACTGAGACTTCTCAATTTGTTGCATTTCTTCCATGTAAGGCCACGTCCCAAGCACAGCATGGCGAAGCTGGCACTGAACTCCGTGTGCTTGTTACTGTGCTCTTCACACACCCTTAGGGTAGGCTGCAAGTTCCCCAGAAGAACCGTTAGAAAATGTATTTTGTACTCAGGGCTGGCCAGCACAATTGAGCCACGTGAATCTGCCACAAGCAGCTGCTGGAACTGAGAGCAGATGTTTCTGGTGAGAACAGGGCCTAGCAGAGCAGCACGTGGGAGCTGGAAACACCACTGCGGTGAGCACAGTCCATTCGCTGAGCGGCCTCTATTCACGACATGGGGTCCCGGCTTCCCAAGACAAGGCAGGAGTGTTTGGTGACAAGTGTTCTGTTTTGGGAACTTCACGGAGCTTTGATTAGTAACTGAAAGTAAAGGAGTGACAACACGGTACTCACCCATATGTCAGCACTTAGCTGGAGACACGATTTGCTTGTGTTAAGCACTTCTGTCCCATAACTTAAGTAGGATGCTGGCAGCAGTGCTCTCGGTATCTGAACTGGTGTGCCAACCAGGGAAACAAAATCCTTGCAGATGGTGGGTTTACTCATAAAGATGCCTGCATTTCATTTTTAGAAGGGGTGCGTTTACTCTGGAAGGAATTGTCTCTGAACACAGTTCTTGAGCAGCTACTGTGGGGAAGGCTGCAACAGCACAGCACATGTTTGGTGCTGAAATTGGTGCCACGTGAACTCTCCAGCAACTGAGACAAAAATGCAGGATCCTCTTTCTCCCAAGCTGGTGTCAGCTTGTTTCCATATAACCGTGCTGAGTAATTCAAAAAAGATGACAGCAATTTATTCCCTTACATGCTCAAACACCAGTGGCCATCCTCCTGCCTTCTAGCAGCTCCCAGTCCATCTGCATCACTGCTCGCCATACAGCGACCTACTGATGGTATTGAGTTACTCTCACCACCACAATTCTGAGGCCATTCGCACCCAGTTTAACTGGTTAAGTAAAAACAAGTTTTGCTTTCAACTGCGTCATGAATCACAGCCAGCACTGATGGAGGTATATCCCAACTGCAACGTACAAGATCTGTTTCTTAACAGATGTTGACTACTAAGGCCTCAGTCAGTTGGTAGGCTGGCTGCTACCACAGGAGGTCTCACTGCCCGTAGTGTTTGTTACACAAACCACAGCCAGCCGCCAGCATCAGAGCCCCGCAGAAGTTGTTCTCTGGAAAGCAGCAGCAGCAGCAGCCTTTGCAGAGCAGTTCCTCTCTTTCCACACTTTCCAGTGTGGAAAGTGTTCCTAGGAAGCATGGCACTGACACCACCTGAAAGCAGTGTGTAATGTCCCCAAAGTTGTTTTTTTTTTTTTTTTTTTTTTTTTTTTTTTTTTTTTTTTTTTTTTTGAGTATTTACAGATGCTTGCACAGTCCCTACAATGTGCTCCAGTGATCCAAGGCTTTTGATAGTTGGACAGTTTGCAAAACTCAGTTCACCACCTCCCAGACCTTTTCCTATGGGCATTCTGGTACCAGTTCAATTGTCTTTAGTCAGTACACTACTGAACGCTCACGTCTTTGCAAGCATAAGTGGTTTCTTCCACTGGAAAAAGACCATAGAGTTAAGAGCCCCACACCCAAAGCAAAACAACACACACTGGAAGCTAAAGGTGAGAAAGGATCCTCAGACATACACAGTAACAACAGCTCAGAGAGCTGGGGGAGTGTAAGGTAGAGAGGATGGAAAAATGCAAGTACTGTAGATGTAACTTGTATCATGCAGGTGTAAATCAGAAATCAGCAGAAGTAATGGAGTTATGACAAGGTAAACACGGTGTTACAAAAAAAAAAAAAAGCAGGCCCTACATATAGAAGACCTATCATTCAGTCCTGATTGTGTTAACTGATATAATCTTTGCCAGGGAAGATGATTGTTTGTAGAATATGTTAATAATTTTAACTACTTTAAACTTAGTTGCAATTAAAGCACCAGAGGCCTTCCTTTTCCACAACTGGTGTATCAAAAATAGGGAACAATGAAACCAGCAATATTTAAAAAGAAAGCAATCTATATATTGCAGAAAGTTAATAATTTTTCTATGATATATAGACTCCATCTGCCCATTCAGATATACTGAACTCTATACCATTGCAGGTCTATAGGACTTGACACAAATGGGGCGGGGAGTGGGTAAATCATACAGACTGAAACTCAAAAAGTGTCAGAGGGGAAGGTGCTGGAGGCCGATCCCAGCTGGACCAGACTCATCTGGCCGGAGAACTGAACATAAAGACAATTGATTTCAGTATCACACATTTATTTTTGTTTTATATGACATACACGAGGTGGATCATACATTTGTTCATGACCTGTAGAAAAATGCAGAAAGCATAGAAGAGATAATTAACCTAACTGGACAACAGGAGAGAGGTACGTCATTTGTATCTCCTGTACATCTACACAGTGGCTTCTGCTGTTGAAAAAGAAACTTTCCTCATATTGATATATATAGACACGGACAGACATAAAATAAATCTCAAAATAGTCCAGAGAAGGAAAATTAGTGATTACTGGAAGAGATAAACCACACATCTTTATCTCAGAAAAAATAAAACTCCTTAACTGGAGGAATTAATACACCAAAGTCCCCACCTAAATGATTCATCTAAATAAGAGGCTGATTCAGAACAGCTGCATACATGATATTTTCCAAAGGAATGGCGTTTGGAATCAAGCTCTCAGTGAATAAAAACACCCAGATGAAGCACTTCCATAAACTGCACTCCTGCACAAGTGCAGTCACCTCGTCACCAGCCCTGGACTAAACGTCAATTGTGCACATTTATGTATTCCTGAAGCTCTGTTTCATTAGGCATGGTAAACAACCATCCATGACAAGAACCCAGTGCGCCTATTTGCTGTTTACAGAACTTGTCACCAAAAAGGTCAGATACAGAGAAGAAATGTCTGAATAGAAAGAAATTTTGCAATATTCCTTGAGAAAAGGCAATCTCTAGGAGACTGCTCAGCTGTAGCAGACCCTGCTGAGGAACCTCTCTGCATCTGGATGCTACTGCTTTGGGGTACGTAGTGTGTGGAGGGCAGCCTTTCAGACAGAAATTCTCATTGGCTTTTAAAATTAAACACAAGAGTAGGACTTAGATGCAGAATCCAATAAACCATCAAAGCAGAACACAAAACAACAATACAACGTGGTCAGTGTTTTCAGATTTAGTAAAAATGTTAATCACGCCAGTTTTACTGTTTTTCTTCTGGTTTTCCTGAGGCAAATCTAGGTTTTCAGTCAGACTTTTATTTTGCTCCAGGTTAATCTTCAGGTAGGAGACAGTCGTGGACTGTCGCGTACCATCACCAGTGCAGCATACTCACCGCGCTAAGTGTCTTGCCCCAACAGATCTGCAGATGCACTGATTAAAGGTACCTGAATATTCCTCTTGAGCTGCATCTGAGCCACATATACTGCAGTGAGGTGAGAGCAGACAGACTTGTAAGTAAAACTGAGGAATTTTATACCCAAGTTTCCTTAGGGCCATCCCTTCAGCCTCGCAGCAGATTGTCGCTGCCTGTTGGGAGAAGGGAAGGGAGATACAAACCTTTATATTCCTAGCAGAGGAATATGCAGATTGTAAACTCCTTAGAAAAGGGTATTGACATTCCTCAACTACAAAGTACCTACTGCAAAATGTACACTAACCATATCATACAATGTGCATTTTGACCAAATTCCTGTTAGTGCTTCAAGGATTTCTTGAGACAGATCTTGGTAGCATATCCGATCATGCTGAAGTTTTGTGGTTTCATAGCTACACTGGAGTGAGCAGGGCTTTTCATGTTCCCCACAGAAACAGCTTGCTCTTGTCCACAGCTGAGCTTCCTGTGTTGATGATTTAAAAATTAATATTCTGACATGTGACTGTTACAGGTGATATGACGCCCTTCTAGCCTCCACAGAATCTGCAGCTGCTAGTCCACATGCTTCTTTGTGGAGTAACTACATGTGAGTTTTGGTCATCCAACTCTCATAAAGGAAGTAAGGTGTTGTCTCAAACATAAAATAAGAACATAAAATTTCATTCATTATAGTTAGTTAGTATTTTATCTTCAAATTAGATCAGAAGTAATGTTAGAGCTTTGGTTCGGACATCCATCCTTATTTTTTCTTTGTTCCAAGGGGAAAAAAAAAAATGAAAGATTCAGTAAGAAACCTTGGAAGATTTCAAAAGAAATCAGTTCTTGCTACAATATATGTAGATTCTACTATCCAAAAGCAGCTACTAGCAAGTTAAATCCTGTTTTCCATTACATGTCAGCAGTTGTCAAACGCTTTAGCAAGACATTAAGAAACCATTTAAATTTGATACGTCTCCTTAAGGCAGAATGAAGATCTCACTCCATATTTATGCAGCATGTAGGTTCAATGAAATACAAAATCTTGACAGCAGACTGCAAGTGATAACTCTACACAACAGTGCAATGTTAACCCACTGATTTTTTTTTCCATGGAAAAATGGTGGCTTTTTCAAGAAGTAGAAGTTAATGGCTTAGGACTGCACTGGGCAATAGGAAACCACAAAAATGTAATGATAGTGGAAACAATTTCAAACTTTTGGTTTTTCTCCAATTTAATCCTAACATGAAAACAGAGCTTTGGTGCCATCTGGTTGTCATTACCTGAAAATCTTGATTTCTGGGTGATTCAGACTGAGTATATGATGAGATTTTCCAGACAAGTTAATCTGTCCACATCTTCTTCAAAGAAAAGAACTTGACAACTTCAGTTCAAAGGGAATAGAAAAACAAACACCTCAAAGAACACCAGTGAAGACTGATCATTTGCACAAGAGTTCTCAGCATCCACAGATGAATAATAAATTGAAACACTGTAGGGGTTTGTCAGTAAAGCTGTTTTCTGTCCTCCAAATAGTAATATAGTATTTTTAGAAAAAAGCAGCTACAGGTACAAAGGCATACACCTAGATCAGCAACAGTGGTCAAACTCCATTATTACTATGTCGCACTTTCCAAAACAGAATAAAAAGATAATTTTAAAATGCTGCTTAAGATACCTTGCCTTCCACAGAGCATGTAGTGCCAAATTAAAGTCAATGCCTGTATTACCTACCTGTCAAAACAGATACCTCAAGTTTTGTGCTTTACTCATAAGGTAACGTCATTTGTGTTCTGAAGCAGGGCAGAACTGCAGCACTGCTCCCTTTGTGTGTTAAACCCTAGAGGAAGAAAGTAACAACCTACAAGACTTTGGTAGAAGGAATCTTAAGTTTTTGGAAAGTTTTTCTATTTTTGTGCAATGTTTCAGTTTACACACAACCTGTTAATGGCTTGTGGTTTTAAAGAGAATTAAAAAGTACTTTCAAATCACCCTTGATAGGCTTTTTCAATACAAATTCCTTTCAAAAATAAGCTTGCTCAACTATACTTTGACCTGTAGACAAAAAATTATATGGATTATTTTAGATTTTCCTCCAGAATTATGTATCTACTCAGTTACTATGGCAGATACCTCAGATGGCAGTTGCTAGCACATTCTAGCCACATTAGGCAGATTGCAGCTCAGATAATTAGAGTACAATTGACAAAATTCCCATTTTTTTTTCAATTGTTTTCCCCTCCCCTCCTCCACTTAGATGCATTTTTTTTTCTTCTCCAAGGAACACTGCAGTTACAATTTCCCTCGAAACACAGCAACATTTCAAGATCTAGTAAGTAAGGGTCTTCATGTATTCCCTTGAGATTACTGTGTGTTCAAACACAGCGACTCCATGTATGAATACAGGGCTTACAGCAGACAGTCCAGATGCCATCTCAAGTTTGCCAAAAATTCCTGCGTAAATCTGAACATCCATTCATATGCTCTCGTGCATAAATACAAGGGAAGAAATACGGAGAAATATTTGAATGATTCACATTCCCGAATACAAACACTAGAGATAGGTCTAGACATTCCACACAAGACTTCCAGAAGTTAGAAAAATACAAGGAAAAAACAAAACCAAAAACAACCGTGCCTTTTCCATCCAGGCAGCTTTAAGGTTTTTCATATTAAATTTTAAATCCTAAAATTCAAAGAGATCAGAGACTCCTAACTAGAAATCCAAAATGAAACACCAACTACTTCAAAAACACTTGTAGTTGTCTCTCTGTTTTCAGTAACTTGCTGTATTTTTTGTTTGATAACAGTACTTACGCTTACCTGGTTTAACCAAAAGCATGAACAGAAGAGTATGTTCTGCTTCCAAACAGTATTAATGAACTACAAAGTGAAAATCCATCTCAAATACTGTCATTACCAATTTTCCTCCCTACACGCATCAGGAAGATTTAAGGCTCCAGGCTGCAGATCCGGTACTATGGAAATTTGGAAGTGGTAGAAAGAGACATCATAATTGCTGGAAGACTCCACTGGTAAGAACGAAACAATAGAATTTCACTATGAAAGGGACTAAACCTGAGCACAAAGCAGAAAAATTAATCTGAGTTCCTTTAGTCAGTGGAAGGATTCTGATTCTCACCTGTAGGAATGGATAAGCAGAAGGGAAAACTACTTTGGGTCAGGCTTTATGAGACAGTAATGAAGATTGCCTTAGGAAACTCAAAATTGTATCATTCATATTTTAAATTCTAGGAAATTTCACTCTTCTCATTTCTACAATAAGAAAACTAAGTATAATCAGTCTTGCATGAGGCTGTAAGAACTTTAATTTTCCTTTTACCCACTTACAATTCACGCTGCAGATGTGCGGATCTCAGCTGAAATGGCCATCTCTTTATCTCATGGTACATAGGTTGTATTGGCACAGTTTGATCTCAGATTGTCTGTGGATCTCAAGTGCAGTATTGCAACCTTGCTTCCCAGGAGTAGTGTGGGAAACAAATAACGAAGAGAAGCATAATAAAAAGGAACAACATACCCATCAGGATTTGACTTCCTGAGGCCGCAGAGCACGTGAACATTCCCCACACAAAAACTCTCAGTACTGCTTCTCCTGTCCAGGCCATGTACACCAAGTTACAATAATCCAAGAGACCTCCTGGGTTACAGTTGAGTTAATTCACAGTTAGCTAGCTGGCAGGCTTGTTAAGAACTTGGAAAAAAAAAGTTCAATTTGTTTCCATCCCAGACCAACCATGTTTTCTTCAAGTCTTGAGGTTTGTCCAGGAGGTTTGTGTATTTCCGTAATTCCATTGCAGTAACATTAATAATTAAATTGCACCATCTGCTATGCGAAATTGTGTCCAAAGGGCATGAAACAACTCATGATATCCGCATTAAATAAGTGGATTTGTACCAGGCAAAGACCTTTCTTCTTCTGTTAACGACAAAGTTGTTGAGGTGGCAACAAACTGTCCCACAGGCCAAATGACTTCGTTCCTTTGAAAAGAAATCTCAGAGTGTTCCAGTAATGTTGAAATCTCTAATTGGGAAAAACAGATTTGGGCTCAGGAGGTCTTGTTCTAATTTAAAAGCACGCTAATGAATGAGACTACTTCTGCAGGAAGCATACTTTCCAGTGTGACTTACAGATCACAATCCTTTGTAACTTTTAACTATTCAAAGCAACCGGACTGGATGTGGGATTTTTGGGGGGTAGGCTAATCATTTCAATGTTAACGATTATTTTTTTCCATTTCAATCCTTCATAAAAAACACAGCATCTAAATGGTATCTAAATGGTCGTTCAGCAATTAAAATGCTTCAGAAAATAGTTAAGGCAGTACCTTAAAAGCAGACAATAACAGCAATGTAATGTTTACAGACAGACAGGCAAGGAACATAGGTAATGGACAAGGATCATAGAGATGACTGAAGCAAGTCCAAAAAATACCAAATCCAATCTGACAAGTGAAAAGTGAAAAATCTAACTTGTACCAAATGCAAACTTTTCTCCTGTAAAGATGATAAAAATGCAAGGTTAGTTGTTCATCTATGTGGTGTAAACGTTTGAGAAAAATCAAACTATGACATTTCCAGGTGATGCAATACTATACGCTGGATTTTTAATCTTGCATACCATAGCCAGGCCATAAAGCTTAATGAGCAATTCTAGAGTAAAACACACAAGACGACAACTATGCTCTATTCATGTATCCACACACTGTCTTAGCTTACATGCTTCCTTGCAAAAAGCACATGTACTTCTTACATGAGGTAGGTAGTTTCAGTATTCTTAACAAAGCAGACAGTCTTGAGAAACTGAAGTGCCATTAAAAATTGTAATTCACAGAAAATACTCTTAACAGTCAACTTTGCTCAAGAGGTAGCAACAGCTCCATTCTGCAGCAGTTGATCTTTTTTTCCAAGGTTGTATTTTTAAATGTGGTGCACTACACAGAAACAGTCCAATTTAGAGTTAACATAATTGCATGCATAGAAAAAGATGGCTCTTAAACTGCTGGATGCATAATTTCCTATTTAGCCACTTATCAAAATGGACATTTTTTCTGTTCATTGCTGTGAGAGATTCTAGAGCCAATATTGGTGAGCAGACGAGTTAAGAACTAAATCAGGATCAAGCCTTACTGGATTCTATAGCAAAAGATTCTCCAGACAAAACAGTAATCACTCATCACCAAACTCTGACTATAAGCCAAGCACTAGACTACCCAGCCATTCTCAGTTCTGTGCCAGCAGCAATGATGAATTTCTCATTTTTGCTTGATTTGTTCACTCAATGAAGGACTAAGGTATGAGGAATCTGTTCCATGCTGTAGCTCTCGCAAAATGTTATTTTCTTTGAGAGCCATTTCCCATCAAGCAAATGAAAACTAGCCTGCTAAACTTTCAGACCAACTGAAATGGATGGTAATACCATAGAAATGGAAAAGGTGGAACTTTAGGGAGCCAGAAAAAAAGAACAACCACCACTAGCACCCCCTAAGGTATTTTCATAACTGAAGTTTTGCCCTACATTTGAAAACGGATACATTTTCTTTCTCTTATTAGAATTAAGTATAGCTAGGTGTATTTTCTGTCCATCTCTTTAACTCTGCATTAACCACACAATAAAGTTGATGTAACCTGAGTGTTATCTGCTGAAAAAGTTTTCAAAATTGTTAATAATAGTAAACAATATGATCAGTTCTGTCACATACTCCAGAAACATTATTTATCCTGGAAATGAAGTGTTAGAAAAGGTCCTGGTTTAGGTTTATCACCAAAAATACAGACAAAACAATTAACAAGTTAAGAAACTTCTTAAAAGTCAAGAAACAGCATCAACTCTTAACAGTGGCATGTGTGTCATGAGAATTCCGGTTTTGTTGGGGATGACTTATGGTAGACTGAAAACCATTTTACACATACCTGAGAGCAGCTTCTCTGAAGTGAAGCTTGCCTGATTTCCACAACAATATACAAGGTCTATTATTTCTTAACTATTATTTTTCCTTTGTGAACAACTCTCAGCCAGAATTCAAAGATCACTTGGCAACATTTAAAAGAGAAAGTATATGTGCTACCTAATAGCATGCAAACACAGAAAATGCATATTCATTACCTTCCATTTTAAAAACACTGCATTCAGGGAGCTTGGTTTTCTTGTATTAAACACATTCAGGGCATAACACAAGTTCATATATTCATATATTTTCCAGAGAGCTTTCAATCATGCACCACAGACAAAGCTGAGAAATATCCCAAAACCAAGCCATTAGAATGGCAAACAAAACCATCCATTAGCACCATTAGCTCTCCTCGACAACATAAACCATAACCACATCAGAACCAGCTCATTTCCCAACCTAGAAGAAAACCACAATGTAATCACTCAGCAGACCAACAAAGAGTAGCAGAGAAGGAAATTCAGGACTTCATTTGCTTCCCTCAGAAAGATCAGAAGAAAAATTTCAGTTCACCACTAAAACAACAATTATTTTGAGATTTAAACACCTTGTCTGGTCACAACATTGTTAACACAAGGTATTTGCTTCAAAACTGGAGAGGACAAAAAGTTTTCATCAGCAAACCCATGATACTGTGCAGAAATGGTATGTCAGCATCTAAGAAGAATTTGTACCACTTTTTATAGTGTGGACTACTATTTTTCAGCAAGTTAAACGTATTTATTAAAGGAATAGAAGGGTATAACTTCTGGTGTTTGTTGCTTCTTTTTATGATGTTTCTCTACAAGACAGTAGACTTACAAATGGAATGAAATGTCCTGATAGGGACCAGTGTTGACTAAAAGACATAGTAAGACCAAAATGAATTTTCTATGCTGCCCTCCAGAGAATGCTATAGTTGAATGCCATAGCTTTCAAGTTCAGCTCTAAAGAAACGTTTTTCTTACATTACTACCCTGAGTATTTCAGCAGCATCCAAAAGAATTTATACTCACGTAGTAATGGAAATTTGACATAACTGAGAAACTAGGATCCAGAAAATGATCACTTCTGCTCTCCCAGAAGAAAGAGAATGATAATGGCTCCTAAAGACCAGCAAAACCTGGGGCCTTACTGTAGCTGTCTCTGAGAGGAAGAGCAGGTGATAAACCTAGAAGACAGGACACATTCCAGAATATAAGCGCCTCTTCCAGGTAAGGACAGCTCCGAGCACTGTCAACATGTGAACACACAGACCACATTTAAAACGTGAAACAAAAACCATGCTATATGGTCCACCAAGAACACAGAGTTTGTAGTGAAATTTATTGTTCTGCTTCCTAATACAATAAGCTACAAGGTACATACAGTATAAAACGAGAACGGCCACAAAGCAAAGGTGATAAACATTCTGTGACAGTACAGTGGAGGTAACATCTGTCTAAACCTTCCACTTTATCCCACAAACAGCAGCTAAAACTACTGGCCCTCCCCTCCCCCCCCCCCCCCTTCAAAAATATTAAAAAGTAAACTGTCTCTCTCACTTAGGAGCAGTGGGATTTTTTTTTTTTTGAGGGCACTGGTTATTTGCCAATATCTCAAAAAAATTGCTGAAACTAAAATAACAAAAGAAAAACTGTGAAGGTGGGAGTGACATGACCCATGCAAGATGCTCATGACACCTTGGTTCACATCTCCTCAGAGCAAATGGCCTGTAAAGAAAGGAAAAGTTTGTTACACCAAGTAAAACAGCAGCTAAAATGGTCAGAGTTAAGATACGTATAGTAAGCAAAATCTGAACTAGACAGGACCAAGCATGCAGCTAAGCCATTCTTATAATGAAAACACTTTTCCTTTTAGCGGGGTTTGGAGACTCTGATAGCTGACAATTCTTCTCCTTTAATTTTTAGATGGTGACAGGGAATGCACACTGAAAAGTGCACAGCTGACACCTACTATATATGGTTCCAAATCAAATAATCTTGTCTGGGAGAACTCTAACACAGACAAGACCTGCAACCTCAACACTCTGAAAAACCCAACACCCAAAAACACCTAAAAAACAAACAACAACAAAAAAATAAAACAAATGAACAAAAAAACAATACCAAGGCCATAAACATGCAAAACCGCCATATACTTACCTTAAAGGCACAAAATTCCCATTAACCACTTTTTCATATATACTTGGTACGGTTGAGGGCTCTCTCAGCAAGATGACCACTTTCATCTGTTATCTTCTCCCAATCTGTTTGTCCAACAACAAAACCAATGGCCCTTTTCCTGTCTGCATCTTTTTTTTCTTCTAGATCTGCCCACCGCACCTATGGAGAACATACTATCAGTAGGACAATCCCTTATGAACTTCTGAGACACATCTAAGCTTCCCACTGCAGATGAGAGTATAAGAATTCTAGTTTGTACTCATTTGAATTCCAACAGGTAATTATTTTGTTTTCTGACGAGTACAGGTGGAAATTGCACCAGTTACATTGTTTTTAATAGAATGTCATGAATGTTCAATGAAGTAGGAAAAAAGGTACGTATGATTAGCATTTTCCATTTCAATGCTATAGTTCTGAAAGATGAAGAATCACTAGAGTTACTTTTTTATGCAAAGCAATGCAGGAAGAATTATCAAAGATTCATTTAGTGTCTTCATTTCTGTACAACCTGTCGTTCAACTGCACAATGGAAACACCTAGGAGAAGACTAAGAAACTACAGCAAGAGAGCGTAAAGAGCAACTCAGTAGTGACTGACTGAATGAGGGTAAAGTTTTCTTTATCTTCTGTGACAGATTTTTATTTAAAACTTTTTACTGATTCTTTCTACTAAATAACGTCTTTGTGCACTGGTTGCCTCCCATCTTTATGGCTCTTCACTGTCATGCAGATCACTTGCACTCATCCTGTTCAAACACACACAGTCACTTCCTCACCCACAAACCCAGACATGATGTGGGGCCACGGGTAGGGGAGTGTAACTGCAGGGAGGGAGGAAGGTGATGATCAATGGCCACTGTCCAGGAACTCAACAGCAACACACAACTGCAGGACAAGAGAAACAGCAAGTGAAGGAGCTCTTCCCTGACATCCTGCTGACGCCTATTCAAACTGATCTGTTACTTTTGGACATACCCGTATCACCTTCCTGCCAGCACCCCCCTAATTCCACATTCTAATGGAACTTCCTCAAATATTCATACTGATATGCAATGCCCGCTTTCTTCCACCATCACTTCCTCTGAAAACGTCTTAGTAACTCATTTTCTCTCACACACTGTTCAGTACTACCCGTGTTTTCTACTTGACTTTACAAAGCAAACCAACAAACCCAAACACGGACAGTCAACTCAAACTACTTTTAGGGGCAAAGTTGAATGAACTGCATGGCTGATCAAGTCATTCATTAAAAAATAAGTATGAAAAATAACTTAGCTGCAAAATCAACTGTAGTCTGTACAAGACCCACAGTTCCTTATCAGCTTTAATACAGAGTTAGCTGTAACAGGTACTTCTAGGAGATTTGTATACATATACACACATCATTCTCTCCTCCCTCCCTGGTTCCTTACAATTTCCTTGAAGCTAATATAACAAACTCCACATACTTTTAACCTCATGTTTTGTTTTAAACAGATTACTACTACATATATTCACAGTGGATAGAGATGGAAATCCAGACAGTTGAGTATCTGCTTGAGTACAAAGCTTATGGCAGAAGCGATGAATTAGAAAGCATGTCCAAGTATCTTTATCTAGTAGCAAATATGCTTCTTCACATACTGTATTGTTTGCACAGACGCAAATTATGTTACTTTTTTGTTTGTTGTTCTTTCATTTTCAGCAAAGGTTCATGGGACATATAGAAAACATATAGAAAAGCAAACTACAAAAAAATTAGTCTATAGTTATTAATGTTAGCTATGCTCTGAATGTAAGCTTGTATATTCTTTTCCACCACATAGTGGTATTTGTGATAATCCTAACATTTAAGAATATGGAAGAATACCAATGTGCTATCCATGTCAAATGGTAAATTTTAGCATGTTGTACCAGTCAGGTTTGAAGATGTAATTCTGAAAGCAAATGCTTGTCTGTTTTGGAAAAAATAAGTATCCTACCTATTACCTCTTTCATCTTCCTCCATGATTTTTAAATTTTTTTTCCAGTGGTATTTGAAAATATAGCAGTTTATGCTCAGAACAGAAGTACATATACAGTGGCTGAAGCCACCTTCTTAAACATCCTCTCCCAAGCTATATGCAAGGTATATGCAGGAGGTAACTTCAAGGTTTTACTAATAACGGACCTACATAGTTGATGTTTTCCTCAGCTGAATCTTTTTGAAAGTTAAGAACAGTGAACTGTTTCTCTGCCTCCTTATTATAACACCTAACAAAAAAAAAATAGTTTAATAAAGTCATCAGCATCTTGCCTTAGAACATACACTGTATATTGCACCATTTAATCACACAATGTAAAGCCTAAAAAAAGGACTCTACACATTCCTCTGAAACAAAGTGCATCTTCTTCCTCAGCACGAATTGTGACATGACTCCATTCTCAATCTCAAAAGCCATGCCACGCGTAATTAACTTTCATTATCTACAACTCCTCAATTCACTATACATAATCTGTTTACCTCTGGAACACTCTGTTCTCCAAAATATTCTCCTACAGAATCTAATGGAACATAAAAAGCGAGTCAATGAAATTCCCGTATTCATATACATTGACTTGATACAAACTCTTTATCCCAGAAACCGTTTAATGGTCATCTACAGAAAGTCATTTGAAAGTTTATTACCCTTTTCTTTCCAGGTTCAGAAGCACGAGTATCATAGTCATCTGGAAGCTGTAGATAATCTTCCATTCTGCTGGCAATGGCTTCCCAGTCACGTTTTCTTTTAGTGCCAGTCCGCAAACCATCCAGCTTGTCTGAGAACAAACACAGAGCCTCAGAGTTAAAGGAGATTATTATTCCTATTATTCACACAAACAAGACGTGAGAGGAAATATTTTCAAAAGAATGATCAGCAGAACTTGTACATCCAGCTTATCTTGACAGGCAGTATGATGAGAGTTGAAATAAACTAGAAGACTCAGCACCATTTTCAAGTTTTATTGATCTTTCACATTAACTGCGTGGCAACAACACTCAGTCTTGTTATTTGTACGAGGGAGAAAAGCTTGTTTTTCTGGATGCTCATACCATATAGAGTCTGTACTTACAAGTACAATACAGCCACCCATAGCTCTTTAAGGAACTACAGATCCACCTGTTCTATATTAGAACACAAGACCAAAGCTGTAGCATCTCTCCCAGATTTGGGGTTTAATAATGTGTCAATCATTACACACATGCAATATCAGGGAATAAGTGACGATCGTATACTTTTACGCATTGAAAACAAGTTTTTGAGGTTCTGTTTCTGCTGACAAAACCGTCCCCTGAAACCCTGATCTCCCATTTTTCTTCTCCCTGCAAGGAAGAACCACCCCAAAAAATTCTCCAGGTCTGGAAAAAAAAAAAACAAAAACAAACAAACAAAAAACTCGGATTTTTTTGTTTCATGGTGCAAGAAGTCAGTCACAAATATTTGAGAAGTGTGCTTGTCCAACAGCCATCATTTTCTTCTTTTTCTTATTGAACAAATAAATGCATGAAGAGAAACAGTTCCATTCCTAAGTTCTAAAATTTTGTTCCTCTTTAGACACTTATTTTCAGTGAAAAAATAACACCTTCTTGAAATTATGTGGTCAATTGCTTTTGGAAAGGAGTTGAAAGAATTACTCATTTTAAGATTATGAACAGTAAGACATGAAAATGAAAACAGGCTTCACAAGTCAAAGTAAATCCTACTACTAATTGTGTTGCTGTATGCTACCATTTCATAAGCCCAAAACTAGGCATATGCAGAAGGAACACTAAGCTTGTTATGTTCTGTAGGTCGTTTCCAGTGATGTCAATAACAGTGCTTCAAAAGTTACCGCTGTAATTAAATTTACCCACCAAAGGTCTCTGAAATAAACCAAGTACAAAGCAACATATTTTCTGGAGAGCAGAAGAGGATGTTCAAGAGTATGTATTTAAAGAAGATCAGTTCAGAGATGAGGCTTTTTACTTAATATTGGAGAGAGAAGAGCAACAACAGAGAGGATGTGAGGCAATGGTGATGTAGACATGATACTAAAGTTTCAGTGCCATGACCTGGTGAAGTAATTTCTCTCTCATACAACTCTAAAGTTTTTAAGAATCCACTTGTGCCCCATTTCTCTAGAACAGATACAGAACTTCTTCCAAGGAAACATTTTAATGCCTCTCTGAAAACAAAACAGAAAAGCAAGAAAAACAAAACCCAAACCAAACAAATCAAAGAACAACACTTAAGAAAACTGTGTGCAGAGTATTTGTATCTGTTACATGATATCTTGTGACATGATTCATTTAAGGTTCTTCTTTGCTCTAAGTTAAATCTGCCAAGTTTGAAGCTCAATCTCCACAGAAAGCTGGTACTTCCTCTAGAAGACAAAATTAATTTACAAAACATTCCTCTGTTACTCCAGCACACGGCATACTCATGCTATTCCTCAGTATTACTCTCAGATCGATCAGTGTAAAACATTCACAGAGTAAGGGTTACAAGAAAAAGAAGAGGTATTTAAAGGGATAGCAACAAACAGATTGAGGAACATTTAGGAGCATAAAGAACTAGAAGTTCAGGAGCTCTGCTGACACTTATGCATAACAGACATATTCCTGTTGGAAGGCAACCTGCTATGATGCAAGCATATCTTATTTCCAGTGTGCCACTCCCTGCTGCACACAGACCAACTGAACGCAGTCCCCAGAAATGTGTAACTCATAACCAGGGGAGTTCAGGAGGCATTCAGCATATCAGTTTCCCTCCGTCCCTTTTTGTTACTGCTATACAGAATTTATTTTAAAATGTTATCTCCTTCCATTTGAAGTTGGATTGCCTTCCTTTCCAGAGATATCTGCTTCCACCCATACTATCATGGTTCACATGCAGCAGACAGACTCTAAGGAAACGTCAAAAGCCTACCATAAAATATTTCTTTTTTTTTTTTTTCCTGAAAACAAGACAAGGTGTCATTTTGTAACAAAGGTGCTTGTGAATATTTATGGCAGATGATTACTGAATGTTAAACTATCAAACAAATAACCATTTCAATTTTAAAAGCAACGAAACAGAGTTTTTGAAAATCTGTAGAATGAAAAACTCACCTTGATAATTTTAATAATAGCTTCTGAAAGTAAATTGCTTTCTTTGCTCAAACTAAATGAATCAATCGACTACTTTTTTGCCTCTTATACAAAAGCTACAAAGTTTTAAGTGAAAGGTTATTTGCATTCCAGAGCAAATTTTACAATGTTATCAGACCTTCACCTAGGGTAGAAGTAATTTCTCCTTTTGTAGAAGTTTGTCCAGCTCACCACTAAGCCGCACTTTGAAACAGAGTACAGTACTAAACGCTTAACATAGTCAAATTTTAAAAACATTAGTCCATTTCTCTAGGTTTAAGAGCCTGAGTGTATGATGCACTGAGACAGACTGAAACAGTAGTGACTAGATTTTAAAATAAAAACGTGGCTTGCAGTCACAACACATAAGGAAATGCTATACCAGCATACATAGTCAGAGGAATGCACCAATCCTGCCAAAGTAAATTTGAACTAAAGCAAGTGCTCTGGGGCACACAGCATGGTGACTGGCACAAGTCAGCACTGCAGCTAGAAGAGCTCACGCTTTTCAGACCTTTTCTAAGGCTTTCTGCGATTAGTAAGATCTTGTGTCCTCCTGTAACAATATCTATTCAGAAAGAAAACCAAAATGCAAAAGAGGACTTACAGAATTATTTTTGGATAGGCAACTTAGACAACCTCTGCAAATGCATGCCCACTGGGACTAATGCAATAAACCTAATGGGCAGGCCAGCTCCCAGGAAATAACCCAACATGGGAATGACAAATGCATACCACAGTTTACACGCCTTCCAGGAAATAATTTTGATATGTCATCTACTGAAATGGGCCTGTGAATAACCAAACAAATTCTTACTGCGAGTTAAATATAATTATTGCTCACAGACTGCAAGTGCTTACAAAGCATACCCTGAGCTAAAAGCTGTCTGCCCTCACAAAGTAGTTTTTCAAAAATAAATAAACAAAACAGCATTTGTTACGTAGGAATGCCAGGCTTTTTGTAACATATGTTCTGTCAGAATTTAATCTGTAGTTCTATATATTTATAAATATGAATCTAGAGGGTAGTTATGAAAGTAAAATTGTGAATACAGATTTAAAGAAAGACCTTCTCAGCACCTGTGACTTACAGTCTGCTAAGATCCAGTTGGTTAACTGATTGTTACTATTCCAGTAGCCTTGCAAGTAATTTATTTTAGAGTAAAATTGACTTTGCTGCTCTCTCCCAGTTTTACATTTATGTTAACTGGAGACCATATAAAAATCCTCTTGCGTTTTCTATTATGGATTTTCCACATGGAAAGAAAGTCAGCACAATTCCGTCGTTAGCAGTATTTGATCATGAATGAGGTAGATTTTGACAGCTATCTGTAGATTTCTGCTGTAGCCACAGTCCCCACATTACTAGAAACTACCCATAAAAACTTTTAGAACATACTCTGGACTCCTGCCATACTTATAAAAGGCATGGGATGACTTATAATTATCTCTATGCAGCGCAACACATCTGCTCCTACTTAGTATTTTAAAAAGAGTCTGTATTATTTGGAATAACACACATCAGAGCCCTGCATTCTTCAACAATGCACAGTTGGAAAAAAATCATTACAAATTTAAGAAATAATCTTAAGATACATAAAGCAATTAAATTGTATACCAAGAATGCAGAAAAATCTTTGTCTTGAACTGCCTAGCTGTTCGACATGCTGCAAGCATTGAGTATGAGTCTCCTCCAGTTTTACTGCAGATGCCACAAAGTCAATATATTCCACAAATATTTAAATGACTTAAAAGAGAGCACAGTGGCAGAAGACATGGTGCAGCTAAGCAGTTAGCAGCAAGAGATGAAAATCTGCTTTATGTAAGCCAGAACTTCTGATGCTATTTCTGTTGTACAAATGTGATTTTGATAATTGGAAAGTAATCATACACAGGGCTGTACCACATACAGAAGACCTCAAAAAATGCTAAGACATACTGTATCCCACTCAGGTATTTGTTACTTCTCAGAGGTGTGATAAAAAAATGATAGTTTTACGCACTTCCCATTCATAAAATCTTGGCTTAATACCATTACTGTTCACTAGGGAAAAAAATAAAACAAAAAATCCCACAAAAACATTATGACTAAAAACGTCTTTCCACGTGTACATATTGCATCATATCCATGGTGCCTGCATTTCAATCTGAAGGTCGCTTTTCACTTTGATAGAACTGTAATATTAGCACATATACACAATGCAGCCAGCAGCACTAATCAGTACAAAAGTGCAGCAAACATCATGCCCTTTGTAAGTCCTAGAAAGTCCATTCTGCATGCTACTAGGAAAAATTCTAGTACCCTCCTAGAATTTGAAATGCTTAATCAACTTATTAATACATAACTCGTTGAAAAGATGAAGCCAATTCATTCACAACCAATTTCAACATATGGTACTTCTCTGTCCACACACATGCCAGTTTTGGAAAGTAAGATGCATCATCAATACAGTTTTACCTACTATGCAAGTCTCCAAGAAAGTGAGTAGTTACTGACGACACTTATGCTTGAGAAACACATATGCAGTATGAACAAGAATGCAGTGCAATGTAAGTTGACTCTTCACTTTTTATAATACAGAGGAGATGAATAGAAAATAGCAATACCATTTTAAAAAATTTTACAACACAATACCTTCCTTGAACAGATGGAAGAACAATTAATGAGTATATAAAGCAGTGATGGTTAGAAAGTCATAATTTCCGTGCCTTTGGTGGCAGAGAGAAATTCCTTTTCTGTATTGAAGCTTTTGCAGTTTGAGATGTGTATGAAACCAGTACATTTATTTGTCTTTGGCAGGGAGGCACAGTGAAAATGGAAATTAAAGTTTTGCAAATATCATCAGATACCAACTATAAGAAACAGGAAAAAATAAATACCCACCTAGCTTTGCCTCAGAAGTGTCCATCTCCCATTTGCTTTTCGGAATGTAACCCTAAATCATACACAGAGAGAAGCTCGGAGGATTAGAGAGAGCAACACATGCATATCACTTTTGAACTGGAAACAGCATTACAACGGGAGCTTAAGGTATTTCTTTTTGTAAGGCACAATTCTTGTTATCAGATGAAGGAAACAAGTTACTCAGTATTTCAGAACTTCTGCATCCACTCACTTCCCTTTCAGTAAGTGACTTCAGCAGCCCTTGCACATCATTACAAGAATGCTGCTCTGCCAACACAGAACTCCAGAATGAGTCTAACAGATAGCAATGGTGCTGTGTGCAGTTACTAGATTATAATATCCCAAGAGGCAAAGTTATAGAGACACAATTTATCAGGCATTAAGAATATTCAAGGCTTTACAAATGCAAAAGTTACCTTAGTCAAATGTAAAATACACCTTAGTCAAATGTTTTTAATATATTTACAGATTTACTACACACAAGTTTCACTTAATAATCCTTTCAGATGATCATACTAAATTCTTGTATGAGTAGTCAGTCCACAATTTTTTTCTAGTTTAAATGAGGTAGTATCTGATGAAACTGAGATTTAATCGTTTTTTTTCATTTAAAAATATCCCTCATTATGGTTCAAAGACTATTTCCAAACACCTTTTCCCTACATTTTACATCACACATTCCTTACATCATATATTTTACATAAAATAATCTTTAGCCAGTTCATTCCTTGCAAATGAAAATAATATTAAATTTGGCAAGAAAAAATGTTTTAGGTATTTTCTTGTGGTCTTTTCATTTTATACTCTTACACAAATAAATCCTTGCTAAGCAATTCTTTGTAACTCATATAAGTAGTTTTATTCCTAATCTGAATAGCTGAAATTTTCTCTGCAATCACATAAAAATCTCACTGTGGTGAAATGGAACCCTTGTGAGAGTTTCAATGTTTTAATGATTTTTAATATGGAGGGAAAAGAACTACTCTAAAAGATTTCAACAAGAAACCAAACAATCCACAGACAGTTTTAATATACTAATTCCTTTCCTGCTCTATTTATAGTTTGTCTCCACTGTGAACACCTGCGTATTCGTTAATGCTGAGTTATTAAATCAGTGTACCATGACAGAGAGCTACACTGCTTTTGTTTAACGTTCAGCATTGCTCTTCTGAAATTTTTTACGGATTTTATTTTTCTATTAAGCACGTATCGGTGATTTAAGATTATAAAATTTCTCTATTTTAATGTTTTTAATCAAGTCTGTAGTTAATACAAACTAAAACAGTTTGTGCTGCAGTATTTCATTGTGACAAATAAATAAATTTCAGGTATATATGTATATTTATACTTTTCAAAGATGTTGCACATTAAAATATGCTCAGAAAAGTTACACCACAGCTAGGAGCATGTATCGAACAAAGCAGTGTGTGATACATTGGTGAGAACACCAAGTTAAATGCGTCAATAATTCATACCATCAAGCACAGAAAAGCAAGAATTGTCTGAATGCTTCAAACAACCCTATGAGAGTTGACAATAGCAACAGAAGAGTGACTTTGATGGTGTGAAATGCCCTAATGTGTGCTGAATCTGTATAATCTCCCAGTCTTCGGATAGGATAAGAGAAGATTCACACTTCATCCTTTGGTACAAAACAGTTGGATATTTCAAGGACATTTTCCAGATGGAGCTTGAGACCTCTCTTTTTCCCCAGGATTAAGAGAAGTACAGGATAATGAAATGAAGAACCTTTAACAACTGTTCTCAAGAAGGCGACAGACACCAAATGCTTTTCTGTCTGACATACCTCTCTGAAATCAGCCATGTGACTGAATGGCAAAGATTACATACGGCAGATTATTCTTTACTGGTTTTCATCTCTTGTGAATTGGAATAGAAAACATTCTTTTACGTATTTTACTTTTATATATTAATGATTTGCACAGTTTCCACCACCATGCTTTCTCCTTGTCTTACAAAGAAAAGGCCTGTTCTTATGATGTGCTGTGCAACAGGACACTCCCCAGAGCCCATAAACACACACACAGAGTTATGCACAGATTTCTCTCAAATGCTAAAAGACAACTTTCTATTCTAGATATAACTCATTTTCAAGAAATGAGAAGCTAGCAGCCATATTCTTGTAAACATGGATGCATCTTTAAAGAGTTCTAATCCCACTTTATGCAGTCTCATACTCTGTGCCAGTGAATAATTTAGTAGAGAATGAGTCATATTGCTAAAAAGAGAAGACCGACCAAAAAAAAAATCAAAAAAACACAAAACAAACCAAAAAAAACCACAAGCAAACCCTCAAACCAGATGTTTATTAAAATCCACTCTTCCTAAATTTTATATTTGTTATTCTGTATTTCATCCATTTTCTATACTACCACTCATGAGGACGAGTAATTTTCCATCAAGAGAATGGACTTTGCTCATCCCAGACATTTTTGGTTACTTCCTGTTTATAGGAATTTAACTGCTTGGTTGTGGGAACCAGGGTCTGACACATTCAACTCTTCAAGCGCTAACCAGTTGTAGCTCCAACACATACCAAGAAGTTACATTCAGAGGCCTTCTGCAGCCTTTTAAATACATACCCAAAAAAGCCAGCCCACAGAACTCATCTCTAACCTCCACTCATCCAAGAGATCTAATCCCTCAGCTTGGAAATACCTACTGACAAAGTCAGAAAGCCTCGGCAGAGAAAAAATTTTTTGTAACTGTTGTCATATACTATGACAGTTGAGACGAGTTCTTTAGACGTGTGAAAGAAAATAAGCTAAATGAATCTTTGCCCATTCTTCCCATCCCTCCACTTGGTATGATACTTAGACAAGCTGGAAGAGAGCACTATAGTGTACCGTAACTTATAAATAAACGTCTGCAAGAGGCATGTTGCCTTGATACTCTGATAATGCTGTTTGTGGCATACACTCGCAGATTATTTAGAAAAAAAATCAGATACGAATAACATGATTTGACATTAAAGTTCTCTTAGAAATGTTTAAGAAACAAATGACTATAGATGTGTGTATTAAAATTGCACTGCTAAGAATGGCAATGGGTTGGCATTTACAAGATCGAGACTCTCCCTCAGACATATTAAAAAGCATTTTGTTAGAGATGGCTGATGTGTCTCCTACCAGTTCACTCTCTTCTTCCTCTGCTGCATCCTTCTTGGCTTCTTCTTTCTGGTCTTCAATATTTGCATCAAAATCCTCCATCTCCACCTGTTACAAAGCACAAGCACAGACTTGCAAGGCACTGCTTGACTTCTAAGTCTCATCTTTTTAGTAGGTTAAGCAGAAGAGTCCAAGCTCAAATAGAAGAGGAAAGATGGAATTAATTTTGGCAAGCACTATGTTGCAATTTATATGAATGCTGGCTCTACTTCGGCTTTGTTCAGTGCAGGTTCCCTTCTTGCTGGAGTGTGGGGAAAGTAGCAATATTTTGTTATCCTCCTTCACATGAATTCTTCATGCTACCAGTATTTGTAACAGTAAAAATACCTCACTTGTTTCATATACAATCATGTTTCAAAACCTGAAATTTCATAAGATCTTAAACTTATCACTTACACATCACTTGAATGGCACTCTGTATAGAATGCATCTTTATCAAGCCTCTGTCTTCAGTATTTAATTATCACAGTGGAGATTATTAATCACAGAGACTAATGTAACACAAAAAATGGATGTTTTAAAACACATCTAACCCTGCCAATCTAATGGAAAACTTTCTGGGGCCCACATCTCTAACGGTAATTCATGTGTATACTCCGAAACGCCTGATACTCTGATATACATGCAGTTATGAAAATCATTAGTAAAATCTTGATGAATGTATCAGAGTAAACCCCTAATAAACACCGCTTCTCTGGGTCTACTTGAGAGCTGAAACTTTAGCTCTCCTCTTGAAGATGACTATTTTACAATAAAAAGTATCTGTAGAGTAGAAAATAACCTGCTGAGATCACGACAAGCTGCAAAGAGTCAACACCTTTCCTACTTCAGCAGGTCAACAGTTTCTATGGACATAGCAAGAGCTGTTCTGACAGCAACATGCAGCTCTTGTACATTCAATACAATCATTAACATAGTAGTTTACTTCCAGAGGTCCTGAACTGTCTGTCAAAGAAGAACACAACAATACAGAAAGATAACATATCCAAGATATATGTCATGGCAAACCATAAATGGAAGAAAAGGTAGCATTCCTCTACAGTGTAATCTTCTGCTAAACACATTTTATTTACTACTTCTCTGCACAGGTCTGGATTTCACAAAGCAGGGATCCAGAGCAGTTATCAGCTATTTCTCAAACTGTGAACCACTAAGCTGAAAAGGTGCCAAGGTTTCTATGAGGGAGCAAAAATACTCTCTAATTGCTACTAAGCAGTTGCTAAAGTGGCTTCAACTCTTCCTCAAAGATGCACAAGCTGGGGCTCCAAAAATGACTTAAAAATTAGCATGTGCCTTTGCATTTAAGTAGTTGATAAGAATAATGGAATACACTTAACTAACAACAATTCCATCTTTCTATAGTGCCAAGTATATTGCAATCCTGTTTGTCATCATACCTTCCTCTGCTTTATTTTTCCAGTATAGCTACATCTCCATAGTTTGTCATTTTAACAAGATGAGATACTCTTACCTCTTCAATAGCAGCATCTTGCAATAGAGAACGAATGTCCAGGCGCATCATGTGACGTGGCGCTGCCTCCCAGTGATCAGACATCTAAAAAAAAAAAACACACAAAAAAACCCAAAACATAAAAATGAAGCACCTCCAAAAACATAAGAGATTGAACAGAAAATTGGGCTTCTTATCACAAGAAAAGATCTATCTGCACTTAAGTCATTTCAGTCAATCCTGTGAAATAACTACCAGCTCATCTTAGAAGAAAAGTGTAGGTATTATGTAGACTAAAACAAGCCAAGTTTTCCAACAACAGCAGGAGCGAAAACAAAAGGAAACTTGCAATTAATCCTATGACTCCATATGTATACTGTTACCCTGCTGATTTCTTTTAGCTTGCGTCCATGAATATTCCTCTTGGAACATGTCTGGTTATCTGCACTCATTTCAGCTAAGTAAACCTAGAAAGAGAAAGACAATATTAAATGTTTTAAATCGGGTTTTAGAGTTTTTCTATCTGGTCACACACTCCACAGTTGCACATTCTAAGAAAGGTAAACTTGAAGCTCAAGACCAGAGAACTCTTCCTTAACTTGGGAAGGACTTTGCATTCAAAAGTTTAGAAATACTGGTATACAAGTGCTAGGAAATTCAAGTGCCTTTTAGGAATTTACCTCAAAACCCTTGGTTTTTGCTGCACTCCAAAACTGCTCAAAATGTCGCACTCTGTCATTGATAGCATCAAGGATAATGAAGGGAAAGAATCCATCATCCAAAGTCTTTTTGAAAGTTTTAAACATGCTGGTGCGATAGGTCTCTTCCATATCAGCTTCATATTCATATTCCATCACCTGGGTCAATGACAAAAGCATTTAAGAAAGAAGACATATATTAAGCTGTTAACATTCAACTGCTTAATGTCCTGACCACAAAGTACATTGGCATGAGAAAACCATCTTCCAAAATCAACTTTCAAATATTTGCCCATTCTGCCCCTACATTAGATTGACTTGTTTTGAAAAACCACCCCCACACCTCTGCATTCTTCCAAAGCAACAGACTGAAATTCTGATTGCCGCTGTGCTGTTCCACAGTATCTTGCTTCTTTGTCAAAATAAGAAACTGAATTAGGAGTACCTTCTTTTTTACTTTTTTCCCTGTATCTGGGTCTCTCTCTTCCTTTTCTACTTCAGTGATGAAATAGTCATCCAGGCTGAGCACTCTTGGTGCAGGTCCTCCACACTCTACTTCCTTATCCTGGGAAGAAAGCAGAACAGAAATACTCTTGGGTACCTGTAAAAATTCCATTTTGTTACAGATGACCTTCAATATGGTTTTGGCAAATGTCATTTCCCTGCTCTATATTCAAAGCAAGAAGAAAGCAGTATTCCTCATGGTTACTAAGAGTGGACAGGATTCACATGCCACGTGAGGACACAGAACACTAAGCAACAACAGACTGAAATTCCAGGTCCTGATCTCATCTCTTCCAGGACTTCCTGTCTTTTCCAATAACTCTGACTTAATTTTTATCTTGGTATACTGTACAAACAGAAATAAAACAGTAGAAAGTACACAGAAGAGACAAGCAGCACTACACAGTGAGCAGTCCTTTACGTACCCTGATGAGTTTTGCTACATGTGTCTTTCCACTGCCAGGCAATCCTCTCATTATGATTACAATCTGAAACAAAGATAATGTAAAATAAGATAGGAGACTGTACTAAATCGGACAAATATCTTATACAAAGAAATTCTAGAAAATTACATGCCCTGGGTTCACAATTTCGCCTATCAACAAGCAAAGCCAGTGCCATGCCTCACTCCCAGGTCTTACAAACCAGGTTGTAATGCACGGCAGTAGTTCCACGGGAATAATAATAAGATTATGTGATGTTAATCATCTCAGCAGCTCACACTGCACAAGATGTTATGAAACTGTTTACAGTGAAATTAATTTAATTAGTCTTGTTTAACTGTTTTATTGTCTGGATCTTATTCTTTCTTTTATGTGGTGTACTGCCAACTCTCTGACAGGATAAAACCAAGTCTTTCCTCTGATACATTAAAAACCCAAGTAAAGATTTCAGAAGAATCTAAAGTACATCAATATTACCAACTAATAGGAATTTCGTATTAGCTTTCCTAGGAGGCTTACATCTCCTGTAGGCTCCTTAGGGCTAGGCTGTAACATTCTGAGTATTAGCAACGGAACCAACAGAATTTACAGCGCTTCCCTGAATGTAAGCTTCTTCCCAATGCATTACACTCATGAGCATTTTATCTGAATACAGACTTCATAGAAACTGATTGTTGCTGTTGCAATGCATACTCACCCTCTCTGGCCTGCTATCCCGTCCTGGTGGCTTCAAAATATCATCTACATTTTTAGATTCTGGCTTTCTTTCCACTCGTGGAGCAGGTGGTGGCTGACGAGGCATCGATGGAGCAGAAATAGGAATCCGTTCCTCAGGGTAATTTCTACGATCACCTTCAAATTCCAGTGATTGGACAGAAAAATTTTCTTAGTTCAGTAAAATTAGAAATTTTAACAGACATTCATTACTTTAGGATAAATTCATGGATGTTTCCCCAAAACAATTCAAAGTTGTAATCTTGAAACTACTACAATCAAAGACATTTTTAGCAGAGTATGTAATTGTCGTTTCCTGATCTCATCACTACTGAGAAATCAAGCTATAACATTATCCAAATAAATTTTCCTGAATTCTACGTTCTTAACAAGGAAATAATTTTTCATAATATTTTTGCAGATATTCAGGACTGAGAAACCATACCTCCAAACATGGAAGGCCCATGATCATATGCTGGACGATCTGTCTTTCGTTCATATGGTGGTCTTTCAAAACCACCCCGCCTGGAGGAGGGATGTTCTTTCTTGTCACGGTAAGACTGAGTCCTTGAAGGTGCAGTAGGAATAACCCTGCCAAAATAGTATTCTGTGTATTCGTAGAATTTTTTACTATGGATTCCAATGAGAAATGAATATGTACCTCAGTCATAACAGCCTGACACACAATATAGCTTGAATCAGATTGATTTCAAAAATGTTCCAAAACTGCATACCTATCATCTCGGGGATGACGCTCTTTTTCAAATCTCTCTCGATCGTAGTCCACAGAACCACGGTCTCTGTGCAATTCCCGATCTCTCTTGAAATCCCGGTGATCTGTATTTGAATTACCTTGACGCTCAAAATAGGGTTCACGATCTCTTTCTCTGTTGTAACGACCAGGGTGCTCTGAAAGGAGAAACCCATGGAAATACAAACTATAAAAACATCCTGAATTTATTATTTTTGAAGGATGAACAACAGAAATACAGGGAAAATACATAGAAATTCATGATGTGAGGGCTAAAACAGCCACTGAATCTCTTTCCCAAACTGTAATAGACAACCATAACATGCAATCCTACTTAAAGCCACTACTGAACTGAGTCTTTAACACAGCTTGGTCAATGACCGTATTACTCCTCTTGACAATATAAACTGTTATTTTTATGGGCCTTGGAAGGCAAGAAAGTGGTTCTTATTTAAATCAGGAGTTACTTAGTTTAAAACACACTTGTAGTGCCTTACAACCTTTCTTATGGGCTAACTAATGGCCTGTGAGCTAACCAAGGGCTCCCTACCTTTTTGAAATGTTTGTCTCTCCGGCAAAGGTTCTGGACGCAGAGTTACCCTCTCCCCATATGGAATCTGTTCCACTTTACTGGTGGTTATATCTGGTTAAAAATAATCAGAAAGCTAAGTAACGTCTTAAAATATTCCTCTCCATTTCCTTCCCAATGTCGTGAAAAGCTCTCAGTCAATGGCATTAGAAGTGACTGAAATAACTCACCAAAATATACATAAATACAGAACACCAGGGTTTTTAAAGTCTTAAGTATGTTTGTGTGTGCATAAGTATGCACCACTTTACCTAACAATGGGACTTTATTTCTTTGCACAGGTTCAGGTAACTTGCATAGCTACTGAAACTTTCATAGCATCAATGCATATAATATAGCTCATCAAACTACTATGAAATTGAGAATATTAACTGAAATGCTCTCTTAAGACTCCCAACAGTTATAGTTTTTTCTAACTGCTTTTAGAGAAACTTCTACTTAATGGAATTGATATGGCTTCAGTTATAGAGAAAAACTCTCTTTAATGGCAACACACTATTTATGTACCATTTTACAACACAATTTCACTTTGTAAAAAAGAAAACATAAGAATGAGAGAAGTCAATTCAATTTAAAAATAGTGTTGAATTTTAGCTTTGATAAACTCAGTACTAAAAATCAGCAGCTCTCACTGCTTAGGTGTTAAATGCCTGGTTAGTGTGCCGGCTCCTCAGAACCAGGACATTGGTTCTAGAGGGTTCTAGGTACTGTTAGACGGGTACCTCATGCCCGTTAAGCAGTATATAAATAATGCAAACATTACTCACATTCTGCTTTAAGTCACTTCTCAGAATTGTAACAAATCAAAGTACTTTCTAACAGTTACAGTCCTCATGCTCAGTTTTAAAGGGATTAAGGGAAAGTCTCACTATTAATGTAAATATAACATGTTGATGTGACCGTATCAGTTGGTGTTTATTAGAAGCAGATGTGGATATATACCATTCAATGCAAGTGACATAGCTTTTCAGCACGACTGACTCCTTAAAATTGCACCGTTTATTATTAGATCACTATGTATACAGCCTAAACATCAGCTGCAAAATATATGTAGCATATGGTGTGTGCCATTCTCCATTAGAAAGCAGCTAATGGAGCTAGCTATCCCTCTGTTACAGAACGGACAAATACATTCACTGTAATACCCACCTCGCCCGTGGCCATAATCCACAGTTTGCTGAATTATAGGTGGTTTAGGAACGGGTGGAATAACTGGAGGAAGTGACACTGGTACAGCTGACGGAACAGAGGTGTGAACAGCAGGTACTTTCACTGGCGAGGATACCGGTGGAGGCATCATTGACTCCTGTTTACATAATTCGTACTCCATATTTGCTCCTTTATCCTCGTTTGTGTCCCAGAGTCCGTGGAAAGAATCCTCATCCCAGCGTTCCTGTTCCACAGCAGAAGGTGATGGTTTTAAAGACTGACCATGACTTGGGGCTGTAGTTGGAGTAGGAACTGGAGCATGTGGCCTTGTCATAGGTGTAGCAGGCCTTGCCAGTGGGGCAGTTGGTCTTGTCACAGGGGTGGGCTGTCTGAACAACACGGGAGGCTTTATAATAACAGCAGGAGAAGGTTTAATAGCTTGGGCTTCTACAGATGCCTCTGAAGATAGCTGAGAAGAGACCTAGATGCAGAAAGCACTTTAAATAGAGATCTGTAATCTAACCTTCTCTCATCCTCTGCAAGTCAGTAAGCACAACGGCAATTCGTAATTAAATTATAAGCATTTTCTAGTACCTCCATCAAGGTGCTACAAGTAGGAGGACAAAATTTAAAGAACGGGCGGCCTGAACTAATTTGATGTTTGCTCACTATGCAAAGGCTTGAATATTATATATTTTCTCCTTCAAAATAATATTAATTTAAGCTCCAGTAGGCCTATCTCAGTTCAGAGGTGTCTACAGTTTCATTCCCAAATATTCTTTTGTTGTCTGTGAGGAGGCTGAAATAGTGTGGAAGTAGGGCAGCTTGGTGAGGCATAAAAGGATTTATAAGGCCAGCTTCTTTCTGGAAGTCACTGGAAAAAATCCCAGAGAACAGTATCACCTAGAAAACCCTTAAGAGAATCAACATCAGATCGGTATCAGAAATGGGGAGGTGTTGCCCAGTGAAAAATCCAGTCTTGAACCGAACATCCCCGTGGAGCCCCACATACTGTGTCAAAAGGGTCTTTTCAGAAGCACAGCAGATGCCAAGTTAGAGGCAGCCTTACTAGCAGCATGCAAATGAACTCAGAGAATGGCTGTAGATACAAGCTGAGATTTGTAGTAAGTTCACAGACATGGCAGAAATCCCAAGAGTGATAACAGTTGTTTGAGTACCTCTGGGCAGATGGGTGAAGTGGGAAACACCCAAGTTAGGAAGTAAAGTCACTTCCTAAAGATGCCAACATATCTGCAGCTCTTGGTAGCAAATCTGTTCCATTACTTTACTTTATAGACACTGTAAACAATGAAGAGGTGGGCTAGGCAAAAAGAAAACTTGTAGTGTATCATGCACATCATAACGCTTCTCTGGAGGGAGGGACAAAGAAAACTTGGTCTGGCTAAACGTCAGGCTCGCAGGTCAGTACAGCCAAATTTATTGGTACCACTAACTTTTAGGTTACGATGTGATGAAGAATGAAGTCTGTGCATTAACTCAGCATCAACTCCAACATATATTTAACAACACTGTTGTATTCATTCTAGGAAGGATTTATAAACCTGGGTAAACATGGCTGGAGAAGTTCAGCAGTTTTCTGACCTGGTATGAACTATCAAAAACAAATTTAAGCATCTGAGAAGAGTTCCCAGGACCAACCAGAAGACTGGACAGCAGACGAGTAAACTGTAGCACAACAGGAGATGAAGGCACAGAGATACATAAATGTGTGCTTCCACACACTTCATGGTATTCCATCCAGTAATGAGTATTCCTAATAGAAACAGCCAACAGAAAGCTAACATACACTTTATCTGAGTTTCTGATGGAACTATCCTCATTTTTTTTTAACCTTTTCAAATAGGGAGCACTTAAAGCAGGAAAAGCAAAGCAATCTGGGATTCAAATATGATATCAGAACCTGGTTGGTGGTGAAAAGGAGGGTCTTCTCATGAGCCTTACGGCCTTTTTTCATAAGAGCTCAACTCTTCTTGCACATTGTCCTACAGCAGTCTAGGCTGTTAAACATCATGAGCTACCGTCCCCAGCGGATTATGCTCAGAAGACACAGTGGACTGAACGAGTAAGAAAGACTTTGGAAAATCTAAAGAAACCACAAAGTTCCTTTGCCTCAACAAAAGACTGAAGAAGTTGTAAGGATTGCTGGGGAGGCATTCCGCAGAGAAGTCTGACCATCAGAGTGCAGAGAAGATCTGAAACACACAGAATTACTACCCACATTACTACGTCGACTTGAGATGAATTTACCTGAAAGGCACCTCCTGGCCTCGTGCTGGTGTTCTGTGATCTTGGAGAGTCCTGTGCAGAAATGTCGGATTTAAACTCTTTCAACTTTTGCATCTGTTCTTTTTGCTCTCTGCACGTGAATCACAAGAAAATGTTGTTAGTTGGTAGCCCAAATGAAAACTTGAAAAATTAAAGACGTATTACACTACCATTAGCGGCCAGGTTCAAAGTAGAAAAGGACACAAGCAGGCTTTATGTGGTCAACACTGATTCAGAAATCCCTGTTTCGCATCCACCTAACCATGGAGGTATTTAATATATTATCTACCCACGTAACCATGGAGGTATTTAATATATTATGTACCTCCTTTTTTGACCACAGATTTCCTCTGTGGCATACAGTTATGCTTTAGTACTTGGCCAGAACCACTCTGCTTTGATAGTAAAGAGCAGAGCTGGACTTTTAGGTTCTGCCAAGACCTGCAAGTGTGAAGCCCTGGGTAGATACGGGTCTAAATGCTTTCAGTGACTCGCTCTGGGATGCACACTAATAAGACTGAGGCCAACACAACACACAACAAAGATTTCAACACTTAAACCCAAGGTGGTGATGTTAGCTTTCCTTGCTTTATGTATCTAAATGCTGTTTAATACCCAACCCGTACACAGTCTGTGTAACAGAAACCGGGACCAGCAGTGAAAGCTATGACCACCAGGTTACAAAATTCTATTCAATGTGATTTTGTTTCCTTTGAGTTATTGTTAACATCGTTTTATCTAGTTTTTCTTCAATTGTAGTAACTCTTTGTTGATATTTAATTGCATGTATTAAAGTAGTGCCCAAAAAACAACTAAGGGATCTCCTCTGTACCAGACAGAACAGAAGTCATCCTAATTAGCATCTGCATCTGTTCAGCATGCAGGGCAAGGGGAACATGGCACACAGAAAGGGATCCCAAGTGCTGCATTAGTGCAAAGAGCATGAGCAATTGCCAGCACTTATAAGGTCTTCTTTATGCCTGGCTTAGGAAAAATAAACCACGTGATAAATATAGAACAGCATGCAGCTCTGAGTATGCTGTCATGTACATGATAAAAGCAAAGCCAGATTAAGGCTTTACCTTTGGAGATTAAAATGATTATACTACTGGTGTAACTCTTGGTTAAAAAATAAATTAAAAAAAAAAAATCATATGCAGTCTCCTTAAAGTTGTTTTTACCATTCAGACTGGGGTCACCTGCTTAGAAGAACCTGATGTGAAGTACCGGTGTAACTAAATTTAACAATATCCTCAAATCAAAAACAACAGTGTCACATTTGTATTTCCCCTTTTCAGTGAATTAGAAAGACACATAAATCTAATTCCTTACATAAAATGTTTTCGTTTCTATGCTCAAGTATTTCAGCTCTAATAAATTATTCATTTAGGCACTGATTCCGAAACTATGGTCCTTAAATGAAGTCCACTGGCTTGCAGCCATTCGCATTAAACAGCTCAACTGGCCACCTGAGGCTATGAGAAAGCCAGGAAGCTGAAAACAAGCTGTTGCTCCTAAACTTTTGGCAAATGTTGCTTTGTAACACAGATTTCACAGTTACTAACACCTGTTGAATTAATCTAATTGCAGTGAAATATTAATTTATTCAGAGTAACAGTTCTCCCTTACCCTTTTTGAAATGGCTTTTCTTGCAATTTGTGCATGCAACTAAGGCCTTCCTTCCATATGGGACAGACGCTTAGCAATCAGACAGATGCTTAGCCATCTTACGAGTTTGGAAACAATACAGCTTCAAGAAAAGCACAAAAACGTCTCTGTCTTTCAACATGGTTTAATGATCATGTTAACAGTGGTAACTGAACATTCATTTTAAATACTCATTATTTTAGCAAAGTATCTTCCTTGTGAAATTAAATCCTTGTCTTTGCTAGGTACCAATCATTAGCTATCTCACAGTAACTTGTGGATAAGTTGAATCACGTGAACCCCTAAGAGATTTTTTTGTTTACAGTCTCCCCTGAAAGATCTCACTCCTCACTCACTGGACACAGTAAGAGAAATTTATCTTTCCAGCTTTCTCATGAATGCACGTAATGCACCAAAACTCAGGCATCAAATCATAAAGAAAACATTTGGATAGAGGGTAAGTGCTCTCTTATATTACTAAATTTACTGAGCCCTATCCTACCGGATATTTCTGATGTTTAAGATGTTATTATTCTATCACTTCTTTTAAATGCTTATTAAAGCCTTAAGGAGTCATGTCCTCCTCATTTGACAACACTAGTGTGTTGATCCTCAGAATTAAGATCAACCAAGATTGACCAAATTACTCATCGAGGATGGTAGAGTTCAAATGAGAGGACATTGTAAAAAGGGAAAAAAAGCACCTATGCTTTAATTAAGAAGCAGTATCCAAAAATTTAATAGGTCCCACTGTGTGAATTAGGAACCACCTTAATGCAGATCTTAACTTGAATTTAAAGGTAATTATCAACAAAGTCATCTGAGGATAACAGAAAGATTAAGAAGCAATTATCAACAAGCTCCTTTGAGGATAACGAAAAGGTTGGTCAGGTGACGTGGACAGATCTATAATTGGAAAGTAACAAATGGAGATGCCCTACTCATGGGGAAAGAGGTGACCATTTATTTAAGGAAAAAAGCCCATCCACAAAAGCTGGGACGGAGACAGTCCAAATAACTAGTTCCACATGAGCTCCCATTACCATGCTGTAGAGAAAGGAAACGAAGGCACTACTGCGTAAATGGAGGAGTAAATCAGGAAAGGGGTACCATCTTCACAGAAGCACCAAACTATTCTGATAGCTTGGCTTTAAATATTTTGTTGGACAGTTGCAGGGGGAAAAATAACATCCTTAAGCAGCATCAGTATAAGGAACACCATGCAACAGGTTATATGGCACCTATCTTGCAACTCCATTAGTGAATAAGTGTCCAAAAAGGAGGTTCCAGAAGCTTGCCAAGGTCATTAATTTTACAAAATTACATCAGAACAATGTTTTCTTCCAATAAAACAGTGAACATTATTGTTAGGCTTGGAAAAGTATCTAAATAACTGAGACAACTCCTGGAACTGGAAAGGAAGTAAGAAGCCCTGTTTGACACCAGTCATTCACTCTACAAATATATCAAGTGCCCTCCCCTATACAGGGACCCAGTTTTAAAATTAGAACTTATGTGTAAAGAAAAATGAGAGAATGCTTTAAAATGCATATTTTGTTCTCTGAGAAAGGCATGAAGAGAGAAGGGAGTCAATAAGTTTTGTTCTGTTTTAAAAAAAGCTCTGAATCTCAGAGGCAGCCCATTACTGATTAAGATTTTTTAAATTTCATCCACATCCAAACTGCCCATATGGCTGGTTAGAGCTACAATAGGACTGACTAGTCTATTTAACAGCCAAAACTGGAAGCGGATTCACAATCCCAAGGAAAGCTTGGGACATCAAAATGTAGCTGCTTCTAGTCAAACCCAGAGTATTTGATATGCATTGGAAACAACGAGGAAGATATGTCAGAAATACAAGAGTAAGCTCATCACAACCTACTAATGCAGGACAAGTAACATTTAGCAGGAAGATGTCCAAAAGGAAATTAACATCCTCCACACAACACCATAGAACTGGAGTGTGCCTGCTCAGTTCAAAAATCTAGAAAACATGCAATAATATCACAATGTATAAGAAAATCCAATAAGCCTACTTAGTCATTTCTCTTCCCCAAAAGTGAGAGAATCAAGCAACTCACCGAAGCATTTTGAGCTCCTGGGCCGCTTTCAGAATTATCTCATGCTGTCTTTGGCTAAGGACCATCACTCCCCCCAAGGACTGTTCCGAGTCCAGGTTTGAATCTCCTCCCAGCATATCAGAGGAATGTGAAGGTGGAAGAAGGGATGAATCCAGCTGATCACCCATAGGTCGCAGTCTGTCTCCATCATCTGGATACCACCTATCCGTCAAGCGTTCCCTCTCCCAGTCAGTCCTTTCAGGAAGGTAGTCCTGCTTCTCCCGCCACGTGTCATATCTCTCTGGGTACTCTCGGATCCTCAGCTCCCCCCTGTCTCGGAGGTCTCTGTCATAGTGATCTCTGTTCCTATCGTCCCTCCACCTATCTTCACGGTATCTGTCCAGAGGTGGGAGAGGTGGTAATGGTGGGAGAGGGGGGATATCTAGGTCACGATTCCCCATTTCTCTATCTTCCATGGGTCTCATGTCCCAGTCTCTATTATCCCACTCTCTGTCAACATCTTGATCATACATATCTGCGGATCTTCCCGTCCTATCTAGATCTCTCTCTAGTTCCCTCTCCCTTGGCCTTTTCCAGTCATCCCACCATGAATCTCGTCTGTCATGATCAGATGATAAAGGAGGTAGCGGTGGTAGGGGAGATAACGGAGGCAATGAATGGTGAGATTGCAACCTGTCATCTCTATCGTATGGATCTACAGAATCATCCTGATAATCAGAGTTGTGATCTCCCCAGTATCGTTCTCTTTCCCAGTCATCCAACCGCTCATGCTCCAGAGGAAGGTCATCCCTACTATCTAAAGGAAATTCTTCCTGCATTCCCTCATCCTCATGACTCCAAGAACCTCTGAGTGCATCATCTCTATGGTACGGAGGCAATTTGTCAGGATCATCTCCTAGGTGAATTGGTTTATCTATACTGCCTGTGTCAGACCTCCCTGCTTCCCTCTCCCGGCTATCTGGCCTCCTGACATGTCCCCTCTCGTGACTACCTGCCCTCCTGACATGTCCCCTCTCGTGGCTACCTGCCCTGCGGACAGGGACCCTCTCCCTGCTGCCTGCCCGCCTCACGGGGACCCTCTCCCTGCTCCCTGCCCGCCGCATGGGCTCCCTCTCCCTGCTGCCTGCCCGCCTCATGGGCTCCCTCTCCCTGCTGCCCGCCCTCCTGACGGGTCCCCTCTCCCTGCTGCCCGCCCGCTGCGCCCTGTCCCGGCTGCCTGTCCGCCCGGCGAGCTCCCTGTCTCGGCTAGACATCACCCTCTCCCTGCTGTCTGACCGGCCACCCAGCGTCCTCTCCCGGCTGCCAGACCGCCCGTCCGGCATCCTCTCCCTGCTGCCCGACCGCCTGTCTGCCATCCTCTCCCTGCTGCCTGCTCTCCTGAACATCCCCCTGCCACGGATAGATGCCTGCCTAGCCTGCCCTCTGCCCCTGTACACGTATCCTCTGCCACGGCCCTCGTCCATCCTGCCCATTCCCCGGCCATGGCCATCGTCCATCCTGCCCATTCCCCAGCCACCGTCCATCCTGCCCATGCCCCGGCCTCCGTCCATCCTGCCCATTCCTCGCCCGTCCATCCTGCCCATGCCCCTGCCACGGCCCATTCCCCAGCCACGGCCGTCCCCCTGCCCCCTGCCCCGGCCATCATCCATCCTGCCTTGCCCCCTTCCTCTGTTTCCCGGTCCCTTGCCTCTGTCTTCATGCATAAATGGCCCCTTCCCTCTGCCTTCTGGCCCAGGCAGGCCCTGCGCACTGTCCGAACCAAGCAGCTGGCTCTCTGAGGAATTCAAATCCTGGTTTCCTGTTACAGGGGTCACCGCACCTCCCGGCCTTGCAACACCTGACTGCAAAGCTCCAGAGCTACTAGAAAGGGATGTCGAAGTCTGGTTCTGAACAGGTGGAGTACTTGCTTTGGAGTCTTCTACTTGCTGGTTAGGATCGTGTGAACTCCACGTCCACTTCTTAGGAGGATCTGAAATAGTTTCTTTGACTTCACCTTTGGATGGTTCCTGCTGAGTGCTTGTGAGGTCCTCACTCGGCTCAACGGAGCCTGTACTCGTCACGTCAGCAGACTGCGTTCTACTTCCAGCCTGCTGATTGCCACCCATGTCTGTAAAAGGCTCTTTGTTTTCTGATCGTGAGTCTGTCTGTGACTGCTGCTGTCCTAGAGGAGGCCTGGGCCCCCTCCACCGTGGACCGCTAGGTCGGGAACCATGTGCATGTGATGTATTTTGGGAAGTATAAAATTGTGCTGCTGGCCCACGTGGGATAGTTCCCCATCGACTCGTGTGCTGTCCATCAGTGTTCTGTCGGTCAAAACGTGACCTGTGTCCTTCTGAGCGCTGGGAGTCAAAACGGGGCCCTCTTGGCCTTGAGCCTTCAAATTTGTCATATCCTCTTCCTCGAGGTCCATCAAATCTGCACATGAAATAACAGCAATTTTATTCAAATGAACATGTCAAATAAAACTTGTCTAAAAAACAGTTTCACAGTCCCTCTGTTTAACTGATGCATCCTAGTGTGCCTTAGGATCACATCCGTTTGAACCGGTGCAGAAGCACAGAGACCTCCTCCACCTCAACACTTCGCAGTGAAGACCAGCCTAAGCCACCTGCAGACGATGTAACCCTAAAAAGAAAACTTGGGTTAAGTATCCCAGTATTGAAACTCACCTTGAAAAAAACTTGCAAACTCAATGGGGAGAAGCTTTGATCTTTTGTTTAAAGACAGTTTTGCTGAAAACAACAACTCCTGTTGAACTTTTGTTTTAAAACTTCGCAACAAGCTTACCTAACTATGACAACAAAGGCCTTATGGACAAATCTATCAATATAGATCCTTACAGAAGGTGCTCAGAGCTGTGATATTGTCCAGTTCTACGCAAGAAGATATGCCTAAAACACACACATTTTTATTGCATCACTCTTTTCCTTTTCTACTCTTGCTTGAAGACAAGGAAATAGGTCAGGCAAACCAGCATAAAGAATAATTTATGCAATCGTATTTAGCAAGGCTCATCTAGTCAGAAAAACAACCTTTAGGCATATGCTCAAATATTGATTTACATAATAGACTACAACACATCAAATTAAATTTACATAAAGCGTAGAATTTGTTCCTGAAGTCAAATTGCTTGGATATTTGGGATTCACAGTTGTCTCTCACTGGATGTTAATTCATTATTGCCTAGTTACCAGCAGCAGCTGACTTTTTGCAGAATTTAATGTTTCAGTGCGCAATTTAACAAATGAGCTCATTTACACAACCTCCAAGAATTTTAATAATCCTGGTAAGATAACACTTCAGTAAAAAAGTGGAAAACATGTTTTCTGTTGGAACAAAACTGCCTTTTGTTTGGGGTGTGTGTGGTCAAGATGAACAGAATGAAAAAAATGTAAAATGCAGTAACAAGATATCTTCGATTTGAAGGACCAACTTCTACGTTTAAGGTATAGCAAGAAGAAAAGGTTGGATACCTAAGACATACTTCATCCCCAAGATTCTGAAAATTAGTCTCAGGGAATTCTTCAGAGTTTCTTGAGAAATGTTTATTGCTAACAAGTGGTGGGTGGAAGTGTGTCTTTTTATATGACTAATCGTTACCTGGGACTTTGGAATAGCACCAGGTAACACACAATATTTTAAATTTATCACAGGTTCAATTAAAAATTTATTACAGCTCTGTTTTCTACTGCCTGTATTGAGAACAAACAGTAAACAGATTTTTGAAAAAGCTTTGATAAAACCATGAAATAGTCATGCAATTATAATATAGGAATGCACAAAGGTTACAGTGTTATTTAAAAATTCAGTTTTTAAAATTTTTAAATATTTAATGTAAGTGGCCACTGTACGTACTTTCTAGAAATTTCTGATTATCCATAGTCTATGGTCACACAGCACTGAGCTCTAAACTAATGCACATATAAAAGACATGCACTAGCAAATCACTGAAAACAGTCTGCAGAACTGCACATCCAAAAAACCCCCAGGACCAGAAACGACACTCTTTTTAAACCAATGGGGAGACAGAAAATTATTCAAAGTTATAAAAATTCAAATATGATGCTTGTACTTCATGAATTACTATTCATGAATGATCCCTTTGAAATCAAAAAGAAGGGAAACGAACATGAAGATATGACTGTAAAAATCTAGTGGAGTATGCAAGGATAGAAACAATTCAAGGGAGTAACGCTGCTTTTTGGTTCACTAGGCATCACATCAGTCTCGAACTAATGACCAGACAGAACAGATGTTTTTGCAACCTGGTATCATGTCAGCCATGGAAAAACAAAAACAAAACAGTCCAAAAGGAATATCTAGGATCAAACCATATTGCAGGTATAAAACCACAGAAAAGACATAGAACACTGTTTTTTAAAGTAACTTTACACTGAGACAGCAGGCCATCCACCTGACAAAACGCAGACTTAAATTTGAATAAAGGTACACCTCACAAGAAGACAAAGACCAAGACCATCAGATGTTATGCAAAACAACAGAAATCCTACCATTAGACTAAGGCTCAAATCTTCACCTCTTCTTCCTCGTTTAAAATTGTTTGAATGCTAAGTAACACTGCACATGTAGAAAAACACTGATTTGGATGCAAGACAAACATCACTTCTTATCCTTACCTAGGACCTCTGGGGCCTTCAAAACGTGCTGATCTGGGAGGATCCGGAAGCAATCCACCTGACCTCACTGGTTTATCCTGCATGGCAGGGGTATGTGTTGAAGACAGTGCAGACGGGGCTTTCAGTTCCCCACATCCTTGCTCAGATGACATATTTTGTTTATTATGGTGAACTTGAGACTTTCCGTGGTCTGAAGAGCTGAAGGATGAACTTACTTGAGAATGGTAAGTTGAATATACAGGTGAGCTACCTATTTTTGATGCGTAGGTACCAGGGGTAGGAAGCAGAGCTGGCCTTGGTGTTTCAGTAGACTGATTGCTTTGAGAACTAGATCCTGAAGGGACAGAGGAGTTGGATAACTGAGATACAGAAGACAGAGGTGGAGGGACTAGCGGAGGTGTAGCTGAAGGTAAAGTTGGAGGCATAACAGGAATGCCACCTGGAGCCGTTTGAGAATATGGAACAAATGGAGGCGGAAGCGAAACATTTGCAGGGTACTGATTCTTCAAATTTTGGAGTGAGCTCACTTTCTCCTGCAGATGGGACTGAGTGACCTTCATCTGTTCATCCCATGCTTTCCACTGTTTCTCATACTCTTGCAGCTGGTCTTTGTGAGGGTAGGTTTGAAGCTGATGCTGCCACTGTTGGTTCATTGACCGCTCCCAGTCTTTATGAAGCTGCTGGAACTGTTTTTGCTGTGTCTCGTAATGTCGCAGCTGCATCTCCACTGACATTGTCTGCAAGGAGAATATGAGAATAGCTTCAAAAGAGCATCTTAGTTATCTTCAAGGCCACGTATTTTATTATCCCTTGTAACATCACAACTGCTGACTTGTGCAGAAACTTGAGGAAGAACTACAGTGAAACAAAAGCAAACACTGTGATGTCTAAAGTCAATTTACACATTGCATGACTGGAGGGCAAACATTTAGTATAAAATACTATTTTTTTAAAAGAAGAAAGCTAAAGAAAAATATAATCAAAGGCTTCCATTATTACCGTATGCTTACAACAGCTATGAAAGCCCAAATCAATCTTCACACTTTCAATACATGCAGCATGCGACTATTTCTCAAGGTTTCAGTTTCTAACTGAAACTTCTAACACAGAGTTGCTTCAGCTGTCAGCAGTGATTTTTCTCTAACCTTTTACTAGACCATAATACGCACAGTGCAGCTTCTATCAGCAGTTTGTCTTTCCTTACGTGTACACACAGGTCCTAATACCCATGGGCTTGACCTGTTCTGAGATTTTTAGGTTTACACTTCAAGATTTTTCTTCAACAAACCTGACAGCCCAAACCACTTAAGGAATGCTTAAACCATAAAAAGCTGACTCAAGTAACAAAGCAATCAGCTTCTACTTTAATGGTTGCAACAGTGATATAATTATCTGAATCTGTTATTAAGACACCATCACTGTACACATTTTTGTACTGCATGATACTGTAAAAAAATAAAATGGGAGTACAGCTACCAAATTACTTCACACCGCTATCTATGTAACTGACCTTTCTCCTGAAGAATTTCTCCAGCCATAAAATGTTCAAAACTGAGTAAATTCAACATTGTGTTCAGCTTTGCTCCTGTATCACTCAGGTATGTCTGAAAATCGTTTGACAAGCATACAGTCTTGCATTTCTCATCCTACTGAAGCTTCATCACCACCTCTCATTTTTTTTTCATTCTGAAGTTGAGTGACAGTAGGAAAAGGGAGAATAGACTTCTGCGCATGCAGAAAAAGTAGCTAGACAAATGGACCAACCGCAGTAAGTTATTCAACTACCTATTTTGCCGCAAACCATGAACGTTAGGTCACTCACAAAGTATATCAAATACCATCTCCGTAGTGTTTCACCTGTAAATGTGGAGGCTGTTGCATGATCTGTTGGTACTGCTGCACTATCTGCTGCAGCTGGGCATGCTTCTGCATTATCCTCTGGTACTGAAATCCAACTCGGTGATGGGGATGCTGCTGCCATTGAGCTGCTGCTGCTTGCAACTGCTGCAATCTCAAATCTTCCTCTGGGTCATCAGGAGGATCAATATTGAGCTAGGGAAATAGGCAAATATTATAAATGAAGGGAGACTTCTGTCAGAAGAGAACACTGGGTCACTACCCAGTTTAGAGGAATTTTCTCAGTATTCCTTATTTTACCACCCTGTATTCAGTGTTCTGGCCACCCCTAACTGCTGGAAGATTGATTTTTATTTCCTTTATTCTTGTGCAGTCTGATCTAAAGGTTAGGCTGAGGGGGTTTAGGGAGTTCATACATACAGAAACTTACCTGTAGGTAAGAGTTTAAAGCAGATTTGTGCTGCTCACAGCAAATACAGTGAGACAGCAGTGCTTTTTCATGGTGAGGTAAAGGAATTGCAAATGCATCATGTTGCCACTTGGTAGGAACCTGCACACCGTTAATTTAAAGAGGAGTACATCCTGCAGGGTACTCTACCACCTTACAGTAATCTGTTCAAACACCCACGTCGTGACCTCCATCCATTATGAAGCAACTGTCATTAAGCACCCTGACTAAATATTCTGTACAAAGCTCTTGGCTTTCAGACAAACTATAGCACACAGGGAGAAGGGGAGCCAGAACTGAAACTGACAGAGAAGAATTAAAAAATCATGTCTAAAAGCATCTACCAAGTACTTGATTTTGCACTTAGGTATCACAATGTGTTTCTCACAGACAAAGATGACAACGGTGGGGAAAGCGTGAGTGAGCCAAGCGTGGCGCATGTGTGGGTGACTATGGAAGTCTGCATATGAGAGTATTTTTTTTATTTGGTGCAGCCTTAACAAATGTTCTTTTAATGTTGTTTTACCATATTTAGTTATTGTTACACAGTATGCATGAGAATTTGATGGCAATATTTTCCTGTTTTGTCTCCTCTAGCACAACAAAACACAGCAGCATCTCCCTGCAAAGCCTACCTGAGTTTCAGTGGATGTAAGAGCAGACTCGTCTTCTTTGGAAGCTGGAGGCAGGGACTCATTCAGCGGAGGAGGTTCAGACTGCTGAGTTGAAGCACTCATTTTCCCTTCTTCGGGCTTTGCTCTCTGTTCAGATGTATCCTTCCCTACTCCTGGGCCTTTCATTTGCTGCTGTCCCTGAGCATGGGCTTTTGCCCTTTGCTGCAGGCTAAGCAGGTGTTGCTGGTACCAGTACTGCTGCTGTTCCTACAACAGACAGAATTTTTTTTAAGAAGAACAGCTTTCAGGGGAAAAAACCAAACACAAAATTCATGATAGTTGCTAGAATCACGCAGAAGAAACATACACTAGAGAAACATTTAAAAGTGTTTTGAGAGAAAACTCACTTCATTATCAACTGCACTGCAATGCAGGTCAAAAGATTTAATCAAAATTCAGACACCACCGTGGTGTGTACCATGCCTCACATCATTTCCTGCTCCAAAGAGCTTAAAACAAAGAAAATAATAAAAAGCAGAAAAATGATGAATAAGTCGAAGTACTACAGGCATGTAGGGGGTACCACACTTACTAAGTTTAGTGCTTTTTATTTCTAACAAATATATGTCCTTATTTTGAGACTAATTTCAGTAAAATGAAGGGAAAATGGAGGATAACAAATGCGAACAAGGGAGCAGTAGAAAGTCTGAAACAAAAATATGACAAGTGTGAACAGAGAACACAGCTAGAGTGAAAACGATGGCAGAGTAACTGGGGTGGAGAGACTAGAATAAAGGTTTGGAAAGGAAAAAGAACAATCCGAGCCAACGAACAGCGTGGATTATTTATTATCTGAATCCTGATTAACATTCAACAGCTGAAAAGGTAAACAGATATGGCTGAACCTGAAGAACCTCCCATCTAAGAAGCAGTTCAGCTTTCGGTTTTAAATACTTCAGGCTAGAATTAGGGGACTCCCAGCCTACGAAAATAGATTCAAAGCACCATGAGCTGCCACCAGCATAAAGAACCAAGGACTAATGAGGAGCATCTCAACACTTACAGGACAGTGCCTCTTAAAGAAAGCCAAGCAGGAACCAACTCATCTCTCCAACTAATACAAGAGGTATCAGGCATCAGATCGGACTGGCAGGACACAGACTAAGAACTGGCAGGAGGCAGCTGAAGAGTGAAGGTGAAGCCCTGACACAGCCTTGTGCTGTACGAGTCCCTGACAGAGAACACGGCAAGTGATGGAATGTTACGGGTTGGGTTCAAGACACAGCTCCATAAGCTCATAGAATAAAATTCTCCAGATTTAAAAATTAAAGACACTGGCCTCCACTAGGGCAACTCCTGTATTTTAGGGTAGAATATACTTGATTTTTAAACTCTCATGTCAGCTCTACCACCTACCATATTCTTCTGTCTTTCCTTTCCATCCAAGCATGCACTGTTGAGAAAAAGAGATCTCTAAAGAGCCTACTCACAAGCAGAAAAGAGTATTTTAAGATGTCCTTGCCTTTTGGGTAAATGTGATAACAGCAGTCGTAGGTGTTGTCTGATGTGATTGCTCAAAACCGAACTGCTCAATTTATCTTTAAACGGGTTTAAAAGAAGCACAAGCGTCCTCCAAAAGCCTGCCTCACGCTCAAAACGGGAGTGATGGCTTCTATTGCTAACAGCCTGGCCGACCCAAACACGCAGATGTATTTTTTAAAAACACTTCTGTAAAACTGCAACTTGGAGATGAGGTCAGTGAAAGGAGAGGCTACACTTGGACTTCACGGTGATCCCACAGGGACTTTGGCCAAGGGTCTTTCTAACAAGAACACGACTCAGAAGAGCTCTCCCGGGTGGAAGACGTGCATTCACGCTGCAGCATGGAACCTCTCAGGCATCTTCAGCAACTAACGAGGGTAAGTTTCAACAGCAGGGAGGAGCACACATCCCTCCCCAGTTACACAAAAGATGATTACATTTATCCCTTTCAAATGGCACCGTAAGGGGATTTAACATGACAGGGCTGGATGCTATGCTCTAGAGGAATGACGGACAAGCACCTGTTTGACTGCCATGAAGCCCTCTTCATCCGGAGATCCACCTCATTTTCTCCTCATTCTAACAATCAGATAAGTGCTAAAAGTCCCAGTAGGACCAGTGATTCACAGAAAGAGCTTTAAATGACAATATCCTGGCACATACTTTTCACAGCAAGGTCGGAAACACACGCACTGCAGGCTGTAACTGGAAAGTGAGAGAAAAGTGAAACACAGGTTTCTATAGCTCAGTCTGAAGGAAAGAAGTATTCGTGGAGAAAAAATGTTGAGTTATTTGAGCACTGATCTCTTCAAGGTAGCTGTCATTCTCCAAGTCCAACGACAAGCCCTATATCTAAGGAAGACAGCAGCATTGACATGTGCCCTTTTCCATCTCTGGCTGACCAAGAGATGCCTACAACATCACACAGACTCCACCGAGACCAGCCCTGACCACCTAAAGCACAACCCGGGCATCACCAATCTGCTCTGCGGAGGAGTTTCAATGCAGCCAGTTCTCTGCACATGACAGTGGCCGTGAACTCGAGCTTGAAGGCTGGGGAATGGCAGTGATGTGTCGTGTTCTCTGCTACCTCTCCACTTGGCTCCGTAAGTCCTCAGAGTCCCCAGCTGGCGGTATCGGCCCAGCCACGCCGAAAGCCTAGCTCAAAATAATAGAGGACAGATTTTAGAGAGTGCAGCAGGCTGCTGAAAGGTGACACGGTGAAGCTGTGGCAGCTTTACCAGAAGTATATAAATACATATTTACGGGTACAGCTGCGCCCGCTCGGATTTGCTTCCTACTGTAAATAAATAGCAGCATACGGCATGCAAACATCAGATGGAGCACTAACGAGATACCACGAGCATTTGAACGGAACTCGTCAGAAGCCGTACCTAACTGTAGAGAAAGAGAAGAAGCCAGAAACCCACCCCGGCTGTACACTCGGGAAAAGCTACACTGAATTCTCCATGCTGTCCCAGCAAAGAGAGGTACCTTGGTACACATGAAAGGGAAGCAGCAGAACACTCAACAATGGCAAATTGCACAGCATTTCCTTTGTTAAGAGAAAAACACCGATCTGTTTGGGCTGCAGCCACTGTTGGATGAGAGCAGAAAGAATTGCTTCCAATTACCATTAAAAAAAAAGAGCTTAATAGGATTTTATAAGTGATGAGTTACAGTCCCTGCTAAGCTTTTAAAATCGCTAGCAGGAAAGCCTCGCTCTGCTTTGCTTTCGCTATTCCTATTGCGTAAGGATTTGTTGCCCCAAATCCTGCCTTGTATTACAGCCAGACAATCGACATTTTATCAAATTTATGGCCAGCAAAGTACCATATTCCTTTTGAATTAACGCTGAACTGTGTAAGAGACTAGGAACTACTTAAGATACAAATTGTTTATACAAACACTCATGAAACAGACAAGGTAAACTCTGGAGATGCTTTTCAGCAGCATTCTGCTCCATCTCTGCGTGCAGTACAGTAACACGTTAATGGTGATTATTCTGGGAAGGACAGAATAGCTGAGGAAGAATTGAAAAAAATCTTAGCAGTTATGAAATTTCTGGCTTCATAATGGGGGAGGAATTGCTTCAGTGCTTGATCTGGAGTTTAATAATTTAAGAACTCAGCAGCAGCCTCAATACCACATTAACATCCCTTCCAACGTCTGATTTTCCAAGGTTTGGGCATTAAAAAAGAGTCCCATTCCTACCACTGTAAGACATGAACTAACACTGTTCAAAACCTTCACAAAATTAAATCTGTGAAGCACTTTGCTAGGCAGGGATCAGCACTACGGTACAAACTTAAAAATGGTACATTCCCAAACGCATCTATGTATAGGTATGACATTTGAATGGATACAAATTAAAAGGTGTCCCAGTGATCGACAAATTTAAAACGTCAGTAACTTCAACATGAGGCAACAGGATTTTTGCAGACTTAGCTCTAAATCAGTATTCTAAGATCCATTTACCAAAAATATGTGTATTTGGAACGTAAATAAAATCAATCAGTCAAACTCCTGGAAGCACATACGTAGGCTTTCTTCTTGCAACTGAATCTCTACAAACTGACCCTAAAACCCTGCAGGAGCCTTGGTGAATCCGAAGGAACTGTATAGCTGAGGATGTCAACTCTCATGCCTCTTTGCCCACGCTCAGCCTTCAACAAGTGAATTGTCCCTAACTTCATGTGCAAGGACAGGCACATCACCTGCACAGGAAGCGCTCCCATCTCGGATGTTAAGCACATGCACACTTTGTGGTCATTTTGACCCTAGTGTATGCAGGCCTTAGCCATAAAAGTACGTTTACGAAAAAAAGCATTTCAGAACATTTCACTGTTGTGGTTTAAGCCGAAACCAGGACACTCTCACATGCCCTATGCGACCTCGTATTAGAGGACCAAATGCACAGCACAAAACTTATTTCCAGAGAGTGAAAGGCAGCGAGGTACCATGGCAGAAACACTTTTGCAGCTTCAAGTGCAGCTGCTAAGAGCGAACAGCCACAACTCTGTACCTGTCAGAGCAACTGAAACACGGTCCCCAAAGGACAGCTCAATGAGGAAATTACTGAAAACACGAGCAGCACGGGGCGCTGCACCACGCCATAAGCAGGCAGCCTGCAGCACCCTGCAGAGGACCAGATGAAGTCGGCGAAGTCTCGGTGCGTTTCACCTCCGTGCTGTGCTTTGGGAAACAATTCTCCAGAGACCGACGGACCCGCCGGGGGAATTACATCCAGCGGGGAGCCGGGCTGGTTCCCCAGGCAGCTGGGCGATGCCTTCCTCACCTGGGGGGTCATGGTGGCCGGGTCGGGCTGCGGGGCGCCGTGCTGCTCGGGGGGAGCGCCGCTCTCCTGGCCGCCCCCCTGGGGCCCCTCGGGCAGGGCCAGTGCCGCCGGCGGGGGGGTGAAGTGCTGCTGGGCCGCCTTGGGAGCGGGCAGGGAGGGCGCCAGGCCGGGCTGCGCCGCCTGGGAAGGGGACGCCTGCGAGGGCAGCAGGTAGGGCTGCGGGGGCGCCAGGTACGGCGGCGCGGGGGGCAGGTAGGGCTGGGCGGCGCTGGACGGCGGCGGCTCCAGGTAGGAGGGGGGCGGCTCGCCGAAGGAGGGGGGCGGCTGCGAGGCCTGCGGCCGGGGCAGGTAGGGC